>VWZE01004761.1:876109-1119229 GCA_013396675.1 Eubucco bourcierii | reverse complement strand
GGCCGCCGCAGCTGCACGGCGGACCTGTCACGTGGGGCGGCGGCGCCGCTGCTGCCGTCTGTCCACTTCCACCTGCCCCGGAGCCGGGAGCGCGGCCCAGCCATGGGGCTGCGGCGACGGCAGTTCGCGCCGCTCCCGGCCTCCTCGCATGCGGCGGCATCGCGGGCCGCTCGCGCCGCCCGCTCCCACGGCTCGGCGTAGAGGCTCGGCCGGCACGGAGCTGCCGCGGTTCCTCCCCGCGCTGAAGGGCAGGCGCTGGCGACCCGACATGGAGAAGACGGCGGCCGCGGAGCTCCGGCAGGGCGCGCTGGTGCCGCTCACGGCCATCTGCCTGGGTGAGTGCTTGCCCAGCCGCTCCCCGCCCGGCGGGGCACGTCCGGGCAGGGCGGCGGGGAGCACGGGCACCTGCCGCGAGGCCGCCTCGTCCTCTGCAGGAAGTTACCGGAGGAAGGGGAAGAGCGAGGTAGCGGGACGGGACGCCGTCGCACCAGGGCGGTCAGCGCGTCTTTCTAACGTGGAGGCGAGGGAAGCTGCTCGGCCACGGGTCCCGCGGGGTGCCCGGTGGGTCGCGGTGCCGGGCGGTAGGGAGGCCGAGCGGAAGCTGTCCGTCCTGCAGAAACCAGCGTTTCGCCTGTGGTTCTGAAGCCACGTAACGCTTCAGACATAAAGTTTGACCATCGTGGGGGCCTCCGCCGGACTTTGCGGTCGACTGAAGCGCCGTGCGGGTAGAGGCTCCCGGGCCGGTTACGAAACTGCCCGGGTGCCATCTCGCCTGCCCGGGCTCGGTCGTGGTTCTCGCCTGCCTCTCACTTGTGAGTGGCAGGTGGAAGAAGGTTCTCCCCTGCGTATCTCTACCGTGTTTGCTCTCCTCCTTCCTGCTCGGAGCAGTTGCTCGCCGCGCCGCTGGCAGCAGGTGCTCGGCCGTGGCAGCGTGGTGCGGCGCGCTGTCAGCCCTTTCTGTCGGGAGAGGGCCTTTCGGGGAGGGAGAAGCTCTGCCGCTTCTGACCGCAGCGTTCGGAGGGCCCTGCGTGTTTAACGGGGAGGTAGGACCCGAGGCTTACCGAGCTGAGCTCTGTCTGCCCAGCTCCTGCTGCTGCCGCCGAGCCAGGGCTGCCCCCAGCTCTCCTGACCGTTCTTTGGTAAACTCCAGCTAGAACGTGCTACAACCACAGCTATTTGCTAATAAAGTGGGTTCGACTGGGTGCTTTACAGTCGCAAATGACAGTTACTATTTGTTATGTAAATGGTCAGAAATGAGTATCTGTGGCCAGGCTGTTAATTCGGATTCTGTAAAAGCGGCTTCTTTTGTTGTTGGTGGTTGTTTTGGGGTGGTTTGTTTTTTAGCATGTTGGTTGCCTAGAGAAATATAGGAAGTTGAAGATTAAAAGCCACTCTAGTTGCTTCGGATGTCCCTTTCTTAACAGAAGTGCAGTGCAAGAAACTGGCTAAACTACGGCACAGTCCGAACATCCCTTCTGCCAGTGCAGAGCCTCAGAGGGATGTCAGAGACGTGCACAGCATGAGGACAGTGTCTGCTACCTGGGTTATTTAACGCTAAAGATACAAATTTCTGCCACCTCTGAATCTCTTGGGGATTTTGTTCTGGCCCAGTCATCCCTTTGGTAAAGCTGTGTTGTTTAACAGAAAGAATGACTATTGTTAAAATGACTACTAAGATAATAAAAGATTTTATGAACCCCAGAGTTTAAGTGAAAACACTTATTTTATTTAGCTGTGAGTTGATGCCAGGTCGAAAGATTAGCAGATTTCTGCTTTCTGTGACTCCTAGAGTTTCATTGTCTGGCTCTTCTTTTCAGCTGGAACGTTACTCCTATTCCTTGCACAACTGACAGTAGTGGAAGTTGAGAAACATAAAGCTTGTAAGGTATTCTCCTTGAGTGAACCCTTAAGGATATAATGCTGCTGCTTTAGCTAATTTTGCATTTTGCTTCCTGCTTGCCTGTGCTTTCCTTCTGGCCTTGCGTTTGATTCCTGCTTCTTGCCATTCTTTTATTTTACATTTTGATTTCCTTAGGCTGTGTGTGACATTTGGTGTCTATATCAATGCACTACCACTGACGGTTGCTCTCTTTGACCTTACCTGTAAATTGCTGCTCCAAGACTGTAACCGAGTTTATTCCAACTGTTCTTTCATGAGGCCATTTTGTGTCTCAGTCTTGAGAAATCTTGGAGGACATAGAAAGTTATCAGACTGGAAGAAACCAAAACCAGCAAAGCTGATATCTCTTCCTGACTGTGGGGGAAAGTCTGGTAGCTGTCACTCGGTTTGGAGGTGCCAAGATGCAAGTTTTGATCTAAATAACTGCTTTTCTAGCTGAAAAGCTCACCCTGGGAATTACTTAGCAATCCAAATGAATGCACAGTGAGTTTCCTACATGGAGGTGAAGCCAGCTGAACCACTTTTGTTTTATTCTGGCTTTCCACAACACCTCTAGTTTCTCAACTGTCTTTATTTTGACAAGACTTTGTTCTGATAAGAGACAAGAAAAGCAGCAGCGAATGTTTTTTCTTCTGGGCCTCAAACGGTTTTGAGAGCTATGTGCTTCAGAAAATGCTGGTTTGCAGCAGTGTTGTGGTTTAGTTTGATAGTCCTGGGTGAGGAGAACAGATGCTGGAAACTGTAAGTATATTTGGTTGCTGGGGAATGTACCTGATGTGAAACTTGGACTTAATTTTAAAGAACTATTTTTGACTGTTGACCTCTTTGTGTGCAAGAGTTTGAAAATGAGAGCAAAGAGCTTGCAAGAGCAGCCAAGAGATGTTTTGCATTTGCAGAGCTAAACGAACAGTTTTGAGGCTTGTCTTTCTCGGGTATCTGCTAGATCCGGTGCTCAAAGCTGCCTACAGCTCTGCCTCAGGCTAGGGCTGTGTGCTTCACGGTCTCGGAAGTCGTAAGGTGCCTTTGAGTCATCTAGCTCCGCTCTATCACACCCCTTGTCTTCATGCTGTTTATTTCAATTTAAAGGGCGTAGGAGGCCCCTCATCGGCCGTGAGGGTGCCTCTGCTTGGGAGCTTGTCTTCTGTTAACGGCCATCATGCAGGAAATGTGAAGAAAGCCTGCAGAACGGTGATACAGACCTGGGCATTTCCAAGCACTGGCAGTTGTGGCGCTGACGGTTGTGCGGAGTACATTCGTGTGCTTTCTTTGGACGTTTTCATCTTCGTGAAATTCAACTTGTGACTTAATCACGGATTAATTTCTTCTTGTCTTCATGACTGCATTACCATGGTTACAATAATAGCAGTACTTGAGCACTCTGTCAGAAAACACGTTGCTATTCTCGCTGGGTCCAAGGCTTGTCACACGTGGAGATGCTGCTGTCAGAGCCGCGTCCTGCCGCGGGCGGGTCTGTTGCCCCTGAGCTGCCTGCTGACCCACGGGAGCCAGCTGGTGCCGTGGAACAAAGGAAACCAGGACAGGGCACGTTAATGCTGTTGGTAAAGTCGGTGCAGTTAAGGTGCTCAGTGACACAGATCTGCGGCTCGGGCCTGCTTCTGCTGCAGCCGCGGGGGACAAGCGCTGCCATTGACTTCCCTGCTTCCTCTGCCCTGCTAAAAGTTCGGTCCTGCGGCTGCCTAGACGGAGCTGGCAGAGGCTGCCCTTGCCTTGTGCTGGTGCCCTGACGCCCTCTGTGGCGAGGGACGTCAGGAGCAGCCATTCTCTGGTCCGTGGAGTCTGTGGCTGGCTGTGCCTGCTTAAATGTCCATCTGCCTTCAGCTGTGGGAGCTCTGCCTTCGGCGGCTTGTGGACATTCAGGTGGAGGGCAGGCAGGGACTGCTGTGGGCACTTGGTCTACTGCAGTTCAGCAGTAGCCCAGACCCACCGCTGACTGGTAGCTGTGACTGGGACCAAACTGTCAAGCCGAGGAATCCTTTCGACTTCTCGGTTTCCACTCCTTCCGTGCTAGGTGCATTTTGCCTTTGTACTGCTGGGAATTGTGTCAGGAGGTGGTCAGGGCAAAGATCATTGTTCTGTGATGTGTGTGGACAGTGCCTTCACTCGTGCTTGCTGCTCTGAGACATAAATAGTGTTGTCAGAAGCTTCCCAAGCACTGCCAGTAACAGGGACAGTTTCTCTTCCTCTCTTCTGCTGTTCATTTTTTAATAATGTTTTTTACTTGCCAGCAGATTGACTGTAAAAAGATTTAGGACATAACACATACAAATTAAAGCCAAAGTAAACACTTAAACCTTTCTAATTCATTTAAATATATGCCATTTTATTAATAGTTTTACTTTGTAGATTCTAGAATACTGCTCAAATGAGAGCAGTTATTGAAAAAGGCTGCAATTGTTGGAATGTATGGAGGTGGAACTACCTGTTAATGCAGACCTCCGGAGCAGCAATGACACGGGAGAAGCTTATTTTTTGGCACTAACAGCTCTTAGCAGATCACTCCAGTTGCATATACTGTGAGAGGAGACCTAGGAGCAAGCAAAGAGTATCCAAGACTTAGTGTGTAAGTTGTTTGTGGAGTTGCAAGCACCACCTCCTGTGCTGCTTTTTGCCAGTGGTTGTCTGTGGTTAGAAAGTAATCATGTCAGGTTGGTTTCAAGGTGGCAGATGCCCGAAAGGACCAAACTTTGTTTTGTTTAAAGAGGATCTCGGTGGTTATTTTCCAGCTAATGGTGATGGTGAACGTTGTAGTGTGATTGCTCTGCTGTCTTCCCCAGCTGAAAAAAGCCCTACAGGAGAGAACTCTGAACAGAGTGGCAGTTGTTTCTTTTGGCAGTGTATTTGACAGATGCTAAACTAACATTGTGTGTTGCCTTTTGTTCTAGCTACATTGAAGGATAATCGTTGATTACATGGCTTGCCTGTGTAGATAAGCAAAGTTCTTGTTGGAAAACTGTGATGTGTTTATGTTAACACCTCAGCAACCACCTAGAAATGGTTAACTACTGACTGTCACCCTGTGCCACTTGGAACCTGTATCAACATTATTTTTCTGTCTTTACACAGTGAATTTCTTCCTGACTGGGAAAATAGAAAGTGCTGTTACCTCATTAGGTAAGATGTACTCTTCTTATTTGTATTTCTTGTTCTGAGTTTTTACTGCTTCTTCCCTATGTGATGAGGTCTTTTAACAAAACAGCACAACCCTTGCTTGAGGGGGAGTGACAATGACATTACATCTTCCTGGGGTTACAGGCTCACTCGGTGTCACTGTGCTAGGAAAAGATCCTAAGCTGGAGGCTAAGGTCACAGTATGTGCTGGTACCTTCAGGGGAAAACTCTGCTTAGGAAATGTGCCTGGGAATGTTAAACCAGGGACTGTGGCCCATTCCCATGGGAGTTAAAACAAGAATGTTAAAAATGCCTCATGAATGTCAAAGTGTAAGTTCTATGGAATCAAAACACTCAGTGTAATTTCCTTCTCTGCAGCAGTATTGTGATGTACTGATGTGAGAGCAACACTGCAGTCAGGGCCTTCTCAGTAATCAGGGTCCTCTGTGCCTGTCCCTCCACAGTCTCTTTGGTAGGTATACTTTATCTCCAAAGATGTTGCAACTTAAATTAAAACAGAAAAAGCCAAGGGAAACAGGAGGAAAGGAAATGGGAAAACGTGAAAATAATTCTGAGGCGTTTTGCTGAGTAACTTGGGAGCTTGAGTGTTCCAGTCAGCATGGGAGGGTTGAGACTGGGAAAAGGTCATCACCTCTGTGATGGGGTGACTTTCTTAAATTCAACTCAGGGGAAGTAGAGATGAACCAGACAGGACACATATTGTTTGCAACACAGGTTTGGTGTGATTTTTTTGTTGTTGTTGTTTTTGTTTTGTAGTTTTGGTTTGGTTTGTTTTCCTTTGGAAAAGAATTGCAGTGTCATCTATGTCCTAATCTGTCTGGGTAGTTCTCTGGCTTTTGATGGAGTTTGCTGTCCCTTGGCTGTGTAGTGTACAAGGGTTTGTAACTCTATGGTGGCTGTCCTGGCCTGGCACTCCTGCCTTGGCTGGAACATGTCCTGCTTCATCCAGGTGGCTCTGCTGCTTTCCAGTGCTGTGCTTTTGCTAGAAACAGAAAACTGTAACATTTGGCAGTTGACCTTTCAAGTATGCTGAAAACCTCAGCCTGCTGTAGCCTTCATCTTGTCTTGTCTTGATACAGCTTTGAGTTGCTTTGCCTCCCAACAGCATCACTGGAGTGGAGAAGAAAAATGATAGTGAAGGGCAACTGCAGTTGTGTGATCCACGTGTGCTTTCTCTTACCCATGTGCTGGAGGATAACAGGTTAGGGTAGCGCAGTTCTAAGACCAGGAGATGCTCCTTAGGAGCCCTGATAAAGGTTGGGAGGAAGGTTTGCTGTCCCAAACACGTGCTGGCAAAGCGGCTTGTTGCAGTGTGGTCTCTGAGAAGGTACAGTGTGGTTTCTCTTTAGAACATTAGTAGCAGCAGTAATGAGTTCTGGGGACTCAGACTGAGCCACCATTTTGGCTATATTTGTACAACAATACAGAGCAGCTGCTGCTGCTGGCAGGTGGCAGCTCTCCCCTGAGCTCTGTTGCCTGTGCTCCTGGTGAGCCAGCTCGGCCTGTAGGTCCAGTGATGTGCAGGCTCAGCTTCTGTCAGCACAGCCAGTCAATCTCTTGGCTGTGCTTCTGCTGGTTCTGACAGCAGCAGAAGCAGCAGCCTGCTGGTGAAGGGCAGCTTTAAATCTTTTTCTCTCCATGGGCATGAGGATCTGCATTGAGCAATGTGTGCAAGCGCTCCTTGAGGGAGCATTTAGAGAACTTGAGGAGAGCTTCCTGCTGACCCAGAGGTAGCTGCTGGGGAAGTGCATCTTGACAAGCCTTTGGTTTGGAGAGAAGTCTCCTTGTGGAAGGTGCAAACCATTCTATATGATGCAGCAGATGGTTGGGATATGTCCCCTGGAGCGAGGGCAGACCTTGGGGCATCACAGAGTAGTGTGACACTGCAGGGTTTATTTCTGTTTGGATTGTCTGAACATTTATTCTTACACAGCTTAGTGCCCCCAGCGCTGTCCTCTGGTGGAGCAGAACGTCTGTTATGGTGCAGTTGCTTTTGCACAAACAGGACTAACTTTATTTATGTAAAGTGTTGGAAACTTTCTTGCAAGTATTTGTGGCATATATAACTGGCAGTTGGAATCTGTTACTGTTTACAGTAGAAGAAATCAATTTGAGTATTACAGGAAAAACCTCATTAAGATTTGTACCTGCTTGACAGAAGCTCTCTGAATTCAAACCACTTCTGGCATTTGTTTAAAGTTGTTTAATGAATCTTTCATTGAGTACAAAAATGTTGGTCTTAAGAATTTATCTTTTGATTTTTGGTAGGTTGGTTCCCCAGTCCAAGGACTGGTATTCTAAACAGGAAAAAAATTAAGCAGTTTGGGGCTTTTAGTAAATTGGGTTTTCACCTCTGGGTTTGTGCAGAAAGGCTTTAGAAGAGTCACAGAACAATTGTTGAAAACATGTTGTCACTGATCTTGTCACATGTTGTTGCTGATGAGAAGGCCTTCAGAACCCAGGCCTGTACCTTTCTATTTAGAGACTTCCCTTTCCTTTAGATGTTTTGGCGATTCGAGAAGGCTTTTGTTTATTTTCCTGAAGGAATCTCCCTGACACACCAAAGCTTGGCGTAGCAGCGCACCTGTCAGGCACTTGTGGGTTCTACCAGCTTCATGGCTGGGGCTGAGGAGGAAAGTGAGGCCCCTTTAATTGACACTGAAACCCCAGCAGTATGAAACTGCACCCTTGACTGGCTTCTCTGATTTGTTACCACTTTTGAAAGCTTTGTTTAGTGTAGATTTTTCTTTCAAATTGCATGTAGGTGAGAGCACAGCTGCTGGAAGCAGCACTCAGATATTCCACCTTGTCTGCCACACAACATCTAATGCAGGAATGAAGAGGCTGGTGTCTGGTTAGTAGGGAGCTCTATTGCAAATACCACAGCAGCTATCAGTGCTGGGAAAGCAATGAAGTGATGCTTGTGTAAACATAACAGTGGTTTTGAGAGATAGGTAGCTGTGTGTCCTCAGTTTGCTTCAAGCGCTTTAGCAGGCTGTCAGTATATCCTTAAAATGGTGTGATCCTGTTTTGGTTATATGGATCCAGATTGGTGGTCCGTTCAAATCAGGAGCCTTTTTAAGAGCAAAGCAGTTGTCCTTTCCATGCTGGGCAGTGTGAAATGGTTGTGTGTCAGAGGTAAAGCCATGGGAGAGTATGGAGCAACAATGACAGTTGCAAAAACTGTCTCAGGTGGCAGACAATGTCAGTGCAGACCTTCCCTTGCTTACAGTCATAGAATTTTTCCACGTTAAAAGGGAAAATGTTTTTCTTTTGTCTGTTCTCCCCAAGTCCTGTGTTCACAGCAGATGTGCAGTGTTAGTAAGAAGAAGCATTTCATACTGAGAGCCTGAACTGTTGTGTTACACCAGATCCAGTGCTGACAGGTTAGGAAGCTACACATGACTGCAGAACTAGAAGGGCTCGTGGTGTTACTTCAGCAAGGCTGGGATACTTAACTAACCATTGCTCAGGATCTCTGTGAGTGCTTCCTGAAACTGAAGAACAAGGGTTGAGGAGAGCAGAAGCTCTGCTGAACTGCAGTGATGAATGCAGGAGTGCTCATGTGGAGGCAGCAGCTTGTTAATGGAACTTCTCAGAAGGGAACTGGACTTAGCAGTGTGTAATTCTGACTCTGTTCTCTGCTCTTATGCATGTACTGTGAGCAAGGGACATTGATCCAGAGCAGTGTTTGGTACAAGGGCAACAGGAGTGTTTGCAGAGCCGTCACTGGAAGCCTCTGGATAGTGCTGCTTGTTGTCTTTGCTCTTTCTGCTTTGTGCTTGCTGTTTCCTTCCCATTGAGTAGTCTAGCAGCTATGAAGTGCAGCCTTTCCTTTTCCTTTTATGTGATTGATAGGTCCAAGTCCTCTTATGCTGTTATGATGTGTTGATGCAGTGACAAGTTTGTGGAGGAACACTTTTGAAGACCTAACCCAAGGGAGAACTGGGGTTGGAAGGTCCTGTGGATTTTGACCTTGCTTTTGTAATTCAATGATTACATCTCAGTGTTTTGCCAGCATCTAGTGTGGTTCCGTTTCGTGGTACCACAAATGCTCTTGGTTTTGCTAACTGCGGCACTGGAAAGTATTTGCCTGGAGAATAGATGTTTCCATGGATTTGTGCATTCTGTGTGCTTTTGTGGCCTTTGAAACAAGTAGGTATCAGGTGCATATGTTTCAGTGGAATGCCCTGCTTGGAGAGTAAAAATAGTGTTTTGCCTCAGGTAAGTTACTCACCTTATGCTTTTTACATTCCTCTGGCTCTCACTTCAAAAGTGCCTACTGTGAACAAACGGCATAGTTCCAGGCACAGATTTGCGGTGGGGCAGTACTGCAGCCTGGCCCCAGCCAGCAGCTCTGCAGGTATCCTGCCACCTGACTTGACTGCAGCCAGGCAGCTTTGCTGGCACTGCTTCTCCCCAGCCCTCCAGTGCAGATAAACCTGATCCTGACAGTGACCTGGAAGTGATGCGTTTCCACGGCTGAGTACATCTGTGATTTACAATGCAGTGTGTTTGAATTTGTACGTGCATGGGGAAACCTGAGGGATGGTGACTCTTCCCCCTCTTGCCACCTTTTTAAGCTATGAGAAAGTAAACTACTGTGAAAGTGGGAATGTGTAGCTGCAGTCCACAAGTCATGCTCCAGATTTGTTTTAAATATAGTTCAGCAAGTATTTTTGGAGAATGTTCAGAATAGCTCATGCAGTACACAGAATTCCCCATCTTGGAGTCTGCCGAGAGTACATTTTCCCATCAGAGCAGCTTTCCCGCTTATCCTTGGAATGTTTTACTTTCAATTTTTAATTGCTTAATCACGAAGTTTAAGTATTTGATGTAACCTTAATTGGCCTGCTGTTTTCCATAGGAAGATCTGAAAGTGCTTTGAAAATACTGAGCTTTATTTAGCCCTGTTTGCTCCTTTCCCTGTCTGACAAATCCCTGCTGTCCGTGGCAGTTCAGAAGAAATTCAGAGTACCTTGTAATGTTTGGTGAAAATATTTGACATTGGAGTGCAGTTTACTCTTTTGTTAAGCACCACAAACTCTTTGAGCCTGTCCTATGACTAGGAGAGCAGACAACATGTCAGGAGCATACTGCAGCAAAATGGGTCTTTGGATGCTTGGCACTGAATGTGGATCCTCATCAGGCAGTGGGTGATGTACGCAGGCTTTGCGGGGCTGGTGAGAAGGACTTCTACATTGCGTCTTCTCAGCAGATTCATGCAGCAGTATTGATTGGAGCCCTTGGTAGATTCATACAAGGTTATTGATTTATCCTGCATTGAGATGCAGGTTGTGCTTACCTACACTTAGAGCCGCTGTCTTAATTAAACATTGAGGCAGAGCAGAAAGCAGTAAGAGGATGAAGCTGCCGAGTCATTTGTCTGCAATCCCCAGAAATTGATGAAAGCTCTGTAGCTAATGTGAATCGTTGATTACCACATTAACAATCTTTTTTTTCCCCCCCCTTATTAACAGCTGCTTGCAGTGGAGAGCTGGAAGAGCACACAGAGAGACGGGGAGTTATCTACAGCCCTTCTTGGCCCTTCAACTACCCTCCGGCTGTAAACTGCAGCTGGTACATTAAAGGAGATCGTGGAGACATGATAACAATTAGGTATGGTCTGATGTGCTGTGGAGATACAGGCATGCTGTGCTGAAACGGAACAGCTTATCTGATGTAACAGTATGAGGCTGTTTGTCTGAGCTGCTGAGGTTGGTGACACTGGAGTGTGGCTGCAGAGTGGGCACCTCTCATTTTAGAAATGCCCCACTGCAGCCGTTGTTGTATGCACGTATCACCTCTTGTAGGTGAGGAGATGGAAAACAGGGATGTATTTGCTCTCAAGAAGTATTTCCCCTTCTCTTCCTCCCTCATAAATAAGAACAGGTGAAGACTATAAAACCTGGGGCAGTCTTGGTTGGATATGTTGTTTTTGCAAAAATGATGTTTTCTGAACTGTCTTGAAGTGGTACTGAGTTTTAACTAGCAGCTGAAGGTAGTAGTCGCTTGTTGGTACTTGTTAACCAAAAGACACATGTTTTTCTGTTTAATGTGTGATTCCAGCAGCATTAAAGAACAGTGTTGCTGGCACAATTTCTGGTCATGCTATAAAAATAACTGTTCAACAAAGACCAGAGTTTATTACAGATGGTTTGTTAAGAATGTTTAGGCTCTAATGTCAGCATAATGTGGATGTGCTCCATTTTTCTGAGCAAATCGTAGTACTTTTCAAACCAAGAATTTGTTATTTAGAAAGGAAAAAGAAAGCAAGCCTAGGAAAAGGGGTTTTGTTTGGTTTTTAGCACTGTTGTATCTGACACCATCTGCTCATTCTTTGCTCAGCTGCTTAAAAGGACTGCAAACCTCTTCAACTGCAGATGCTCAGCAATTAAAAACAAATCTGCCACAGATGGAATAATAGGAGGGCTCCACCATGCTTAGTTCAAAATAGGAACCGTTCATCAGAAGTGAGGAGGCAGATACCTGCCAGCATTTCAGACCCATAAATAGAAACATGCTCTTAAGCCCCATTAAATTGTATTGGACTTGGGGAATTTGTTTCAAAGCAGAGGTTGTTGGAAACTCTGAGGAAGCACACAAATGAGACACAAGACTTGGCTCTGGAGAACGGGACTACAATTTGTGTGATGAAATGTCTCAGAGGTCCCAGTTAGGATTCTCTTCTGCAGGTATGGATACAAGAGAGGCTAAGGAAATAAAGGAAAGTGAGATGAGGAAACTGATAATGATGTGCGTAGAGATCTGATGTGTGTTTGGAACTTTCCCTGCCCCCCACTATTGGAATTTACCAGACCCACTCAGATGGTTTGGAAGTAAGAGGAAGGTATATTACAGCAAAGCAAAATTGACAAATGTATATACACAATACATTTACAAGTATTTGCAATTACATACAAACTACAGATAATACAGGAATACAGACTTCCTCCTGTACAAAGAAACTGCCCGGAAGGGGCTCAAAGCTACCCTCTCTTTCTCTATGTTGCCAGGCAGACATACAAAACAACCAGCAAAGCTGACGCTTCTGCTAGCTGAGATGAGTGGAAAGATATTAGAGCTGAGTGAGGAGGAAGTAAATAAATCCAGACTCAGACCAGAGTGAGACAAATGGTTGACGTTTTGACTTTTTATCCCTCTCAGCAAACCATTGAACGATACAGACTCGATCATTAATTTCTTTTCCAGTGATCTAATTTCTCTCATTAGAATACTGCAATTAGCCTCAGATCAGCACAAGAGCTTAGATGTGCGGATAGCAGCAAGGTTTGAAAGGTTTCTTCTCATTGAGTTTGTTTTCTCTCCCCACTGTATCCTGCCCTGCTATGCACATGCAAACAATGGGAGCTTTGTGTTTACATCCTAGGAAGTACCGTTGTGGTGTTTCATGTCTGACTGTAAATGTGCTTGTAATGACTCGCTCCAGAGTATGAAATGCAAAATGTGACAGCATGGGAGGATCTCTTCAGAAGGATGTAGCCCTGGCAGTACTAAGGACCTGAAAGAAGCAGCTGGTTAGCCTAGGCCAGGCCTATGTAGGCAGACTAGCAAAGAAGGATTTTACACAGATTTTATCGGCTGCGTGTGCTTCTTGTCCTAATAATGTGCTGAAAAGAGCATAAAAGAATAGCTTTTAATTTTTTTCTAGGATAATCAAATAGTTCTTGTGCTAACATCTGGATTTGGAAAGGTTTAAACCCCCCCCTCCCCCTTCTCTGTGTTGTGTTACACTGAATGCACTGAATCCTCACTGGCAGCAAGGCAGCAATGTTCTGTAAGGACCATGCTGGAGGTACAGCAGGAGTCACTAAGGGATAATAACATTGCAGTTTTGATCTCTCAAGCAGTTGCAGTCAGTAGTCGTTTTTGATAATTCTCTTATTCAGCAGCTTTCAGTAGATCAATGCCCAGATTTACAGGTGGATGTTAAATGCTAGCTTCTGTGGGGCTGCCCTTGAGAATCTTCATCTTAATACCAACCTTTCATGTATGTGTGTTGATTTTTTTTTTTTTTTCCTCACCCTCATGTTTCCATGCTTATTGTTTTGCCTTACTTTTTAAAATCCTTGAGGATGACTTTACAAAACCAGGAAGCACATGTTCTTTGAGCTTGTGCCTCTCTGCTAATTGTGCATCTTCCAGTACTTTCTTCCAAGCCCGCGTGTGTGCTGGAAAGGTCCTGGGGATGAGTGTGTAGCCACTGCTTCCCAGGAATTTGCTGGTTCACTTTAGATTCAGGTACTCAGTCTGTTGGTTATTGGTGAGCAAATTACTTGATTTCTCTTCCCATTTCCCTCTTTCAATGCCAGTTTTCACAGGGGCCTGCATACAAATCCTGTAGGATCGGCTGAAGGTGCCATGTGCAGCACCTGCCTTTGTGCCATCCTTTTCAGGCTTTACCCGTCACTGTTTTCTCAGCTCTGAGAAACAGATCAAACAATTTCTGTTCACCAGTCAATGTTAACTGGTGGCTCTAATTAACTTGAGGTGGGCATAGTGTAAATGAGTTGTGGTTTGTTAGAGGGATTTATGGGGCAGAGTCCAATGTTCTCCATGTCCAGAATTCAAGATGAGTGCTGAGAAGTGATACACTTGAGCTGTCTCATTTCAGCTGAGGCAAGGGAAGCCATCACCTTCACAGGCTTTCACTTCAGTGATTCGTGTCACTGACTTTGAAAATCTGAAAGTGCAGATACCAGCTGAGCTTCTGAGTAAAGCTAAGGCCTGCTGGTGTCAAGGCTTGCTGATCTGTAATTGTGTGAAGAGTTGAAGGGCCTGCTGCCTGGCCTATTTACCAAACTCACAGTGCTCCAGAGCGTGATGTTAATTGGGAAAAACTCCTAACAGCCTCTCACTGCCTTTGCTTGCATGTGCTCAGCTTTTGAAATCACAGCCCTGCCTCTCTTGCTTGAGGCTGCACAGTTAGGTGGTGCCTGGGAGCTGGGAGTAGAATGGAGCTCTTCAGGCTTCCAGGTCCTTGTGCTTCAGCGGTTAAGCAGAAGTTTTTAATGAGCCAATTAAGTCATCAGTTGTTCACAGTCTGCACTTGGTGTGAGAGGTTGGCAAACAGAAGTAACTTTTCTTGCCTAATTGGCTGGTGTGTTTTATTTCTGGACTGAGCTTTACCGATCTACCCATAATATTTATTCTCCACTTGTAATGAGTTTGGAGGGCCAAATTTGCCATTTAAAAATTGTATTTACTAATTACTTTTATTCAGATTTTACATCTCTTGGGCCTCTGACCGCTTTCTGGTTTTTGTTCTCCCTGCTCCTCCCATGTTTGTGCTTTTCCAGTTACTAAGAATGTGTTTTTGTCTCTTTAGGCTGTAGTTGCTTCTGCTTGAATGACTTTGAGAGTTGCAGAGAATTCCCTACGTTATTTGTAGAAGTACTTCTTTTTCTCTAGTTCCTGCTGCTGCTTTCAGTACAGATGGCACAAAGCTCAGCTCTGCTAGGCATTGGTTTTGCAGGTTTCCTATTTTCAGAGTGTAAATGAGTATTTCTGACAAGCTGGTTTAACAACAGTCTTTGCAGCAACATAAAGAGACTTGGCAGTTAATAGGAAAGTATCATTGTAGGCAAGATCTGATCCATGGCTGATCCTGGAGTCTGCTCAGTGCTGGAGGTGAACTTGCACTGAAAGAAAAATCGTGATTTTACCTATTTTTTGAGGATTCTGTAAAGCTAGATGTCATGCTGCATTTGACAGTCGACGCTGAGTTGTGATCCTCAGAGCCTGAATGCTTCCAGTGTTTAACAGCCTATTCTTGTACCTACCTATAAAATTAGGGGATTTTAAAAGGAAGGAGCTGCAAAGAGGCACTCCAAAAGCAGGTTAGCTGCAATCAGTGCTTCTGAACAGCATCTTTCAGAAGAAACAAAAAACTGCCACATTTGTTCTGATAATTTTGATCTTCTGCACCAGTCTCCTCTGTGGCTGTGCCATGTTGGGGGCCACAGGTGTGGTGAGGACAAGCTAAGGAACAGAGCACTTTAAGGGCAGTTCTGTGTTAGTGCTGGGTTCTGGACTTCTGACTTCTGTTGCATTTGTAAGTGCTCAAAATGCCAACTTTCAACTTCTGCAGTTTTCTACCTAAGTCCTCCCTTTCTCCCTGCCCTCTGAACTAGGGTTGTGTGCTCTGGTCATGGAGAGGACAAGAAGCCTGGAGGAAGGCCAGATTCTCCTTCCTGTTGTCACTGCACTGTGATACCAGAGCTGAGAAGTGTCACCTCTAAGTGCAGCTTCTGGATGAAGAGGGGTGTTTGCATCCTGAGGAGCAGCTGCAGTGTGGTAGGGGTGCCAGGGCAGGAGTTCAGGTTTGTAGGATGAGGTTGGCTGATGGCCTGTTCTACTGAAGCCCAAAAGCATGATGTATTTGAAGTCATCACCTACTGAAATGGTTCAAAATTGGCTTCTGCTGGAGTGGTGCAACTTAGAAAGCGATGGAGCAGAGTGACAGTGTCTTAACCGAAGCAAAACTTGTTCAAAATGAATGAAGTAGAACACAGTTATTTTGCCTTTGGTTTTGCCCTTACAAGACATTTTCTAACTGCTATTGCATCTATTAGATACGGAACTTTCTATCAGAACGAGACCATCTGTATTTCAGGGAAATTGTGTTTGGAACTCCAGGCACCTGTGATTCAGATGCTAATTGTTCCTCCTTAGGAAAGCTCTGCATTGCCCTCTTTCCAGTACCAAGGCATTTGTTTGGGGAGCTTGTGCACTTCTGAAAGGCATGGCGCTTTCAAGGAGGCTCTAAAAGATGAGACGTCCTGCAAGTGTGTTCTGCCTCATCACCCTTGTACTCAGTTGGTTTTGTGGCTAAAACTTGGATTTCTTAGTGGTGAAGTTGGGATTCTGCTCTGAATTCACTTCAGCTGCACAACTGATGGTGGAAAATAGGTTACCTCTCTTTGGGTTTGACTGTAGAAGGTTACAGTTGTTTTGACCTGTGTTTGCATTCCCAGAAAGGGACTATTTTAATATTTGAATTACAAATAATAGTGTAGACTGTAGATTCCATGACCCCTCCTTGCAGTCTCTCCTCAGCCTCCCCCTGCCCACCCATATCTCAGAGTTGATCTTTATGTCTCTTTTTGGTGCTCCCTGTGCTGTGTCCAAGACAGTAGGCTTTCCTCTCATAGTTTTGTAGTATTTAAGGCTGGAAAAGACTGCTGAAATGAATCTGCCCTCTGTGTAATATATTCTGGCATTTTGCTTTCACTCACAGCTGTATTTTAGGAAGTAGTTTTGTTTAAGGACTGAGTAAGAGAGAATCTGCCTTTTCAGCTCTGGGAGCTGCTTGACATGCTGTTTGTGGCTGTGAGATGGGTGCTTTTCCAAGCTGGAGGAATTTGCCTGCTCTGTCAACGTGTACTGGGATGCTGAGGTGTTTTGTTGCTGAATTGGATCTCTTTGTCAGCGCTGCTTGGTGCAGGTGTCAGCTGTTGGTCTGGGTTGTCTCTCTGTGGCTCTGTTCCTGCTATACATACTTTTCATAACTTGCCTTTTCTTTTGTTACTAACAGTTTTAAAAACTTTGATTTGGAAGACTCTCAGAAGTGTGCACTAGACTGGTTGATGATTGGCCCCTCTTCGAAGAGAGAGGAGTACAAAGTGTGTGGGTCTTCCATACCTCCGTCTTTCATCTCTGCCAGGGACCATGTTTGGATATTTTTTCACTCGGACCCATCGAGCTCAGGCCAGGCACGGGGATTTCGCCTTTCGTACATTAGAGGTAAAGCCTTGCAGCTTTGTCATCTTCGCTTCTGTTCTCTCTGCTGGTGGTACTTCTGTTGACTGCAGTCCTTGGCCACTCCTGATGTGACTGGGAGGTGTTAGTAGGGTAACACTGGTGTCATTTACACTTGGCTTTTTGTCAGCATTCTTGAAGTGTACTGTCCTGACTGAGTTGTGACATGCAGGGTAGCAGATGTTAAAGGGACGGCGCATGCTTCCAAAAGCATTTATACTGACTGCTTCCTTTGCACTCTCTTTCACAGGAAAGCTGGGTCAGGCTGAATGCCAGTCAGATGAATTCCATTGTGCAAATGGAAAGTGTATTCCCAGCACTTGGAAGTGTAACTCCATGGATGAATGTGGTGATAATTCAGACGAGAGGAACTGTACTGTCCCTCCCACAGAGCCTTTGTCTAGGTTCTGTCCATCGGGAATGTTCCAGTGCAGTGCAACCCACTCCACCAAGTGCTTGGTGAATGAGCTGAGGTGCAATTCAGTTAAGGACTGCAGTGATGGTTCAGACGAAGACAACTGTCCTGATCTTTCCTGTGGCAAGAGGCTGGGTAATTTCTATGGCTCTTTTGCTTCCCCAGACTTATTCCGTGCCGATCACAGCAGGTCAGACCTTCGCTGCACGTGGTATGTGGACACGCAAGATAATCGACACGTTCTGCTACAACTTGATTTGCAGTTAGGCTACAATGACTATGTCAAGGTGTATGATGGCATCGAGGAGAGAGGTGACAAACTGATGCAAACCTTTTCATACCACAACAACAGGCATTCAGTGAGCGTGGAGTCTTCAAAGGGCCAGCTCACTGTCTCCTACCATGCCCGCTCCAAGAGCACTGGCCATGGCTTCAATGCAACCTACCAGGTGAAGGGCTACTGCCTTCCGTGGGAGCACCCTTGTGGAAGCGAGGAGGAGTGTTTCACAGATAAGCAGTATTGTGACGGCTGGTGGCACTGTCCCAATGGCAAGGATGAGGAGAACTGTCCCGCTTGCCAGAAGAATGAGTACCCATGTGAAGGCAACAGTGGGCTCTGTTACTCGATACTCGACCGCTGTAATAACCAAAAGAACTGCCCAGATGGCTCAGATGAAAAAAACTGCTTCACTTGCCAACCAGGAAACTTCCACTGTGGCACAAATCTGTGCATCTTTGAGACTTGGCGTTGCGATGGCCAAGAAGACTGCCAGGATGGAAGCGATGAACAGAACTGCCTGGTGATCGTGCCCAGGAAGGTCATCACCGCAGCCCTGATAGGGAGCCTCGTCTGTGGCCTGCTGCTGGTGATAGCCCTGGGCTGTGCATTTAAACTGTATTCTCTCAGGACCAGGGAGTACAGGCAAGCATCCTTTATGACATTTCAATAGCTGTGGTGTTCTTCTCTTGTTGTTCAAAGGGGGAAAAGTCTGCTGTTAACTGGAGAGTTTGCAACAGTGCAATCTGTCCAAGGGACTGCTGAAAGGTACATAGCAGCCACTGCACTAGGCTTAGAGGGTCTCAGGTTTTCAGAAGTAGTGAGGGCAGTGTTGTTGCTTCTGTAGTCTGTGAGAAATGCACACTTAATGTGCAGCCTGGCAGAACCTGTATTGAACTTAGAATTGTTCCGAGCAGTTTCTTCTCCCCTCCGCTGCCTCCTCCAACAAACTGCTTGCAGTGTCAGAAGCTGAATGCTGAACTGTTAGAGTGGAGTCTGTGCTGAATGTCTCTTTTCCCCTGCCTGAACACTGTACACTCAGCTCTGCTGGCAGCGATGGTCTTGCAGTGGCGAGGCCCCTTCTGAGCACATTTTAGCCTCGGCTGCTGTCAGTGTGAGGTCTGTCCCCTTGCGGTGGTCCTGCATGCCTTACTGTGTGGACTCTGTGTTTCTTTGTCTGTAGACAGGGGCTGTCAGGGACATTCCCAAGCCCCTCTCTCGTCATGCTCAGCAGCTCTGTGCCATGCTGCTGGGCTCGCTGGTGTTTGCAGTATTGTGAGCTTTGCACTCTCCTGATCAAATCTACGTGACTAAGGAGCTTAAACCAGCCGTGGTGCTGTTCTGGGAACCTCAGTACCTCAGTTCTGGCAGAACAACCAAAGCTCTCTCCAGCTGCAGGCTGCCCCTGTTGCGTGATTTCTTCCAGTTCTTAATGCTATGTTTCTCCAAAATAACCCTCCAGCCCTCACTAACAAGTTACCACTGTTACTGGCACAAACTGGCCGGTGAAAAGCACTTCTGCTGCCACAGAGCCCAACCTGGGGCCACACCAAAGAGCCTGCTGGTGTGACTCAATGATGCTGGTACCCTGTCCTCCTGCTCCCTTGGCGTTAGCATCAGAGTCTAGCCGAAGGTTTGTGATTGTCTTGTGAGTGTGAAGCCGTCGCAGTGCTTTTGTGCACTGATGGAGGCACGAGAAGCTGACTTCTTTCTCTTCCCTGTTTTCCCTCTGACTCTGTTTGCAGAGCATTTGAAACCCAGATGACACGGCTGGAGGCAGAATTTGTGCGGCGGGAAGCACCTCCTTCCTATGGGCAGCTGATTGCACAAGGACTGATCCCTCCAGTTGAAGACTTCCCTGTCTACAATGCATCACAGGTATGGAGACAGGAGTGCTAATGAACCCAGCAGACAGACTACTGTAAAGTAGATAGACTCAGGCTGGGCCTGGATGTTTTGGTAGCTGTGACAGTAATCTGCCATAGGAAAATAGGTGCGTGAGGAACTGTGGTGCCACATCCTGGTGTCATGGGTAGTTTTGAAGACATTAGATGTGTTTTCTGGGAGCAACAGTGAGATAAGTGCATGCTGGTTTACTCTACATTGAGATAGAGTAAACAGAGGCAGAGAGAAGGGTCAGAAAGTAAACAGTAAAAGGCATTTCAAGCTGAAATGAAGTGTGGCTGAAATGATAAGGGAACTAAGACCTCTAGCACTTTGTTGGGGAAATCAGGGCATTATTTTTCATCTACCAATGCATTACTGGAAAGTCTTCTGTTTCATCGAGATGTCTAAACTCTCCTGTGCCCTGTCAAAAGCATCCAACTGTGACACAGTTCCTGGTGTGATAAAGCTCTTGCAGTTTGCTAGTGGAGTGGAGAAGTGATTTGCCTTGGCCTTTCTTCTCTGCTGTCACCAGCTTTGCAGGAGGCTCAGCTGTTGCTGGTGACAGAGGGCTTGGTGGTCTGCAATCTGGTTCTTTAGTGCTGATGCAATCCCATGAGTGCAGCTTTTTCCCAGGTAACTCACACAGGAAACGCTTAGGGACAACATTTGGGTACCAAATGCTCCAAACAGTGCAGTGAAACACCTGCGTTTGATGAGGCAGTGCAGGGAGCAAGGCTGGGAGTTCTGGCAAGGCAGGGAGGGTGGCAGAGGGAAGAGAGCCCGAGAGCCCTCTGACAGTTGTGTGCAGTCATGGCTCATCACTCCTGTGTTGCAGGCGTCGGTGCTGCAGAACATTCGGGCGGCCATGCGAAGGCAGATGAGGCGGCACTCGTCGCGGCGCAGCTCCTCGCGGCGGCGCCTGGGCAGACTCTGGAACAGACTTTTCCACAGGCCTCGGGTGAGAGGGCAGATCCCGCTCCTGACGCCCGCCCGCACCTCACAGACCACGTTGGGTGATGGAATCATCAACCCTATTGAAGGGACCGTTCGGAGTCCTGCACCTTCCTCTGAAGGACCTGGTTCAGAGGCAAATGACCAGGGCCAGGCTGGGGGCCTACGAGAAACTGGATGTAGCAGTGTGCAGCCAGAGACCGAAATCACAGAGCCGTCACCTTCAGACGTCTTAGCAAACCCTTGCACAGCAGCGGAGCCTGAGGTGGGGCATGCTGAGAAGCCTTCGGGCGCTGACACTGCTGACAGTGAGCTGAGGCAGAGCAGTAAAGTGGGTTCAGGAAAGGCTTTCAGAGATCCTCCCTCTGAAAGTGTTACAGAAACAATCCATGGCGGGTCGGCAACCAGGAGGACTGTCCCAGAGGACAGCAGTTTCAGCAGAGGTCATCCGCTGAGTGAAGAGCCATATGGATTACCCTCAAAGAAGTGGGAGTCTGCTTATCCAGGCAGCCCTGTGCATGTTCACGTCCCAGTGGACGGACAGACCCTGTGCTGCCCGAATTCATTCCGGGAGGAGCCCTTGGGGATTCATGCGGCTTGTTGCCATTCTGTGGAAGTGCCAATGTTGGAGTCCTCTACTCCCCTCTCTGAAATCAACACCAGTGATGATGAATCTTTACTTGTTTGCTAATAAAAGGTTTCGGTTGGCCCTGTAAGTTTTGTAACTTGGGTATTTATACCATGGTGCACTTTGCTGGCAGGTGGAGTGTCTGTGCTGTCTGCTTCCTCTCCTCAAGCCACTGTGCTTTCATCCCCCAGGGAGTCCAGACCCAGGCTGAAGGGGACAGGTTTTTGTCTTTGTTGTTATTCCTGACGCTCCAGTGGAGCAGGAGTAGACCCATGTGTGATACTGGGGGCTAAGAGAAGATGATTGTGTCACCGCGGTGTGGAGAAACCTTCATCTCTGGTATTTCTTCTGTGCATTCATTCACTGCTTTCAGGGAATTAGTGTTTCTTTGCTTTTCAAGGGGTCTTACAGCACCCAGAGAGAACTCTGTTGGAACCTGGGGCAAGCACCAGCGGTTGTAACTATTAGTAGCAAACTAGAAGTAGCATTGTCTTTTTAGACATCAGAAAGTCCTTAAAAGATAATTTTAATTGCAAATACTTAGAAATTAAATCCTTTGTAGCTTCCTCTTTATGGAAATTGCTCACTTCCTTTGCTCCCTTGAGGAATGTTTTCATGGTCATATACACCTTGAAGCACCCTCTGAAGGGAAAGTTTTTGTGTAAACTCCCCAGAGTGATACCAAGTGTCTCATCTACTGCAGCTCCTAGGGAGAGGTGAGCAGTGTCCAGTGTCAGCAGTGTGTACTGAGCCCCTGCAATACAGCTGCAGCAGTATTTCTTCGTTTTCTCATGTGTTACACTGTTTATTAGGGACGTTGTGAAGATGGAAGAATTGTTTGCTTTCTCCCCACCTTTTTCCCTTCCTCCCCTCCATTTTCAGGCACTTTTATGATTACACCGCTTGTGCTGTGCCCTGAAGGACACCAAGGCCCACCACAGCCAGCAGAGCTGGGAGAAGTGCTGCATGCTTGGGAGTCTCAGGATCAGACCTTGCTTTGGAAATCAAATCTGCTGCAGAATTCTCCTTGTGAACCTGCAACCTGGGTGCAGGTGTGTGAATCGGGAGGGGTTATTTTTAGAGGATGCTGCTCTGTTTGCTTTTTTCTGTGAAGAACTGAAATAGAGCAGTGCCATTCTCACAGCCGAGACTGTGCGGATCATAGAATCCTCAAATGTAAATTGATGCCTTTTGGGGTCTTTGAGTGTAATTAAACACAAGTCACTTACCTGGGTGAAGTGTGGCCTTGCTTCTCCAGGAGTGACTCTGGAGGGACAGCACATGGCCCTGCTGCTGCAGCTGGCATGTTGGCTGGGCTTCTTTATACTCTCGCAAGAGCTCTGTTTCAGGTCCCCCGTGGCACTGTGCAAACTCAAGTGCTTTATGGAGGAGCTAACAAGAATGTTGCTGCTGCTCTCCAAGTGCCCTGTCTATTGCTGTAGGAATTCAGGTTGCCCAGACTTACTAGCTGGACCTGTAAAACAGAGATGGACCTCTGCACAGGACCCTTCTGGCTCTAAAGGCAAACGGGTGCCTGCAGGGAGCAGTGACATTTACATCCAAGTGTTCAAGATACTTTTCCATTATGTGGGCTACGTTTTACCCTGGATCTTCTACTAGGCTCCCTTTGGGAGTGCCTTAAATAGGACAAGGAATAGGACTCTGCCTTTACATGAAGAACTAAATTTCAGCGATTTTTCTCTCTTCAGTTGCCAGTTGTTTTCATACTGTGCATTCCAGAGGCAGAAGAGTCAAACTGCTTTAGGGCATTAATAGCAGGAAGGGTCTGTGGCCAAGTGCGTGGCAAGAAGAGTCATAGTTACATAAAGTAAATATGCTTATGGATTTTTGCCAAGTACTTTTGTGATCAGAGCTTTTTTCATCAAGGGATGTGTAGTTCTGAAAGAGATCTTGCTTCTGGTGCATTTGCAGGCATTTTAGGTACATTCCACCTTTGCAAGCCCCTGTACTGTAGTCACTACACTGTCAGGGTCATTTGCATCTAAGGGTACAGATTTTAGCATTTTCATTATTTATTTTTTTTTTATCTAAAAGTAATTTAAAATACATAGAATTGTATGTGTAAACTAAGAGTGTAATTGGGGGGAAGATTATATTTCAAGGTTAATATTGTGCAGATACAAAGGACTTTAGAAATACTTATTTAATTCTGTTACAGAAATGTGTTTCTATAGCAAAATCATGTTGATTATAATCTGCCTTAAACTGTCAGCACTGTGAGGCTCTGGAAGTTGAAATACACGCTACTCTGTTTGGGAAGCAACCCTTAACAGCTGATGCTTCTGCTTTCAGATCTGTATCTTCACATAATTTCTCACATATATTGTACATATTTTGTATACTGATCCATGTGGGAACTCAGTGAAAATGTAACTGAGAAGATTTTAGTTTTACAACCTTAAATCCAGGTTAAAGATATGTGATACACAAATGTGCCCATCACTCACTGCTGGAGTGTGCAGCCTTGCATCAACCAGAGGTGCAAGGCTGGGACTCTAAGCACTCAGCTTTTGTGTTCTGCATGGCAATGTTCCTTCCTGGCTCCCCTAACTCTTTCCTGGAGGGAAAAGTGACAAATTTGCTGTTAATTTTGCAGAGGAAATATCTGCCTTTGCTGTGAGC
The DNA here is from genome assembly GCA_013396675.1 of Eubucco bourcierii. Taxonomy (NCBI): domain Eukaryota; kingdom Metazoa; phylum Chordata; class Aves; order Piciformes; family Ramphastidae; genus Eubucco; species Eubucco bourcierii. The sequence continues at coordinate 1,095,597 of VWZE01004761.1, read as the reverse complement.
AAAACGAGTGTGGTTTGGTGTTCTGGAATGACAAAACCACAAAGTCTGCCTTAATCTGTCTACCCTTCCTCCAGCTCTTGCAAACATTGAGCAGTGAATCTGCCATTCCTGAAGATGCTGCTGTGCTTCCTGCAAACTGTCCCCTCCAATTCAGAACTAATTAAAATAAAAAAAAAAAAAAGATGAAAAACTTCTGCTACTCTAGAGCAGTATAACAGGAAGGTCTCAGTGTCACATTTCTTTCCTTAGTGGAAAACACCACACCTTAATAACTATACAGCCTAAAGTTCATCAGCTAATAAACTTGTTAAAATTTTGGTTATTTTAGTAGCGTTTTTCTGCACTCTCTGGAGTTGTTTTTGTAGACCAAGAATAGAGGAGGTATCTACACTGGTTAGAGAGGAATGGAGGCTCGCAGGCAGCTTTAAGGGAAAAGTAAACCCTTTAATTTTACTGCTGTAAAAATGTGCTATAAAAATGTCTGGCTGAAATTCTGGCACCTTCCAGCTTGTGGATGCCTCTAACATCCTTTCAGCATGCTGGCTTTCTTCTCTTCTCTACTTTCTCTTCATTTCAATTACTGTCATTATTGCTGTGTTGTATCTATTAATTTAGCTCTAACATTTCACTGTAATGTATGTAGAGGGCTGTGGTTCAGGTATGGCATCGCGGTTGCCAGTGTCTGCTGCTCCCTGGATGGTGGCACTAAGCAAGGAGGATGCTGGGCATCACCGGACTTTGCTCTTGCTTTGGATCAATTAATTGTCAATAAATGTGACATGCCCCAGAGCCTGCAGGTTTCTGACTGTCACTCTAACTCCAGAGATCCAGGGTGCCTGCATTATGCTCCCACAGCCGTTAACTGCACACCAGTGACTCTTCATGAATATGAAAGGTGGGTGTCCTGGGTTGGCACAGCCCACAAACCCCCCTCCCCACACGGATGGAAGGGAAAGTAGCACAACAACCCCTCTGGGTTGAGATAAAGAGTTGGGATAAAGAAAATGTTTTAGTGGCAATGATGCACTGCATGGTGACCTGAGCCTGTTTTGCAGAAAGTGTAGCAGCAGCAACTAGCAACCTCCCCCTGCACAACAGCCAGCCAGCAGAAGAGGCAGCAATCAGCAAGAAGCAGCAGCAAGTAGCACAGGAGGCCTCTCGTGTTCCAGTCTGGACTGCAAGCCTCATGGGGCTTTGCTGCAACCAGTGCTTCCCTGGTGAAGCGGCATGACACAGCATGCTATGCACAGCAGCAGCTCCAACGCAGCCCGTTCCAGTGGGGTTATTTGGTTTGGGTTTGGTCTTTTTTTTGCTAACTGCTTTTTCTGGTAGCTGAGGCTCTGCAGGTGCATTACTTCCAGTATCTGAAGGGGGCCTACAGGAAGGCTGGGGAGGGATTATTTACAGGGTCTTGCAGTGACAGGACAAGGGGCAATGGGTTTGAACTGGCAGAGGGGAGATTGAAACTGGATGTTAGGAGGAAGTTCTTTCCAGTGAGGGTGGTGAGACGCTGGCACAGGTTGTCCAGGGAGGTTGTGGCTGCTCTTTCCCTGGTAGTGTTCAAGGTCAGGTTGGACAAGGCCTTGAGTGACCTGTACTAGTGGGAGGTGGCCCTGCCTATGGCAGGGGGGTGGAACTGGATGATCCTTGAGGTCCCTTCCAACCTTACCGTTCTGTCATTCTTTAGACAGTGCATGTGGCCTCTTGCCATGAGCAAGTCAGTGCCACATAAAGTACCTGTGAAGTATGTGTGCAGATATCCCAGATCAGAAGCCTTGAAGGGTGCAGCTCCTAAGGTGGTTAAAACTCACTTATTTCTGAAGTACACCTTCTGGTCAGGGCAATACTTTTTACTGCTGGTGCTTCCCCTTTCTGTTCTGTGCTCTGGAGGGTACTGCTGGCTGCATCCTGTGTTGGCAGACTCTACAGACTTGGAAAACTATTGAAGAGAACTGGACAGACTTTATGGTCATCTGGATTTATCTGTGGCCATGAAGGATGTCAGGACACAGCTTGATGTGGAGGGACAATACCTCCTAACCCAGTGGAAACAGTGTTTGCTTTTGCTTGCTCATGAAGTGCAGATTCAGCTGCAGTAACAGTTGCACAAGCAGTAACACTACCGACCTGTCCTGATGTAAGGGACTACAGCCCATGAAGTGGGAATGGAGCAATAAAAAGCGCCTCTGCACTTGCAGCGGTTTGCAGGCAGCCTCTCCAGCACCGCAGATCTGCTTTAGGATGAACCAAGGAGCTCACTTGAAAAGCCTTGAGGGAATTGTGTATTGTTTCACTCAGGACTTTCTCAGGAGGGAGAGGAACTGCCTTTACTTCTTCAGGATTTTTTTGTCTTTGCAGGAAAGCTGAGTCTCAGTCTTCCAGGCATTAGGATTTGAAACCTCTTAGCCATGGTTGGTTGCATGTGGCCTGAGCTGCAGGTACCAACCTTTCCCCTGTCTCTGTCAGTGTCCCCCTGGACAGCTCTGTTCAGTCCACCCCTTTGCAGAGCCTGGCTCTTGTGTTCTTGACTGTCTTTTACCTTAGGACTTCAGACATTTATTTTTTGGCCCTACACCAGGTCTTGGTCACTTTGTAATCTTTTTCCTTGGATTCCTTTTGTGTCAAGTGCAGAAGCTTCTTTCTGAAGTGAGACAAAAAAATTAGGTAACAAAGAAGGAAGGTCCAAACAAAGAGGCTTTGCTCACATTTACGACTGAGGACAGGGTTGCTGACCCAAGTGAGTGCATCTTGCTGACACAGGGCTCACTTGTCTTTATGTGTTTAGAAAACTACAGATTCCAGCAAGATTTACCCTTGTTTTTTAATGTTTTCATTTACAGTGTGTACTTCAACATCTCTTAAGAAACACCTCACCAGCTGAATAATTGCTAACTTTGTCATTTGATGCTGGGTGTGAAGGGGCTGGAAAGCAAACAGGTTTTGATTTTGAAGCTTCAGTAATTCACAAATAAGAGTGACGAATGAAAAATACCTTGGCAAAGGCCTCTGCAAAGTCAGCATGGGCCACCGAGTTTGCTGGGGGTTGATTGTTTGTTGATTTGCCTGGTTTCCCCTCAAAGATGAGTCACTTTATTTAGCTGCAGCAATCTGGCACAGAGAGGCACATTTGCTTTTAAAGCATTTGCTTGTGCACGGAGAGGAAACAGTAGCAGGCTTTGTCCTGGGCTCCCCAGCCCACCACAGCTCCTCCCTGGGCCATGGTGATGCTCTCCTGGCAGCAGCAGCTCCAGCCTGTGGTCAGAGGCTGAGGCAGGGTTGTGCTTTCAGAAGCAATTGAGACCTTGTCTGCATAATTGGGATACTTTTTTTGTGAAGATGCTTCCAACTCAAAGGCAACACTGAGCACACACCCGCCCTTCCTGAGCTGCGTGGGAGCTCTGATCCGGCACGTGACCTTGCCGAGATTAAGCTCTTCTGGTTTATGTGCTGTTACGAACTGAGAACAACCAGTTCCTTTAGCAGGTTGATGAAAACTTGAGAGTGGCTGGGCTAGCAGCAGCAACTGCCTCATTTCCCCTTACTTCCTGTGGGTGCCGTTGAGCATCTTTCTCCTTGGCAGAGGGACAACCTTCCCAGCCTCTGCCCTGCGCAGCGCTTCCCAAAGGGACGCAGTGACCTGGGGCTGCTTTCCTCGGTGCTGCGATAGTGCAGATCAGAGAGCCCCAGGGCACCCTTTGGTGACGCTGGCTGACAGGTGCTGTTCTCCTTAATTCCTACCTTACCTGGCTTTCTGAATGCCAGCACTGAAAGAACCTACAGCACACAGTATTGTTCTGCGCTACAACCTCTCCTGTTTTGTGCTACGTAAATACAGTGGCACAGGACACACAGAGTTACGTGGTAGGGCATTGCTTTTAAAGCTTTGATTAAACTCCTTCTCTTGGAAACGACTTGCTTTTCCCTGTCAAGTATCAAAAGTATTCTTGACGTGCTTGACAGGGGTCCCAAGGATTTTCTTTTGTTCGTTGGGCTTTAAAACACAAACAGTTGTGTCTCCCTTGGAGCTATTGCTCCATCTTTCGGAATAATCACAGTTGGACAGGGTTGAGCCTGCTGCCAAGTCTCATTTACCTTGTGAACTCATCTTGTAGTCCTCTGCATTGATTTCTGTCGCTGGAAATTGCACACATCAGGATCTAACTTTGCAAAGCCTTTAAACAGAGACATGAGAGGTGTGGGTGCACAGATGAAGCTGTTCTGAAAACTGAAACAAGACTGTGTGGAATGCCTTTCAGGGACTGGTATGGAATTTGAACATAAGCTGTACTAAACCATCCTGGTCAAAACTCAGCCTTCTGATTTAAGACCAGATGTTGATTGTTTGAAAGCATGGCAGTATAATCAGGGAAAGTTTGAGCCAAACCCAGTTAACATTTATGAACCAACTGATCCTTTAAATTTGCTTTTGATTTCCTTAAGCCTTGGTAGCAGATGGTGATGATGATGGTTATTCTACCTTTCTCAGTACTGTGCAGACTTGTTTTCTTAGGCATTGCAAAGTTTCATACCTTAATTATTTAAACAAACAAAAGGAAAGCCATATGAGCAGCAGTTTTGGAAGCACTATTATTGCTAGCACTGGATGCATTTAATTTCCCCACTGGGTAATAAAGTTATTGAAAAAATTAATCTGTTGGAAATGATACCACAGAAAGTGGATTTTGAGCTTTGGGAAACAAGACTGCCACGAGAGCTCCAACAGGAGTGAAGGGCCAGAGTGTCGTCCAGCCAGGGTAAGCAGGGGAGATGTGCAGTGCATGAGGTGTTCTCACCAAAAGCAAGCTGAACAGGCAGGATTCTCATCAGCAAGCCTTAGATGTTCATAATGTGCTGTAAGAGGGGAATTTCTCCTAGCTGTGTGCACAGGCACACCGAAGCCACAGCTTTTCTTTAGCTAAAGACATGTTTTAGACTCCTTCAATTAACAGTTTTATGCAAAGAGAGGAGTGTAAGCTGTGTGTCTTTCTAGTGGCTGCCATCTGAGGGTTTGGAGAGAGATGGATCCATGTTTTAAAAAAAAAAAAAGCCTCTGAATAATGCATTGTGCTGGAATGACAAGTTCCTGGAGCTCTCTCCTGATTTTGAGGCTCTGAAACCTTTGCAGAGCCTGGATACTTGGCATGAGAAAAGATAGCAAATACTTGGTTTTTGCAGCAGGGCCTGTAATACTACCAAGGTGCTTTAAAAGCTGAATTCACGTGGCTGCTACCAAGGCTGCTGAATGTGACAGGTTTTGCCATGGTTGCCAAAAATAGTGTAGGGATTCAAAATATTCCCCGGAGCTGTTCTTACCTTTTGCATTTTCCTGAGGTTCTTTGGTTTGAACGTGACCATGTTGCTGCAGCAGCAAGCCTGTGTGCATTAGTCAGGATGTGAACTAGATTATGTTCCTAGTGTTTGCCACAAATCAAATATGCAAAATGCCTTCTCTGGAGCATCTGGTGTGAGAAGAGTCTGGGCTCGTTCCTTGGCTGAGCACAGATGAGATGGAGAACTGGTGTCTGAAACAATGTGACAGCACCTGGTTCTTCAGGAAGGAGAACTGTTGAGCATGGTTCCTGTCTTTCCCTCAAGTTCCCACTGTTGAGAGCCCTGCAAACCCTTCCACACCTCTGTCAGCCCCTGGGTCATGCTGAGCCTCACCCAAGAGTTCCCAGGCAGTGTGATGAGCACTGTGCCCGCCTGGGGCACAGCTCTGCCTCTGCAGAACTGCATCCAAACCCAAGCTCTGTAGAGTTTTGTCACTACTTCTGGATGTTCTCCTGTGTCACCAAGTGATGTCTGACCAGTCAAGCAGACTGTCGATGTTGTCACCTTTTCCCTAAGGTCTACCCAGGCTGGTTGGTGTCCAACACAGTGAACTGCCTGCCATGAGCAGCCCATGGGCGGTGGGACCCTCCAGCAGGCACATTGTGCCTTGCAGGTGTGGGGGTGGATGGACAGACCAGTGGATGGTCCTTTGCATTGTAACTTCATCATCTCATGTCTTGTGTGGGGATTCACTCTGCCGAGGGACAGTGACAGGAATTCTCCTGCAGGTGTCTGAGTCCCAAGGCTTCATCACTGTCTCTTGATTTCTGCACTTTGATTTTCTGTCGGGAGCTGCCCTACTTCTGAAATGCCTAAATTTGTATGTCTCTGATAGACCCTTATGGTGGCTAAAATCAGTATTCCAGTCCTGTATCTGTGCTGTCTTCTCCCACTGAACAAGCACACTGCCAGAAAGAAAACAACCAGCACCTTATTTTATTTTACATTTTATTGATTTTCCTCTTTTTCCACACGCAGCCTCCCCCCGCCCCCTCCNTCTAAAACTACAGGTGCCATAAAGGGTGTAGCTCATTTTACGGGCTTCGTTACTGGATCTCTAAAAACAATTTCTCTCCAGAAAGCCTTTTTGCACGACTCAGCATGTAAACAAGAAGCCACTTCAGCCCCGGCCCCGCTGCGCTATTTCCACGCCTCGCTGCCAGGGCCCCGAGAGCCGGCTGAGGATGCCTGCTCCTCGGCAACGCCCCCCTGAGGGTAGACCACAAAACACAGCTTCTGGCCCCAGCAGGTGATGGACTCTGTCAAAAGCAAACGGGATGGTTAACGGGGACGCTTGAGCCCTTCCGAACCAAGCGATTCGAAGGCGCTGCCACCTGTGGGTCAATGTGACCTTCCCGGCCGGCCGGCCGCCCCCTCCGGCCCTTCCCATCTCCAGTTCAGTGGTACAACAGCATTTGGAAGCAGGGCCAGGGCAAGAGGGGACAGCTTTAGGGATGCCCATCCGCAGTCCTTCCCCAGCCCCCAGTGCTGTCCCACTCCTGGCACTGGGCTGCCTTTGTGGCTGTGGTGAAATGCTCTGGTCATGGGGAGCTGCTGGCAGTAGAGCCTGGCCACAGCTTGTGGAAACCTTCTGGTCAGAGCAAAGGGTTGCAGTGTGCTTCTTTGAAAGTCCTCAGACCAAAACAATTGAAAGCCTGAAGTGTTGTTTTCCCTGGATGTGAGTGATAGTGACAGACTGTCTTATCTTGCCACTGAGATAGTTCACCAGGCTGCACAGGGCTTGTGTGTGGGACATGCTCGTGGCACAGGGGAAGGAAAGCAGGGCAAGGGGAAGGTAAAGCTCTCAGGCACTTGGTTGTTCTATAGGTTATTTAACCTTCCTGTACTAGAAGTTGCACTCCTGAGTGTTGCCGAGGGGCAGGAGAACAGGCAAACAAGTTAGGAGTGAGCAAAGCAGCTGCTCGAAGACAAGCACTTTGTGTCCAGGGGCTGCTTCTGGCAGAGAGCAAGGTCAGACTGGTGTGGTTCCCTGGCCATGTTTAGTGCCAGCAGGTGCCAGAGGCCCAGCAGGTGACTGCAGCCCTGAGCCAGCAGCTCAGGAAGTGCAGCGAGCATGTGGTGCTGCCTTACCTATTAGCCTATTTACACACTTTGGTTTATTTCTCCAGTAGACTCCAAGGAAAAACACTGGCACTCCAGTCAGAATGATAACAAGTCCGACTCCACAGACGATGGGCTCAGAGTACAAGCTGAAGATCAGCAGAAATGCCCAGAACGCCAGGTAAGTGATGGGGATGAGGAGGTTCACCTACCAGGAGAAAGCAGAGCAGAGCATGACTGTGCAGAGCAACAGCAGCAACTGAGCAGTGGCAGGGGGCTGCGGTGGCTGCAGGGAGTGCTGCAGCTACAGGACCCCTGTGTGAGTTCGGAAGGGCTCAAGTGTCCCTTCCCTTCCCCGCTGTTGTCCTCTGCCCATCCTGGCAAGTTCATAAGGAAGGGGTCTGCCTGTATGTCCCATTATGGCACTTGGGGTGTGGTTTGGGGCCTTTATACACTACCACCACACCAAAAATTTAACTGTTCTTCCAAACAGGAGGGTGGAGGGCTGGGTATGCGTGCCCCACCCCGGCATTGCTATTGCAACCAAGAGACTTAGCTGTAACGTTGTCACCTTGATGGGTCTGAAGATTTTGGGCTTCCTCCAGCGCAGGACGATCAGGCCTATGATGGTCACTCCGTAGCAGAGGTAGTTGATGAAGGACACGTAGTTGATGAGCGTGTATGTGTCTCCAACAAGCATGATGACTAGAGTGGCCAAACACTGCCAAGAGAGAAGCTTTACTTGAGTCACTACCGGAGAAGGTAGCTTAAACCCAACAAAAGCATGCAAAAAACACATGGAAGCCTTTAAACTCCTTCTGTTTGTGGCCCCTGCTGGGCACCTGCTGCCTCCTGCAACTCAGTGTCATCCTTGCTCTGTGCCCTGGGTCTGGGGCTCAGTGGGCATTTAAGGGTGCCAGAGCCTTATATAAACAGACCAGCCCAACAGGTCTGTTTATAACACCTGGGGTGCTGCCAGAGGTGCCTTCTGCTAGGCATGCAGGGCTGGGAGGACTGGCAGAGCTCTCCAGCACCCCACTCCACCCTTTCTGCTGCACTCTAACAGCTATCGAACCCTGTGGTGAGGGCTTCTGATGAAGGGAAGGTTTCCTGCAGCCTCACAGGCTGGAGTCAGTGCATGGCATTGCTGCAGGTGCCCTGTAGGAGCTCTGCCTTTTCCCCCTGCTGGCCCACAGCTCACGCTGCAGGTGACCAGCGTCTTTTATCTGAGCATTTCTTAGATCTGAAGACTGGCAGAGATAGGTGGTGGAAATTTCCATGGCTGTACTTGTTCGTGCTGTGTTTCTGCACAGGAATGCCAGGAGAGCTGGCTTGGGGACCAGTATGTTGTCCTCAGGTCCTGCACTCCTGCCTGTCAGTACCCCAGGAGCTGAGCCCACACTGGTCCTGTGCACGTTGTCTGGTGGTGGCCAGAGCTTGCAGAAAGCTAAATAACCAAATACCTCCAGAAAGCGAGCACTCAGGGTCTTGGTCTGTTTACTCCAGGCCCTCTTTTTGCTTATGCCCCTTTTTCTTCATTAGCTATTTCAGCAGCAAAGTCCTCTTGGGTGGGAGGGCTTCTTCACTACCACAGTCAAACAACCCTTTGGTCCCTCTGCTCCTCTGTTCAAAGCCTTGCTGGCTCAGCAAGGACATTTCAACACCTTGAGCAATCTCACCACAAAATGGATCCTGAACTGGGCAGTGATTTGTGTCAGTGTCACATCCTCGCCCCGCTATGCCAGCACCCACTGCACTGCACACCTGCCCCTCTCCTGCCAGCATCAGGGTTGGCGGTGAGGCCTCTGGGAGCGATGAAATTGGTGACACTGCGTCATCAGATCTGCTGACAGTGGGGAGTGATCCCCAGGGGCTGGAGGCTGCTGCTCCCCCAAACGTGGAGCCATGGTCACCTGCAGGCAGCAGGGCCAGCTGCTCCCCATGGCCTTGCAAAGCAGCCCAGCCTGGTTCACCGTTAGTTCTTGAAAGGCTCAGTGAAAGTACAGCTCCTGCTGGCACTGTGCAGAGGCCTCTGCATGCACAAAGAAGACTTTCCCCATCCAGAGCCAGGTGCAATTCAGTGGCAGAGGACCCGATGTACAGATGAGGCTTGCTCAGTCTCAGATGGTTTGCTGCTGTCACTGCTTTTACCTTTCTAGTAAGAGGTTGTTATTTCCTGGCAGCGTTTGCTGTACCCTGAGCTGCACTGAAACACCTCCAAATGCTGAACCGGTGGGCAGCAAGGGGCTGCGGTTTGTGTGGTGGTCTGAAGAGATGGTTCAGCAGAGTGAGGACCGGTATGTGCTTGATGGCTCAGGCAGCCGCTTGTCCCTGGTCTGCCCCACAGCAGAGCAGCCTCTGAAGCCTAGTGAGGGATCCTTAAGGACAAAGTTGTTCTGCTTCCTGGGCATCAGCAGAGTGCAGCTGCCTGGCTGGAGCCCACCATGGGGCCAGTGCCCTCAGACTGCTTGGGACAGGGCAGGCTGTGGGCAGTTTTCCTGAAACTCTGCATGGGTAACACACAAGGTGTTTGTGGTGAGGCACTAAGGCCTGGATGTGTCACAAAGCCTCAGTTAGATCTGTAATCTGTCATTAAAGTGGAATGTGCCGCGGGCTTATTTGGTGAAATTTGGCCTGTGTGCATTGTGCCAAAGTTGTGTTTAGAGCTGGGAGACAGAAATGTGCACTTCCTAGAGCATCTGTTTTGGTATCAGTGGTAAAGCTGCGCTTGGCAGCATCTGATGCAGCTGAGATTTCAAACAAACACCATTCAGGGAATTTCCTTGCTCAGGCCACGCAGCTAGGGACAGCAGTGCTGGGAGTCATTTTCCTCTTTAAGTCCTCTGTGCTACAGTAAAACCCATCACATGCTCTAGCTTCACTACTGGGAAAAGTATATGAAGCACTTTGCTTCAGGCTGCAATGCATGGAAGTCCTTGAGACTGTGGAAGCTTCTGCTGCCTGAAAAATGAGAGAAGTCTTTGCAGGTGACCTCTTGTTACCTGGCATGTCATCCAGAGGGTGCTGTAATGCTCCTAATCTTTTGGCCCACAGGAAAGACCCCTGGTCCTCAGAGCACTGCTTGATCACCCCTCACAAGATGTTTTGCTCACTGAGAGTAAGTGAATTTAGCAGCACTTTTGTCCTCTCCCTGAGACCTGCTCAAGTGGGATCAGCAGTGACCATGAGGATTTCCAAATGGTGATGGTAAGCAGGCAGACCTGGTCAAAAGAAGTCATCTTTTCTTGAATGAAGAATCTGTATGAAAAGGCAGTCTCTAGCTCTGCTGTGGGTAGGGCATGTGGTAATGAGCTCAAACTGCAGCTGCAGTTAGGTAAAGCCTCTGGGCATCGAGGGTGCTTGGGAGCAGGAGGGAGGCTGGAGGCTCTTCGTGGGGCTGTTGGAACTGCACAGCCAGCAGCAGCGCTACAGGCAGACTCACTTCTCCTCTGGGGTAAAACGTCCTCGCAAGGGTTTCTGCAGCTGCTCTCTTTGATTCAGTGTTGCTGAGAGCAGTTTGGAGGGCAGCCCAGAGGGGCGGGCAGGACTTACGCAGACCAGCAGGGCAGGGATGGGTGTGCAGCGCTTGACGTGGATCATGGCAAGCAGGCTGGGCAAGTGGCCTTCCCGGGCACCGGAGAAACACAGCCTGGCAACAAGAACAGCAGAGCTGAAAGCACCGGGGTGCGGCAGCCCCTTAAACACCTAGCCGTGTGCCAGCTCTAACCTCAACTGCCGCGGCGGGGAGCTGCAGCCTGCGGCTGCTGGGCTGTAATGGGAAGTAACCAGGGTCTACCTGTGTACCCTATTCAAACCAGACTCTTCAGTGTGGGAGACCTTTCGTGGATCACGTAATTTGTGAAATGACCTTCTCTGAGGTGCTGTTGCCTCTGAGGAGGAGGGGGGCAGGAATCTGTCCAGCCCCGGTCTGCTGGCCAGCGCTGCCTCCTTACCCAGGGTGGAGTGAATACTGCACAGTACTCACGGTGATTGACTGCGCATAGCCCAGGTGTAAACCCCTCACCGATAATATTTACAACGTCAAAAGGGCTTTAGATATTTGACATGCTTAAAGGTTTCACTTTTAATTACAAAACCTATTGCATATATACTCAGATCTGTTGCATCTCATTACGCTCAAGAAAGGGCTGAGATAAGTATCTTTCCCTAGGTACCGAGGTGTTTCTCCAACAACTGTTAATAATTTTTAAATTAAGTTCAGGGAGGTCAATTAATATAAATGGACTTTACAGACTACAATGTAATTGACTTTTCAGATTCTGGCCCCACCAGTAGCAGAGTCCATGCAAAGCATCCTGCCTGAAAGGAGTTTTTTCCATCACAGGAATGAAAATGCCTGTAGCTGGGAAGAATACCAGGGCCTAAAGCTGCTCTTTGAGCAGAACGTAGTTCTGCTCACAGCTTCTGAAACTGTGCTGATGTGAGATCACTTTGGTTCCATGCTAAAATTGTATTTGGCTTTTCTGTGAGTTCGTCTGCATCTGCGAGCACTTTCCATAGCTTGTAGGGACTATTTTGCAAGAGGCTCCTTGAATCAACATTACATTTGCTGATTGTAAACAGAGCAATATATCCAACGTGCCCAGCACCAGCTCCTGCTCTACATCCAAAATGTCTAGCTAACATTTCTTCAGTAAATGAAATTAAAACAGTCCCTCCCCAAATTAGATAATGTTCATAAAATTGTACTCCATCTAACCTGGATGAGGTAAAAAGGTATCCATTTATTCCTCCAAATGTAGATAGGGCCACTGAGACTGGCATAACCCAGGAAAAATAGCCCAGTAACTTTTCACCAAATGTCTAAAGCAACAGAAGGCAGAGAAACTGAAACACACTGCAAAGCAGAGAACCGAAATCAAAGTGCAGTTTAGACATCCAGGGAATGGTTTACTTACTACCGCCACAGCGTTGGAGGACAAGAGCTCTTGGGGTGACATGGCAGTGAAATATGCAATGTTGGTGAACGTGTACACAAATGTCACCAATGGGATGGATATGAATATGGCACGAGGTAGGTTCCTAATAAAAGAATCAGGAGGGTAGAGAAGAAATTACAGTCATGCACAGTGAGACCACAACAGCCTGAGGGGAGGTCAACCGGCTGGGTGGGTTCATCTGGACCCGCTGCAGGCTGGAGAAGGTTAAAAGTGCTATGGAGCAGTGGCTCTGCAGGGGGGCCCTGGAGCGAAAGCACCGCCTGCTGCCCTGGGGCTGGTGTTGGCCGCATGCTGTTGAAACGTGAAACTGTTGTTTTATCCACAGCCCTGGGCTCTGGAGGAGGATAAAGTGTCCTGTTTTGCTTTGACTTTGCCTTCTCTGATCAGGGGCAGAGTAGCTGCCTTGGCCCATGCTGCGCTGCAAACCTGGCCTGCTGACAAAACACTCTGTAGCTGTGCTCGGGCAGCCATCCAGAGGTGCACACCTGAGCTGCTCTGTGGCTAACACAATCACAGAATCACACACAGGATGATGCATTCTTCTCTGGGGGCCCGATCTTGAAAAAAGTTTTTTAAAAGCTTGTTTAACCTCTGCAATTTTGAATAGATTTAGTAAAAAGTGAAAATGCTTTTGGTTATCCAATTATTTTTTAATATTATCTTTTCCCCTCAGAAGCTGTAAAAATAATTTTTAAAACAGGCCATTCACTCATTTTCCTCCTAATTTCTCCAGCAAGACCATCTTAGCCTTTTTTAAGTCATAAGTTTTCATTATTCAGCTTTGAAATTCTTGTGGTCCATTAAAATGTTGATATTTTACTGGGGGAACACATTAGCACCAGTTTGTTTATTCCTGCCAAGACCTCTGGACATGCCCTTTGCCACTCACCAGTGTGGAGGCATGTGCAGAGCCACTCATAAGGCTGCAGTTCGAGTCCCTTCCCACCCAGCCTGTGCCACGGCTGCAGTTCCTCCCTGGTTAACTGCTGTGTGCATTGGATGCCCAGGAATATGCAGTGGCCCAGGAGCTGCTCTTGGCAGTTGTCATCACTTCATCAGCTCAGAAATGTTGAAACATTTCAGCTTTGCTTTACTAAACTAAGATTCCCTTTGCCCCCAGCTCTCCCAGCCTGCTAATGTTAAATCATTTCCAAGCCCCTTCCTGTACCCAGGACCAACAGTTACTCTACATCAGTTGCCCTGGCAGGCAGATACCTGCAGCCGCACTGGGGGGTGCTTGGTTGCACCATGCAGTATCTTTTTAATCCTCTCTTTCAGGTGTCTATGGAACGTTCCCTTTGGGTGAAAAAGCAAAGCAACTTCCATTGTAATTCCCCATGTTTCTCCCTATAGGTGCTTGTGTGGCGTCTCATGAGTGGTTCTTTTGCTGCTACAGGAGCACTGTGTGACCGGGCAGTGCCATTAGGATTCTGCTTTCTCTGGAGGCTGCTTTGGTTCAGGTGATGCTCTGTGCAATACATTTTTTATTTCACTGGTCCTTTAACTTGCCTGTTTTGTGTTCTAAATAAAAAAAAAAAACACCTCTCTTTCTCCTGGAGAAAGAGTGGTCCCATAGACACAGAAGGACATTGCTGCAGCTTATTGAATGACTGCTGTTACCAGATGGCTCCGATGTTTCTGCACTTCAGGAAAATGTGGGTAGCATGGAAATGGATACTCGCCTGCGGGGATCAACCAGCTCTTCTGTTACGTAGTTCAAGAAGTTCCAGCCACTGAACGCGAAAGACCCTTGGAGAAAGGCTAAGGCTAAGTGCCCCACAGATGGAGTCATCCAGAAGTTGAATGCATTACTTGGTGTCAGCTCTTCATAGTTTCCTGCACAGAGAGTGCAAGCAAGAGGTTAAGTTGTCCCTACCGGCCAGAGGCGCTGTAATTGAGGTAAGCTTTTGCTTTTTATTATTGTTTTTTATTCTTTATTCCTTGTTGGATTTGGGACTTCATGTTCTTGTAGTCACCATGGGCTGGCATTGCACTTGCAGTGCTGTCTGGGGAGTCAGCTTGGCAGTGCACACGGGCATCCCTCACTGCCACCTGTGCTGCAGCACTGGTGCCATCACTGTGAGTCATGGGATCCTACTTTGCCAGCATCCTTTGCCTGAGGACAGCTCTCTGGCAGGTGAATTCCTGCCTGTGCTTGTGGCTTGCTTTTACAAAGTCTACGAGGTGTAAGGTATCTGGAGGGCCGGAAGCATAGTCAAGGTAGTGTGGTTATTATCACTGAGACAACAAGTTGTCTGCTCCCTTAAGATGCCACATTTCATCTTCCTTTATCTGACTCATCATGAACACGATAAAAACAGGGAGCCTCTTGTGTTCTCTGCTTTCCATTAAGTTGGTGCACCAGTGAGACTTTTTTGGGCCTACTTTAATACTAAAAGTGACTTTTTGTAGGAAATTTGACTAATGCCCAAAATGAAGCAGGTGTTTTCATGCCCCAGGCAAAGTGCAGCTTAATCATTTTATACCCAGAGTATTTCAGACTTAAGGAACATACAACAGATTAAAAAAATTCAGTAACTACTCAGAAACATCTACTGCTGCCTTTCTTCAGTCTATCAAAACTGACAAGGCAGGCCAAAAGGAACATGTTGGAGGAGATGCAGCTGACTTCTTGCTGTGCCATTCCTTTCCATGGCTGTGTTAGTGCACAGCCCTGGCTATACAGGGCTGCTTTGTGAGGGAGAAACAGTACAGTAAGTGTGCAAAGTCAAGTCTAGCAACAGTACCATACCCGTGTTAGAGCTGTCTCACAGAGTACCTTTAAAGATCTGTATGAAGCCCACAATAATGATAAGTGCCAGGGCTAAGAGCTTTCCTGCTGTGAATATGTCCTGAATGCGTGTTGCCCATCGAACGCTGGAGCTGTTCACCCAGGTCAGGAGGACTGGAGAGCAAAAGACTGAGTTCAGTGAAATGAAACGGTGTTTGTTTAAGCAGTCAAAGCGCTGGAGGACGGAGTGGTGCACCAGCTCGCCGTGGGGAGCTCTAGTGCGGCCAGGAGGGAGGGTGAGGAGGAGCGTTGCCTTTCTTGAGGAAACTCCCAACTGCTGGGGCATCCCCGCAGCCAGCATCCTCCCTTCCTCCCTCGAGTCGGGGCTGAGCCCGAGCCGCGCTCGGCGCGCAGGGTCCAGCAGCTCCGCACCGAGCCGGGAGCGCCGCAGCCCCCGCGGCTCGCTCCGGCCTCGCAGACTCCGTGGGCAGCCAGTGCAGAGCTGCCGCTGCACTGCTCCTCCTGGCGCGCTGAAGCGTTTGAGTGTAAAAGAAGGGCGCAGACGGTGGCGGGCCACCTCTGGTGGAAGGTGAAGCCCCATCCCACCAGCTCGGTGCTGCCACTTCTGGGACCCGCAGGGATCTGGGCACCGCTGGCCCTGCTCCAGTCAACCGTGCTGGGAAAGGACTGAACATCCTGCACTGGTCACAGTAGCTGCCTGGGGACCTCCCTGGGCCTTTGGGGCTGTGGCCACTTGAGTAGCCGTGTAAAACCGAGGCAAACTGTGCGTGTGTGAGAAGCAAATACTCACGTAAACACACCATGGAGAGGATCCTGGAGGCATTATAGGGGGGGACACAGTTAGGGAACACAGGCTGCAGGACATAGTTGGAGAAGGTCAGTGAAATGACAGCCAGGCTGGTCGGGTACATGATGAGCACTGCGCTCCACAGCAGCAGAAACCTGGGGAGACAAGAAGAGGCACAAAAAGTGGTGCTGGGGGTAACGTGTGCTCAGCTGGGCGGTGCTTTGGGAGGGCTCCTGAGGCATCAGGAACAACAACCCAAAAATACTCAGCAGGGAGAGTGACTCTGAAAATGGTAATTTGGACAAATTTGGCTTGCTTCTGTGTTGTAGTATGGAGTGTTACAGCTGGTACTGGGTAGATCGAGATGTGAATAATTCATTGCCTTTCTGACACTGAATTTGTTTCATGCTGGATTGAAATACATGCAGGACTGATGACACCAGTTAAAGGAAATTCAGAATTTCAGCAGAGTGACAAAGTTGCACTGTCTGATTGGAAACTCATGTTTTGGCAAATGCTTCACAGCTTTATGTGCTGCACTTGATGTTCTTTGCTGTAGAAGGACTAAACCAGAACAGGAAACAACTTCTGGAGAAGCAGGTTTTTTCACCCTCAGGGGAGGCACAATGCAGGCTCCTTTTCAGCTTGGAACCCCACATTTGAGTGTCAGCAGGGAAATGAGCACTTCCCAAGTGGAAAACTGAAGGTGCTTGTGAGAGGTCCCTACAACTGCAGGCCTTAGGTGGTGCAGCAGGGCACAATCTCAGCTTGGCTTTACTGGAAGATATGACTGAGTCCCACTACTTTGTACCAAAACCTGCTTGGAGGCCTCTTGCCTAAGGCAGCTCTTTGTCCTACAGAGTTTATTTTCTTAGGATAAAATGTAAAGTGTCTTTGAAAAGCAGGAATGGGAGTGCTGCTTCCCTTCAGGTGACCAGTTGTGTGTTACTGACAGTGCTTGTGCACTGCAAGCCAGGGGCTCACCAAGTGAGATGCTGCCAGAGCAGCAGAGCTGTGTGCTCTGGGAAAGGAGAGCATCACTCTGTTCCCAGGGAAATGCTGGGCAGGGATCAATCAGCAGGTATGTGGCTTCTGTCAGCAACTGTGTCTCCTGGTGCTTTCTGGCACTCAGTGCAGGCTGAGCTGAGGAGTGACCAAAGCCAGGTCCAGCTGCACTTCACTTCTCATGCCTTTTGTTGTCTCCCCTGGGAAGCATAACTATTTTGGTTTTATGAAGCTCTGATAGTGTTCCTCACAGCGATGTTCCTGGGACAGTCTTTGTGTCCTCTGTGCATTTACAGCATTTGTTGCTCTGAACAGCTGCAGTAAGCAGTGCAGCAGCTCTGGTGTATGGCAAGCAGCTCCAGCCTCACCTCCCTGGTGTGTGAAGCTCCTGAGTACAGGGTACTGATCACTCATGGCTGCGAGTAGGAATGTCACTTGGACACAGCAGCATTTACAGCATTACTCCTTCCTGTCATGGGCTCGGGAGTGAGGGAAGTGACAGCATCGGTGTCCTTTCCTTGGAAGGCAGCAGCAGGAGCTGCAAAGGGCCCGTTTGGTGTCTCCAGTGGGAACAGAAAGAAGGATTTGTCAGAAGCATTTTATTGACAAACCTTCCCTGTTTCCTGAGTGTCTTTCCCACATGAAACACTTCCTGGGAATAGGTTTCCAAATGACTTTGTAGAGATAGGGCACTTACCCAGCTAACCCTCCAAAAATCTCTGTGACGTAGGAGTAGTCCCCTCCTGATTTGGGGATGGTGACTCCCAGCTCAGCGTAGCAGAGCGAGCCCAGGGCAGCCACCCCGCCGCCAAGTACCCAGATAATGAGAGCCAGTCCCACGGAGCCTGTGTGCTCCAGGACCCCTTTGGGTGAAATAAAGATCCCAGAGCCAATGATGTTACCTGCAAAGGACAGAGGGTTTGTGGTGAGGTAAAAGAAGGTGAGAAATACATTTTGTTAAAACCTCAGGCAACCAACTCCACAGTCCCCACCCGAGCAAACAAGGATGCCCCCCAGACCCTTTCTTCCAGAGGCTGCGCTGTGACAAACCATGCCCTGCGGAAAGCATTGCCTTTTACAGGCAGCCATGGGTGGTGGGCACACGTTCAGCTCTCCAAAGGCCAGCAAGCCCCGGCTGAGCAGCTGTGGTTGCAGCCAACCGTTTTGTGGCACAGCCTCAGCTTGCACAACTGCTTGCTGCCACTGGCCACGCCCCAGAATTTGGTCTGAAGGAATTAGAAGCATCTTTGCAATGAAGATTTTAATCTTCTCCTGAAAGGAATCTAAGCAAGATAAGGGCCACCTTCAGTGGGGTTCGGGAGGTCAAAAAAATCCGTCTACATAGCATTATTTGTAGTGTAGGAGCAAAGTGTGCTCTTGCCACCAGGGCAGGTTTAAAACTGTGCTTGAAAAAGCCGTCTCAAAACGAACTGTTAATGAATGTTTGACACTTGCAGTATCTGTGCTGATGTGTTTGGAAAGCAGTGGCTGGATTCTCCTCCTGCTGGTTTTATTTAATTCACTTGTGAGACAGGGCAGTGCTGGGTGTGGAGGGGGAGTGCTGGATATCAGAGATGCTCTCTGTTTGCATGGGGCCAGGGCACATCTGGCCTCCCAGTGCAGTGAGAATCACTCTGCAAGAGGTACTTCATAGCTGCTCAGGGTTTTGAGGGAGAGTTTTTTGTCAGACTTCCTGAACAATGTCTAAGCAGCACTGTTCCCAAAAGGATGTGAAGACCCTGCTGTTGTAGGGCTCTGATGAAGACTTTCTTGTTTTGGGAGCTGGCATGAAGTGCTGATTTATAAAGCTGGCTTTGTAAGCATTTCCTATCAGTGCAGTCACAACAGTAAAACATTGGCTGCTGGTCACTAATGGGTACTGTTACCTGCAGCAGCTTCCCTGGGGTCTGTGTGTCATCAGAACTCTCTTATTTCCCTCTGCTTTATGCATGCTCTACAACTGCTCACGGTGTAGAGCAGGCTCCCTAAATGCACTCAGCTATGCCAGATTGAAAAAGGAAGGTGTGAGAGGTGGAAGCAGGGACATTTGCAGGGCAAATGGAACAGCCAGCCCTGGCTGCTTGTGCTCTACCCTCCTTCCCCTCTGGAGCCTGTGGCTAGGTTGAGCTCAGCAGCTCCCAGACCAGAGACTGTAAAATATAATGAAGGATGGAAGCTTATTCTGGAGAGGAGCTGAAAAAAAGAAGATAAGCCTGCAAATACACAGTTTGTAGAGAATACATTTTTATGTGCGTAGGCTGCTTTTTTGAATGTCCATGATGTACAGATAAGGACAAGCCAGAAATAAATGGCTTCAGTGGTGACGAAGGAGATTGAGGGTAGAGCTCAGGAAGATCTTGTTAGTGTTGAGATCTTTAGCCATGGAGCAAAGACCAAGGCATCCTGTGACCTTCTGGTACAGCTGAGATGAAGTGCCACCAAGACCAGCAGCACTCTCTATGTTTAAAGGGAAAAAAAAAAAAAAAAAAAAAAAGATGAGGAATGTGGCCCTTATAAAACCAAAATCATTCCAGAATAACAGTCAAATTAAATGTGTCTGTCCCTTAGCTGGACTAGCACAGGGAGCCCTCAGCACTGCTGCAGCATTAATCATGGCAGCTTGCACTGAAGGAATGAGTTTTGATGTGGGTGAACTGCACAATGTTATTTGTAGCACTAAGAGATTTGTTCTGGTTCTTCCCTACTGGGAAGATGGCTAGAGGAGAGTGGTGACCTTTGGAGGAGGTAGGTGAGAAGTTAATGTACTGCTGAAGTATTTGATACAATTTATGGGGCTTTTTGGTCATAGTTTCTCCTGCTGGCTGAAGTGTTGGAATGCATCTAAAGCAAACAAGCTTCTCTGGAAGACTGCTTGTGCCCTGCTTGAGAGGTGCAAAAGGAAACAGCTGCCTTAGGAGCTGAGGAACTGTCTTGGCGGTCTGTGGTACTGCTGTGTGCTGCAGCTGTTAGCAGCTATGCATTTGGAGAAAGGCCTTGTATAAAGGATCCTTCCATGCGATCCCACCTGCAGCATGGGTGGGTACCTGTGTAGTGCTGCTTCTCACAGGTCCATGTGCCTGAAATGCTGCAGTTTGGGGAGGAGCCAGTGACATCCTGGGGCACATGCTGAGCTTTGGACATACCTGTACCTTTGAACCACAACAGGCTCTAACTGGCTTCTTTGGGATGGGACAACATTCCTTCTGAGCAGCTCCAGTACTGGACAAACAGGAATAGCCCAAAGGCAGGATAACCTGTACATGAGTCCTCTGGCTCCTCTCAGGCCACCTCCTCAGAGCTGTTGTAACGTGGCAGTGATCTGGATAGGAAGCTCTCTCCTACCAGCCACGCACTGTCTCCACTGACCTAGTGGAAGTAGGTCCCACAAGAGGCTTTTGGCTGAACAGAATGCCTGAACTCCTTTGCTGAGTTACGTTTGGGATCTTTTGTGTTTGTCACGTTGACAGTAAGGTGTGGCTGTGGGGTAGGTTTCCCAGACCAGTTGCTCACACTTGCAACATGCAGCTTTGCCCCTAGGTCAGTGCTTTGCCTAGGATGAAACTATTCAGGAACTGTGGAGCCCACCTGAAAAGTAGGGCCTGGGACTTTTCTGACAAACTCAGAGTTTCCAGCTTGCCCCTGGCTTTAGCCCTAGCAGTGTGCATTTGTGGTCAGGCTTTGATGCTTTTCACTGTGGCTATGGGAGATGTAACTCATCCTCTAAACAAAGGCTGAATTCTCATTAAAGCACTTCAAGAACTGCACTTTGAAGGAGACCAGTAAATATCACCATACTCAGGAGAACATCAAGGGCCCTGGTAGTACTTTGCATATTCATGTAGCATGCAAAGTCCTCAGGGCATCTTTTATCTATCCTCAGCACATGATCCACATGGACTGTAAAAAATAATGGGTTTTGCAACCTACTGAAAATATGCAGCAGTTCTTTAGGAATGGCCTTTCTGACTATATTTAGAGACCATATTTCTGATAAAACAAAGCAATTTCCTGTGTGGTTGGCAAAGATAAATATCAGTAAAGCTTGTGTGTTTCTTTAAAGGTACTGTGCACATCTGAAATTCTGAGTGGTTCTGTAATGTGGACTCAACTCTGTCTAAGCAGCTCATTCCCCTCCAGTGTGAAATACCAACAACATGTTCCCCGCCTTTTCCTTTTTGGCTGCAGCCAAATGATTCCCTTTGTCACCAGTGCAGTGAAGGACTGCAACAGGTGACATTCCCAAAACAACATGCAGGGTTCATGAGTGTAAATCCTGTCAGAGTCCTGCATCCTACCTGCTGAACTCAGGAGAACTCCAAAGCTCGTGGTGGGCCCCGCGGCACTGTGGCACGCTGCAGGTGCTGCTGTGGGGAGATGCCCTGTTCCCAGGCAGGCTCTGACAGGGGAAAGCCTGCGCTATCTGTGTGTCCTGCCTGGTCCAGCATCACTGCAGAGCTGTGGCCTGTGCTTGTGGAACCACTGCAGGAATTAGGAAGACAGCAGTCAAGCACAGCTGTCAGCATCACTGAGGATGATAGCCCCAGCTGTATGCTGGCTGTTTGGTTGCCAAAGGTGTAGCCCATCTCTGAGTGTGTGTCTGGGGCTCTTGGCTATGAAGGATGAGTCCAACATCCTTTCTGATTGCCAGTGTGGGGAACGTAAGCTGCTGCTTGTCGCCACTTTATCAAGATGCAGAAAATGAGATTTTGATTTTTAAATGAAACTTTGGAGACCAGCTTGGTTTCAGTTACATCTGTCTCCTGGTGCACTGGTATCCTGGCAATATGCTGCTGTGTTGGTCAGGCATTGGAGTAGGCTGCCCAGGGAGGTGGTGGAGTCACCATCCCGGGAGACTTTCAAACGTGGCACTTGGGGACATGGTTTAGTGCCAAGGTGGTGTTGGGCTGATGGTTGGACTTGATGATTTTAGATTTCTTCCAACTGAAACAATGCTATGATTCTGTGATTTTATACGTTATCCTCAACAGCAGATACAGACAACATTTCACTGACAGCTGATAATAGAATAATTATTAATTAATTAATATTAATAATTAATTAGAAGCCTGACCATCCTCTCAGGACTCCCACATCTAAGTGGACATTATTTAGGCCCACAGGATGACAGTGCCATTGCTTAAACTAGCTCTTTGATAAGATCATGCTGAAGTTTGCTTTCTTCCTAGGAGTTAATGAATAAGTGTATCTTATCTGAGTATGAGATACTGTAAAGATTTAAGATTAGTATCTAATAAGAACAACAACTACAAAAAAGCTTAGTCAAAAGGAATTGTGCTTTTCAAATTCTTTAATCTGAATGAAATATGATGCGGATTGTGTCACTGATGGTGACGGTGTAACTCATTGTGAATATTTATTGAGATATTTATGTAGCAAAAAATTGCTCTTGGGTTGGTCTCTGCCCTGGCAGAGAAAAATGAATGAAGAATAGATGAAGAATAAAAGAATCTCTAGAGCTTGGCATTAAAATAATAACCATTTAACTTCATACACAAGCAAACACCAAAACTGCTGTAGCAGCAGAGCATGAATTATGGTTCCTTTGCTAGCACACTTAGAAAAGAGAAAGGCCTATAAAAATAACAGTGATAACGTCTACAGGGGTTGGCATTTAACAAAATTAAATGGTCTTAAAATCTGACTTCAGTTCAAATATTTATGTTAAAACCCCTAGCAAGAAGGAACATGACCAGTCATTATAATCTGCAGTTTCAGCATTCCAAGTGGATTTCACCGGGCTAAGCATTTATAATCTGATTCCGCTACACCCAACTTTAAAGATTTAAAAAATCAGGCTACTTAAAATACTGACAAAAGTATTTTCTTTAACGTAGATTTAAAATGGCGTTATTTGCTGTTTGAGCACTGAAATACAGGTGCAAGCCACGAGGAATTGAAGACCCAAGTTTTTCTAACACTGGTGGTGTGGCAGAGCAGAAAACAGTGAAAGAAATATTCCATGCAGAAGCTGACCGAGAGCTGACTGCCGGGGTCTGGCAGGGGCTGGGCCGTTTCCGTGCCGGGGTTAGGGTTTGCAATGCAGTAAGGTACTGTGGGGATTTCCCAACCGTTTTCCTACGTATGTATTAAAAATCCAATGGCCGCGCACCGACAGGAGCTTCGGGACAGCTGCCGCTGTCCGGGGCCTTTTACCGGCTCGGGTGCCGGGCTCGGTGTTCCGCAGAACCGCTCCACGGAAGGAACGCAGCCGCCCCGTCCCGTGTGCCTGCAGACCCCAGGGACAAGACGGGCGCCGTCCTCCGCCGCTGCCTGCCCCCGGTCCCAGTCCAGGTCCCGGCGGGCCGGGGCAGTGCCCCCAGCCGGGGAGCAGCGGCCACGGAAAGCGGCGGGGTCTGCCCGGCGGAGCCCCGGGCGGCGGCGTGGCGGCTACCGGCGCGGCTCTGGGGAGCTGTCTCGCGGCTGGCACCTCCGGTGTGCCGCTCTCGGCGGCGGCAGTCCGCAGGCCCCTGCCCCGGCAGCAGAAGTCCTGCTCCTGGAAGGAGGCACGGCTGTGCCCAGATCAGAGTAGTACCTGGAAGGAGGCACGGCTGTGCCCAGATCAGAGTAGTACCTGGAAGGAGGCACGGCTGTGCCCAGATCAGAGTAGTACCTGGAAGGAGGCACGGCTGTGCCCAGATCAGAGTAGTACCTGGAAGGAGGCACGGCTGTGCCCAGATCAGAGTAGTACCTGGAAGGAGGCACGGCTGTGCCCAGATCAGAGTAGTACCTGGAAGGAGGCACGGCTGTGCCCAGATCAGAGTAGTACCTGGAAGGAGGCACGGCTGTGCCCAGATCAGAGTAGTACCTGGAAGGAGGCACGGCTGTGCCCAGATCAGAGTAGTACCTGGAAGGAGGCACGGCTGTGCCCAGATCAGAGTAGTACCTGGAAGGAGGCACGGCTGTGCCCAGATCAGAGTAGTACCTGGAAGGAGGCACGGCTGTGCCCAGATCAGAGTAGTACCTGGAAGGAGGCACGGCTGTGCCCAGATCAGAGTAGTACCTGGAAGGAGGCACGGCTGTGCCCAGATCAGAGTAGTACCTGGAAGGAGGCACGGCTGTGCCCAGATCAGAGTAGTACCTGGAAGGAGGCACGGCTGTGCCCAGATCAGAGTAGTACCTGGAAGGAGGCACGGCTGTGCCCAGATCAGAGTAGTACCTGGAAGGAGGCACGGCTGTGCCCAGATCAGAGTAGTACCTGGAAGGAGGCACGGCTGTGCCCAGATCAGAGTAGTACCTGGAAGGAGGCACGGCTGTGCCCAGATCAGAGTAGTACCTGGAAGGAGGCACGGCTGTGCCCAGATCAGAGTAGTACCTGGAAGGAGGCACGGCTGTGCCCAGATCAGAGTAGTACCTGGAAGGAGGCACGGCTGTGCCCAGATCAGAGTAGTACCTGGAAGGAGGCACGGCTGTGCCCAGATCAGAGTAGTACCTGGAAGGAGGCACGGCTGTGCCCAGATCAGAGTAGTACCTGGAAGGAGGCACGGCTGTGCCCAGATCAGAGTAGTACCTGGAAGGAGGCACGGCTGTGCCCAGATCAGAGTAGTACCTGGAAGGAGGCACGGCTGTGCCCAGATCAGAGTAGTACCTGGAAGGAGGCACGGCTGTGCCCAGATCAGAGTAGTACCTGGAAGGAGGCACGGCTGTGCCCAGATCAGAGTAGTACCTGGAAGGAGGCACGGCTGTGCCCAGATCAGAGTAGTACCTGGAAGGAGGCACGGCTGTGCCCAGATCAGAGTAGTACCTGGAAGGAGGCACAGCTGTGCCCAGATCAGTGTAGTACCTGGAAGGATGCATGGCTGTGCCCAGACCAGTGCAGTACCTGGAAGGAGGCATGGCTGTGCCCAGACCAGTGCAGTACCTGGAAGGAGGCATGGCTGTGCCCTGATCAGTGCAGTACCTGGAAGGAGGCATGGCTGTGCCCTGATCAGTGCAGTACCTGGAAGGAGGCATGGCTGTGCCCTGATCAGTGCAGTACCTGGAAGGAGGCATGGCTGTGCCCTGATCAGTGCAGTACCTGGAAGGAGGCATGGCTGTGCCCTGATCAGTGCAGTACCTGGAAGGAGGCATGGCTGTGCCCTGATCAGTGCAGTACCTGGAAGGAGGCATGGCTGTGCCCTGATCAGTGCAGTACCTGGAAGGAGGCATGGCTGTGCCCTGATCAGTGCAGTACCTGGAAGGAGGCATGGCTGTGCCCTGATCAGTGCAGTACCTGGAAGGAGGCATGGCTGTGCCCTGATCAGTGCAGTACCTGGAAGGAGGCATGGCTGTGCCCTGATCAGTGCAGTACCTGGAAGGAGGCATGGCTGTGCCCTGATCAGTGCAGTACCTGGAAGGAGGCATGGCTGTGCCCTGATCAGTGCAGTACCTGGAAGGAGGCATGGCTGTGCCCTGATCAGTGCAGTACCTGGAAGGAGGCACGGCTGTGCCCTGATCAGTGCAGTACCTGGAAGGAGGCATGGCTGTGCCCTGATCAGTGCAGTACCTGGAAGGAGGCATGGCTGTGCCCTGATCAGTGCAGTACCTGGAAGGAGGCATGGCTGTACCCAGCAGTCAGGACTGGTCCCCACCTCTGCAATGCCTCCCTGTGCTGGAGCCCAGACCTTTGCATAACCTGTGCAGAGGACAGAGCTGCACTGAGGTAGCGAAGCGGTGAGGAGGTGGTGCGGAAGCCCTGGAGCTGGTGAGCTCACGGAGCCAGACGTCTGCCGGCGCAGGGCTTGGCCGTCGGAGCGGCGCTGCCGCCCGTGCGCATGGCAGCGCAAAGGTTGAAGCACGCGCGGTAGCTTTCTCCGTGTTGCTCTGCACTGAAAACTCCTTTTGTTCTGCTAATCCCTTCACCGGCTGCAGGCGCTGTCTGCTCTTTTCAAGTACACAATCTACTGCTTTATTTCCTGCTCCTCTGTTCTGACTCCTGGTCTGATTTCTCTACTTCCTTAACTTCTGACTTGCTCTCCTCTCCTCTTGCCAGCGTTAGGGTATGTGGGCTGCATTTCATTAACATGGAGAGCAAACCTCAGCCGCCTGTCCCGTTCTCTGTATGCTGCAAAGAACACGACAGATGTGAGAGAAATGCTGGGAAAAGCCTTCTCTGAGGGACTGGGAGGCACTTTCCTTGGTGCTTCCTCAGAGGAGGAATGCTGATTAAGTTCCTGGATATTGACATACTGACAGCAGCAGGTGTAGTAGTCAGGCCAGGTAGGGATTGCTACCAGCCCCCTTCATTGAGCTTCATATTGCACCCTCCTCTTTCCTGCTTTCTTCCCTGACACCAGGAACCTTGAGTAGGGTTTCTGCAGGGCAGTGCTGCCAGCTGCAGTTAAGAGTCCCAACACAGAGCTGGGGGCCAGTCATTTTTGATGGGTTCCACTGCATTGGCACTGACGATGGCACGGAGCTGTAGGGAACAGGAGGTTAAACTATTCCTTGGAATGCCGGGCTTCAGTACATGAAGGAGCTACTGAGGCCCTCGAACCTAAGTTCTTCTGTGGTCTTAGAGAAGGCTTCAATCCTTCCACTAATTTCCAAAGGGAAACTAAATGCCAAACCTACCCTGGTGGTGTAAGAGGGATGTAGGTGAAACCCCTCTAATGTTCCTGAAATCCCATGGCTGCTTTGGTTAGGAAGTGCAGCACTGAACACTGCTCTGTAAATGATGCAGGTTTATGCAATATTAGCCTCTGCTACCAGCCTGACATCTGTCGTCTGTGCTCTCTGCACCTCAATATCCTGAGTTGGAATTTTACTTGGAAACAGCAGAAAGCTGTCATTAAACCACTCCAGGTAGGAGTGGGCAGTTTCCATGCAGGATTCCTGCCCTGCCTGCATGCTGGAAGAGGTGAGGGTCTTCTCTAGGACACTGTGTGACTGATTATTACCAAATAAATCCTGACTTTAAGGAAAACAGTTGGGAGTGTGTGCTGGTTTGAGGCTAATTGGAATATTTTAATAGAGAAAATTATATTATAGGCTGTGAAAGGAAAACAATGGTGATGTCTACTTCACTCATAGGCTTGCTGAGATGTGTAAGAATAAAAACTCAAAACAGATAAGTCAGTCTCTGGGGCACAGTGTCTTGGGCTGTCTAGCAGCTTCTGGCCAAGTAACCTCACTAACCACTTTCCTTCTAACCCCCTAGCTGATCCTCCAAACTCATCTTGCGCGTAAAGCAAACCTTGGGGTAAGGTATAGGGGTGGGGAGAAGGTGGCAGGGTGGTTGGGAGCCCCTCCTGGGGTCTCTGATTTCTGGGAGGGGAATTGTGTTTCTGTATTACCTTTAATTTGTATATTTCTGTAACTATTCCTCTCTGTTGTGTATATCTCTGCTTGTACATTGTGCTAAACTCTAAACAGAGCTTCAGTCCTCAGCTTCCATCTGGATGAGCCTAGTTTGGGTGATTTTACAAAGTGTGTGTGTGTGGGGGGAGGCAGGTAACTCCCAAACCATCACAGAGTGGAGCAAGCTCCTCACCATCGTGGTTTAAGCATCGGATGCCAGCCTGCGCAGCTGATTCATTGTTGGTGCCTTGGCTGAGAAATCCTGCCTGTGACAGCTGTGCCTCTGGGATAGCTCTCATAGTGCCTTCTGCACCTGCAGTCATTTTCAGTATTTACCAAGAAGAAAAGCAATCACAAAATGCTGTTCTAAAGCTCTCCACCCTATCTTTAGTTTCAGCCAAAGAGTTCAGCTGTGCTGGGGAACGCCTTGGGTCAGAGAAGGACAGTGTGACAGCTTCTTGCCAGCCCAGGCTCCTCAGCCCCGCTCATGGCAATGGCAGGGGCCCTTGCACCATCTCTGAAGCACAATTTGTTTAATAGAAAATGCTGTGGGTTTTTTTAATATATGTATTTTTTCTTCCTCTATTGGTGTAACTCTTGGTCATTGCAACTGAGCACAGGAAACGGATTACTTGAGTAGTCTGGAAAATTTACCAGCAACTGCTGTCCAGAGGGAAAGCCTCTTCCCATCCATTCCTGAAAGCTGTCAGTCCTTGTAGGAGCACCACCACTTGCTTCAGCAGGAAGATGCAGCAGAACTGCAGTAAGTACAGGCTGCAGACACACGTGCATAGAGGAGTCTGGTTTGGTTAGTCAGCTCTAGCATCCAGCATTAAAAAAAACCAGCCTGGAAGCTACCACTGTCCTGCTGATCCCCACCCTGCTTCCCAGCTCCTGTGCCACCTGCCTTACACAGCACCACTCTGCAGCTTTTGTTTCTTCCTTGAGAATTAAAACCCCTTTGCATGCACCGGAGCCCTTTCAGAGCTCAGCTGTAGCTACCAGAGCCCACATGTGAGCCATCTCTGCCCCAAGGCTCTGTAGCAGCAAAGGGACATGTGGGAACTCACAGGGCAGCACTACAGGAGAGAGTGGGTCTGGAGGAAAGACAGTTTGAACTGATTTGCTAAACTGTAACTAAGGCAAAACTCAATTTTCACTCTCACCCCTGGTTTCCTCTCAAATTCTTGAGTTCTATATTTCCTGCTCAGCCCCACCAAGATGAGCCCTGCAAAAGTGTACTCAGGATCAGGCCAATTGGTCAATGTTATGACTGTGCTTACATAGCTTCTGCAGAGCTGTGGCAATATTATAACCTGGGGTCCATTAAGAAGAGCATCTCTAAACTAGACACTACTTGATCCTTAGCCCCTGAAGGGGTTTAAGCATGTTAAACTTTAAGGTAAAGCTCAGCCTTCAGTGCCGTGCTGAGCAGTAAAGGAGTTAAATGCTGACAGCACCTTCCTGAATTGGAATTCCAGGCAATAGCTCTTTAAATCAAAGCAGTATGACTAGAGCAGTAACAAGCCACCTCAAGACACCAACTGTTGTGCCAAAGCTCAGGTTACACCACTGGCAAGATTGATTAGGAATCTCCTGTAGGCTCTGCTGCCACTGCCTGGTGCCTTACACAAGCCTTGTTTTGGAGGCAGATGCAAACAAGACAGGAGCTCTTCAGCAAAGTCTGCTGCTCTTGCAGGTTTCACAGCTTTTTGATTGGAAATCATTCAGGCTCTCAAGCTTACATCCTCCTGGTTGTAAAGCTGTGTTAGCAAATCCCACTGAAGCTGGTTTTACCTCTCTCAATATGGGATCACTGCATCTCCAGCTCTGTCTCTGTTTTGATGGAGAACAGAGATGTGCTTATGGTAGAAGCAGAGAGGTGGAGTTGAAATCAAGGGTGTTTATTTTTCTTGGGGGTTGCACAACTGTTGCACTAGGACATCCGATTTAAAGCTTGCACCTAATTTTATGTGCACTTCATCTCAACCCGAGTTCAAACGAGATGCACAAATGCTTATCAGCTTAGCACATGTCTGCAGCCACCGCTCCAACGCTGAACTGATGTCCTTTGTCTCTTTAGAAACTGTTGTTGTGTTGTACAGTGACTTAAAAACCTTTCGTTTATCTCTAAAGAATATGTTTAGATAATTTTACCAACAAGAACTAGAAGCTTATTCATTCCCAAAAGAAATGGCAGCCTGCCTTGAAACTCATAAATATCTGACCCAGGAGTTTAAGGAAGATACCAGCCCTGCTGTACCAGGATCTCAAGAGCTAGCCAGGTTACTCCAGAGCTCTCTGTCTTTCATGTGAATTCTGTGTTAGTGAATACCACCACCCCTTCCTCAGGTGAAGTATCTTCAGAACGGGCAAAACTTGGTGTTGCTCACTGACGTCTTTATATATCAGAGTTTTTTAACCTGTATAAAAATTTCATCCCAAAAAGGTCACTCCGTGCCCCTGGGTGTAAACAGTGGCTTACACAATGTCTGCAGCACAGAGCAGCATGGAGCTGAATTAGCTGGTCTGTGAAACACAGGTTCCTGCAAACTTGAATGCCTGCCCTGGCCATGCACAGGGCCAGAGAGGTTTGACTGATCTCAGTCATTGAAAGCAACAGACTTCTGTGATTCACTTCACTGTGATGCTGTGAACTAGGTCCTTATAAATGTCACTTTACAGAATTTTTTTCCTTTTGTTTGGGGGTTTTTCAGTCCTGGTGCTTTCAAGCAGCTAAAACACAGCCAAGAAGTCCTGGGACTACCTCCAAAGGCGACAAAGGGAAAGGTAGAGGTTTCAATAAATGGTGTTTTCAGAGACCTGTCTTCATGGAGGTCCCCTGAGCTGGTGTCTGAAAGATGAACTTGCTCATCTTGGCCTTTGCATGCTGCTTTTCCTGTCTCTGAAGCCGAGAGGACATCCCTACCCATGGCAAAGGGAGCTGGGCTGCCTGAGAAACTTCCGTGCCTTGCCCATGTTTGTTCAAGAGTTCTTGTTACCAGCTTTGTGCTAACAGAGACTGGCCCCCATCACTTTAATTCTTGAGAACAGAGCATCACCTGAAGGCTGCAGGGTCTGTTCAGACTCGGCTTCTGCCAGCCCCACTGTTCTGCAGGCAATAATGGACTGAAGTGCTTCCCAACCCAGCTGCTTTGACTGAACTCAAGGCCTGGTCCTATGAGGCAGTGAAGTCCTTCGCTCTTGTTGACTCAGTAGGATTAGAGACACTTGAGCCCTGTTAAGAAAAGGGACTTTAATCTTCTGTTGGGAGCCTGAGCATGCAGAGTGCAGCTCCTTCTCCTGCATGCACTCCTAATACATAGAGGATTTGGGTACCTTTTGTAAGGGTCCACTTAAATCCCTCTGCGTTGCTAGGGAACTGGCCGTGTCCACAAGCAGCAGACGTGTAGACATTGTGTCCCACTGCTCACTGGCAGAGCTGACTGTAAGAAATGCCTTTATTGCAGCAGGATCTACTAGCAGTAGTACAAAAAAGTAGTTTGTCAGCTTTTTTTAATTACAGCTGTTTTAATTTTGCCATACAAACAGAAATCCCTTACGACCCGAAGGGTAGGCATGTGGAGGCACCACCCAGAACCAAATTCTTCATTTTACTTATTCTTTTAAATATTGATTCAGCTGTTTTTTTTTAATTTGCTTGAGTCCAAGTACAGCGTTTGGAAGCCTAAGGAGCTTGGCTACTTCCTGCACTTGTGTACTACCTACTGCTATCGCTAGTTTCAAGATGCTGGCTCATTATCTGTGTTTTCACACTGTGTGGCTTCTCAGGTTTTCAGACTGCATTTAGGAGTATCTGAAACAACAAAACCGTGGTGTTTATGGAGTCCTAGAATGCCACTTCTGAAGAGGTTTCCTCTCCCTTTCATGGGCATCAGAAATGTCTGCATTGTTTTAAATCAGTGATAAATCAGGGCTTGACACCCCAGCTACCAAAGAAGTCAGTCTGCTGTTGAAACGGGACAGAACCTGAGCAGCAGTGATTGCCTAACCTGGAGCTTGTGCAGCACAATCACTGCGTCTGTGAGCTGCCCCCCTAGGGGGATGTGATGGGCAGCCCTATGACATCTATTGGCAAAGATCACGTGATTTTTAGTCTTCTGACCCACTGTATCCCACAGAATGAGATTCTTCCTTAACTTGATTCTTCCTGGCTTTTGTGACCGTAGGTAAGGTTCTTCTATTGCCCAACCATCATGTCAGTGGTCCATTGCACTAAGATGCTGGCCCGACCTGGGTTATGTGGCTTCGTGTAACTGACGAAGGAGCTGCTGTTTGTCACAGGAGAAGAGCTGCCACACATCCAGGTCACCCACCTGCTTCTTGGAGTCAGAAGTAACCTTTTGGAAGTCTTCCTTATTTTCATGGTATGTTTTACACTATTAGTCTTGAAGCCCCATGTTCAAAGTGTGGTCAAAACAGTACTGAAAGGGCAGGTAAAAATTTTCAACTTAATTTTGAGACGCAGAAAGATTTTCTGTAAGTTTTGGTACTATTCTAAAGCAAGTGTTGAGTGAATGGGAGTGGTTTGGCCATGGGAGTTCCTCCATTGCTCAGTGACAGAGAGATTCCTCAGGCTCAGGCATCACTAGTAGATTCCTTTCCACCTTTCAATCCCTGAGATTGGGATGAGTGGGATTTGTCTCCATTGTCTGAAACAGATGATGAACCGTGTCCAGGAGCAGGAATTTAGTTGGCTCACCCTGACGCTACATTAGGCCATTTATTACCCTGAAATCAGAAAAATAGAATGTCTCAGTTCCTGAAGAAGGGGACAATTTATAGACAGCCATTCCTCTAATCTAGCTATTCAGCCCTGACTGAATAGGGCTGAGAATGTCAGGAGAATGAACCAACACTGCCTAAAGAGATTTTGTGGAGGCTGGCATGTGACGAAATGTATTTACCTTTAGATATGGCTCTCCTCTAAGTGAGAACAGGGCCTGCCTGTTCTCTGAGCTTCCTCACTACACAGAGAGGGATGCAGGCATTTAAAAAGGAATTAAGATGCTAAGATGCTCAGTCCATGCTGGACTGCTGGCTCCCTGCTCTTTGCTGTGGAACAATTATCTGGGAGACTTCTGGGTGTTTCAGGACCAGCAGTGAAAAACACCACTGTTAGGATGTTTTATATCTGGGGTGCTGTGGTACTGACAAATGCCTTCTCATTTTATCATGCTGCATCAAAATGACAAAGAAGTGTGGCAGCTAGTAGAAACTCCCCCCACAGCCCAACAAAAAGCAGGGGCTTGAAAGGAAAAGTCTGGCACACAAAAAGCTCCAAACACAAAAAAGCTAAACCTCTAACAAACCATTTCTGCTTGCTGTGAGCCTGCCAAAGCAGAGCAGACTTTCACAACAGAAAAGGCTACATTATGCTAGAAGGAAATGAGCTGCAAGGCAAGGCACAGGAAAAGGGAAGGCAAGTGGAGATTTATGGCACTGCTGAAAGCAGGCACTGTACTGCCAGACCAGGAGTGAGACACTACCAAAGGATGCTACCTTTCTGCTTTTGGCTATCGAGGAAGGAGAGGTTGGGTTGCAGGGTATCTAAACTCCTTACGCCCACTGCAGGCAGCCCAGCTTCAGTCTTCTGAATCACTGCTCTGTCCCAAGCAGAATTTTCTACTTCATAAGAAGGTGAAGAGGAACAAAACCCAAGCAGCAAAATGCATGCAAACTAAACCCACCCAGACCAAAACCATCTGAGAGTTAACAACTCGGGAGCACAATCAATGGTGTTACAGGTGCTGCAAGTATCACTAGCTTCACAAAGTACAAGCTGGTTGCTTTGGCAAAAGGTCTACATCAAGCCCTGCTGCTCTTCCTGAAGATCACATGGGAAGGAGTTGCTCATGTTCCCATTGACATATTTTACATTACGGTTTTTGTTGCTGCTTTGGTTTTTGCCCTCTGGATTGTATCTGAGGGACCTCACAAGCTGAATTCTTCTGGACACAGACTGCAGCAGAAGGGCACATCTGTGGACAAACAAAGCCATTTTCTATATCCGGAAACACTCAATTAAGAACAACCAGAGGGTTAATGCTTGCTTGCTTGCTTCCTTTTATTTCTGTCTTTCTCTCTCTCCCTCTCTCTCTTCTCACTTTCTCTCCCTCTTTTTCTCTCTCTTTCCCCCTTTCTCTCTCTCCCTCCCCCTTTCTCTTTCTCTCTCTCTTTCTCTCACCCTGAAAAACCCTGATTGTGTATAAGTACTTTGTGTGCTCTGTTAGCATGTGCTGTGTGGAACTAAATGCTCAAACTGTCAGTTAGCAAGGTGTGACAGCTAAGAAAGCCTCATTATTAGAAACACTTCCTTGGAGAGACAGAACCACTGAAGCAATCTGTATTATTCTCACAAGTCAGTGAACAAACAAGTCAGTCCTGAAACCTCGAGGAGCTATGCAAGTGAATTACTCTGGGAGAGGGAGAAGCGCCTTGCTGCAGCACCACTGTTTCCTGTGCCCTCAGGCAGGAGCAGAGCTATAAGCAGGAAACACCTAGAGATGGGGATGGGTTTATTCTGTCTTTCTCATCCATATTTCTTTCTGTGGCAGACCTGTGGCTTGGGTACTACTCCAGTGGGCTCGGACAGGAACAACTTCCTAAAGAGATGGATCCGATGGGTGCCAGTTGATTCAATGACTGAAAACCAGTGGTGGCAGAGAGGGTGCGTCAAGAAGGTGGCATTAATACTTTCCCATTCCCACTTTGGTTCTTGTGTGTTATGAAGAAGTGAGTATGGAGACTGCTCCCATTTTGATGTTCTCCTTCCCCAGTATGTAGCTAGCAGGAGATGTGGGCAGGAACTTGCAGAGTGTGCTGGGGCAGCCTGAGAAGCATCTCCACTGTGAGGGAGCTTTTCAGCCTGAGTGCATCCTGCTAGGGTGGCTGGCTGACACCAGCTGTGGGAGAGAGGGAGTGTGTGCTGGTTTCTGGCTACTATGCACAATCAAGTCCAGAAAGCTGCTTCAGATGTAGATGTCACTGCACGTATTGCTCGCTGGCCATCTGAACACAGTTTTAGTGGCATCACTGGACTGAATTGGGAAGCAGTTTATAAGGGATCTTATACCAAGTGTCCATGTGAGTAGAGTAAGTACTGCAAGCGTTTTCTATGCAATGCCAAGTTAGCCAACACAGAAAACTTGACTGCCTATGCTCAGGAGAATAAGGAAATGTATTTATTGTTAGCTGACATTCTCCTGTATCTCAGTCTGTAGTCTTTTAGTGGGTCTTACGCAGCCCATAAACCCCCTGACGGATACAACAAACTCGACCACAACGCAAGCACAACCCCAGGGCTGCTTCACAAGAGGCACAAATGAGTGTTGTAAGAGATGTTTTGCTGCTTGGTATAAAGCTACTTGATCTGTACTGAATAGCCAACCATCTCCTGTTCAACATCTGACACTTGGAATGCCTATGTCCACCTAAGTGTTCATGCCCCTTGTCAGAATGGTGCTGTGCTGTTCAGACCAAAAATCAGACTGGCATCAGAGGTTAATCAGGTGCTTCTAATTCTTGTGCTTTTCTAAAGAACACTGGAATGCGGCAGAAACTACACAGAGCTAAGCCATGGATCTTCTTACTTAGGCTTTCATCTGCAACTGCAGAACTCTCGTTGAACGCATCGAGTAAGAGTTTCCCTGTATAGCTCATACCTGTGCAGTAACCTGAATTACAGACAGCTCTGCAAGCGAGACACAAAGCCACCTGTGCAGAAGGTGCATCAAACGACCTTAATTAAACACAGCACAGATTTCTGCATCTGCTAAAGAAATACTAATTTGGGTTTCAAGCAATTCTATAGTATCTGTAAGTTATTATCTTGCAAATAACAAAACACACACATTACTACTTTTAAAGCTGCATTACTTCATTTGAGTATTGGCAAACAATCTGCGGTGTAATTGAGCACATTACAAGTATATGGCTGGAGCCTGTGAGAGATTTGTTTTCACTGTACATAACCATGTCTGAGCCAGAGCTGTTTGGGTGCTCCTACAGGAAGGCTCAGGCACTTTCCAAAACCCTGGCAGAGATGAATTACCAGAAAGATTTGTTACTACTACTAAACACTGTGCTCAGTTTTACAGCCATTAAGAATCAGTCTCTTTAGCATTAAAACAAAGAGGCTTTGTATTTAGTACCTGCATTTATAGGAGGATACTCCACAGAGGGGTCTTCTGCCTCATCATGAAACCATCTTTGCAAACAGCTTTCTTCTCCAGTGAGGCTTGTTTGCACATAAGCCTAAAGTATATAAATAATGAAATAACGAAGAACAGTCTTGTGTTCTGAGAAAGCTGGGCTGCTGGGAGAAATCAGGAGGGCATCCTATGAGTGGATGTTGCATCCCTAACCCGATGCACAGTGTTCTGCTATTCTTTCTTAGGATTTTCTGTTAGACAAAGTGGCATTTCTTGCAGCAGAGCCTTTCAGACCTCTGTAAAAGAGGGTAAAAATCTGCAAGGCTGCCTTGTTAAGAGCACTAGGATGGCACAACGATTCATTACACTGACATGTATCTCGGTTGTAAGGGTAGTAAGCATATTGTCCTATAACTCAGAATGTGGAAAGACGATTGAAAAGGAACCTGTTTTGCAGGGAATTAGCACAGGCTGCAGGAGCTGCAAGGCAGTAGGCTCCCCATGCTCACGGGGTGGGCTGGGCATCTCCTGAGCTCTTAACAGCCAGAAGCCTGCAATGTTTAAGCTCGATGAAGTGCTGCGGCTGTACCTAGAGGTACCTGCACCCACTTCCTCAGAAATGTCATGAGGTCCTAATGGACTAGGAAATGCTGAGATACCCTGACATCACTGCTGCACTCCCAAACATACCAGGTAACTTTGTGCTCCCACCTCCAAGCCTTCTCTTTCACCTCATTTCATTGTGCTAGGGAGCACTCAGAAACAATTTGATTTTCCCTCTGCTCCAATTCAAACCATGTAATGCTTTATTTTAAACAAGCAGAATTAGTACATAGAAGGCAACCACGACCTTATTAATCTCATATTTCTGTGTTCACACTTAAAATATTTTCCAAACGCTCCCTCATGTTTCCCTTTCCTGTTCCTAATTACTAGATTGTAATTCTCCACATGCATCCTGCCGCTGACTAGAACTGCGGAGCAGTCAGCTAGAGCAGAACAGTTGGTGCAGTGCCGGCAGCTCATAGCATCGAACTTCTGTTTGCTAATGCAGAAATACCTGTTCACATTTTCTGTATCTGCAGCACTTCTAAACTCTACTTGAATAAAGATAACAAACAAGAACACTCAAAGAAATGGGGAGAACAGAATCATTCTTCAGCTCCACGCAAAGCAACAGGATTTTTTTCAACAGTGATTTCTTTTCTCTTGGTGTTCTCAAGCAATACACACCAGAATTTGAAGTCTAAACCCTTGAAAAGAGTTTCACTCCCCCACTCAAAACCAGAAAATCTGTTGTGATGGTTGTCGTAAGAGTCCCGGTTCTGAAGGCTGTGGCACCAAACACACCAATTTGTTCCCAGCTTTCAGTCACTTGCAAAGAAGTCTTTGCCCTCTTACGTTTTACCATACAGAAAATTTGTAAGCCAAACTGTTTGCCTAACACCAGTTCAAATCCAGCAGTTTAGTGGTTTGCTGAAAGACTCTTAAATAAGATTTCTCCTATTTAATTCCAGTAAGGGCCTGCAAACTGGTCCAGTGTAATTTAGGGTCCTGGTTACAGGCTGTCCTGCTTTGTGCAGTGGCATCCGCAGAGCTGTGCTTACACCCTTCCTGTACATCACTGTTGCTGAAGGCTCCGGGATACGTGATGCGACCTCACACACTTGCACATGAACCAACCAACCCCCAGAACACGATCCTGAGGGTGTTTTTCCAACTGCCTTTATCAAAATATGGGTGAATTTGCAGCAGAATGTTTAGACTTCTCCTGGTGCTGCAGACAGCTTTCTCCCGCATGTGACCTGCTCGACGGCACTTAACTTTTTCCCAAATGGCAACACTCTTCCCCACTCCGATGTCCTGATTAGGTAAGAGACTGTGTCACAGAATTTGTTCTGCATGAGAGTTAGGTAGATGCATTCTGCTTGCAACACATTGCAAATGAGTCAGTTTGATGAAAGGTTGACTAGGAAGGGATCTGGGAGATCAGGGCAGCAGTCCTGAGACACAATTATTGAATACCATGACTAACAAATTACTTAGATGCCGTAAGTTTTCCCTGTGGCCAGCAGCAACCCAGGCAATACTTGACCCTGGCTGTGCCTGGCTTACAGCACTGTGCCCCAGTCTTACACAAGGTGTCCAGAAATTGGATTTTTTTGCCCCCCCTTACGTGTGCCAAGGAGTAGGATCGTATGATAGATAGCCTACGGGAAGTACGCAGTAAACTCCATCAAGCTTCAGGACATCACTCATGCCAACACAAACGGGTGTCGCAGCCAATTCTGCTACTGCACAGGAGATCCCCGTGAATGTGGCAGTCCCGTCGTGCCCACTGCCACCTCCCCAGGCTACCATGGACCATGCCCCAGCTGCCACTGCAAGTCTCTCCAACAGCTCATGGTGGAGACGGCAATGGCTGGGTCTTTCCACGAGATTTTGGGGCTATGTTCGTCCAGGCTGTTTGCACCTGGCTGAGAACCTGCTCTCCCCGGGCTGCTCCCAACCCAGCTGGTGCGGCAAGGGCACGCTGCGGGAGGGTGCTCAGCACCGCCCGCCCCGGGGCTCGGGTTTGGCTCTGTGATGGAGAAGACTCACTCCCGCTGGCCGCTCCGAAACGCGAACCGGCTCTGCCGGACACGGCACCGCCTGGCAGACACCGGCAGGCACGGGACGCGGAAAGCCATTGGCTGTGCCGCCCGCTTCCTCGGGCCCCGGGTGCCACCTTCACTCCGGAGAGCCCCAATCGCGGGCAGAAAAATCAGCTTTTTTGTTTTAGTCTCAGGAGTCCGCGCCCTGCCAAATCCGAGGGCCACGGGGCTTTGGCAAAAGCCCGCCGCTGCGCTCAGCTGCGGGGTGAGCTTTCACTGGCACTCTGCTGGTATCCCCAGGACGGCGCAGTGCAGCCGACACCGAAACGCCGTCCCAAGCGCTGCTCCCCTCTCCGCCAGCTGACCGCTGTCACAGAATCAGACTTACAGAACGGTTTGGGTTGGAAGGGACCTTAAGGTCAGTCCAGTTGCAACCCCCTGCCGCGGGCGGGGACGCCTGTCGCAGGCAGCACTGCCCGGTAACTTTTCTCGTGCCGGCACCAGGCGGGAGCTGGTGCCCGGTGCCCCGTGCACCTGCCCGCGGGTGCGCCGCGGTGCCTCGCTGCGGTGCTCCGCTGCGCCGGCCGGCTCCAGCCCCGAGCCCGCCGGACTCAGCCGCGCAGGGGGCGCCGCCGCGGGCCCTTACCGATGATGATGGCACAGGCGCTGAGCAGCCCGATCTCCTTCTTCAGCGCCACCCGCTCGGTACCGCGCTGCGCCCCGCCGGCCATCGCTGCCCGCGCCGCTCTGTCCCGCCGCCGCGCATGCGCCGCCCGCGGCNCGGGCGACCCCTCGGCAGCTCGGTTCGGAAGGCGGCAGCTGCGCCCTCGCCCCGGCAGCCTGCGTGCCCACACCTCATTTTGGTTGACTTTGCTGAGCCCCCTGCCCAGCTTCGTGCGGGGCTGACTCGGCGTTATCTCTGCGGGAGTCGGCGGGGCGCACCTGCTGCCGGTGCTCCGTTAGCTGCGCCAGTGCAGTGGTTTGAAGGGAAACCCTCAGCGCTTATTGCTGTGACCGACACTGGCAGCGTGTGTCCCCATGGGCACAGCCAGTCTTCGCAGACAGTGCCCCACTGCTGGCTGTTTGGCTTCTGCCGTTAGTTTAATCTCTTCTCTTCCCACTTCGTTCCAAACCTCTC
This sequence comes from Eubucco bourcierii, assembly GCA_013396675.1. Lineage (NCBI taxonomy): Eukaryota > Metazoa > Chordata > Aves > Piciformes > Ramphastidae > Eubucco > Eubucco bourcierii. The sequence goes on along the minus strand of VWZE01004761.1, from coordinate 1,056,498 downwards.
TGGATAGTATTTAACACACCACCCCCACCCCCCGCCCAGCTTCCGTGGGCCCTGCGGAGCCGAGGAGCTTGCACCTGAGGGTGCCCCTCCCAGCTGGCCCAGGCGCCTCCTTGGGCAGGCAGCTGGCTGCCCATAAGCTGCAACTGGGGTCGTCGTTGGCAAGGTTAAGGAAATAATCGACAGTTGCTTTCCTCCCGCAGGAGCTGGAGCATAAATGCTGGGGTGCTGCACTGCAGTGAAGCTAGGAACGCCAAGGCAGCCGCAAGGTAATGCCCTGTGTTAACACTGCCAGCTCTCACAAGCCCCCTGCCGCCCACACGGGTGGGAGGGAAAGTAACACCACAACAACACATGGCACAGAGAGGCCATGTGGGAAGCCCCGGGGTGTGCCGTGGTGTGCGCCTCCCAGGTTCCCTGCCTTGGACATGGAACCATGCAGGCGGGGAACAGGACAGGTTCCCTCCACTTGCCAGGACAGCTCCTTCACAGCTGAAGCAGAGGCCTGGACAGAGGAAGGGAGACCTCCTTGGCACTGCCAGTCCCTGCTGCTCATGTCATCCACCGTTTGTCTTTGGCCGTCTTCCAAAGCCAGAGAGAAAGACTAAGCGACCCCCTCTGGCTCTTCCTCCTGTTTGTGTGATGCCCTTGGTTCATCCTTGTCCTTTGCCAGAGAAGCTGCTTTCCTTTTATGTTTCTTTTCCCATACAGCGGCAGTGGATCCTGGCACAGACTGGTTCTCTGCCATGCCTATTGGTCTGTCTGTAGGCCCAGAGACCTTCTCTTGCCCCTGAGCAGTCTGAACACTGATGAGAAGGGTTAGGGTTTCCTCAAATGTTCTGGAGAATTTTGGGGCTTTGCTAGGGAGGATACTGAGTATCCTCACGTGTGCATGCCTGCTGATAGAAGTAGCCAGTTCTGTAATTGTCCCTCCTTGACGAAAGTCACCAGGCATGATTGGGTGCCCTTACTGTTATCTTTTCAAGTATTCTGTTGCTAATAAGAACTGAAACACCTAACAGGACAGCACCAGAAAACTCTTCTTAGTGGAGGCAGCCAACAAGCCATTAAAACTGAACCAGGTGAGGATCTTAAGGGTATTGTCTTCCTATCCAGCCTCACATTGGGTGCATTTTGAGCAGGACTAAAAGAACAGAGTTGGCCCAGGAGAGCTGTGGGGTGAGACCTCGGCTTCATCGCAAGAAAACTCCTTGCAGCAGAAACATTCATGGACTGGCACACTTTCTTGTGGCTCAGCAGGGCTGGGATATTGCCTGTTACAGCTTAGTTTTGGCACCAGACCCTGTTTTGCAAGTTTCATCCTTGAGGGCAGCATCCAAGCCTTTGATTTTGTGTGGGGCTGTTCCCAGATGGAATAATCAACCTTCATGACTGGGTGTCCTGTGCTGCCCTGGGCCAGTACAGTGGCTTCCGGCAGTAGAGACTCAGCTTCTCAGCTGCCCACCCGGTAGGGGTATGACAAAAGTTGAAAGGGGCCTGTGCCCATGCCCTGGGAGATGAAGATGAAGATATATGATTTGCTCAGGGTTTGCAGCGATGTTTTAGTTGTTTATTTGTGGTGTGTCTGCCAGAATGTGCATCCTGGTGCAGTCCGATGAGGTGGTAAGCAGCTCAGCCTGCTTACCGCGGGCTGGGTGCAGCTGCTGGCTTCTGGAGCAGGCTGGTAGCTGTGCAGCAGCAGCAGTCTCTTCGGGCTGCAGGTGGCTGAGTGTGACGTGTGTGGGGTACTGGCTATGGGTGAGGGCATATAGACAGGAAATCTGTGCTGGAAACTTACGAGTTGTGGTCCCAGACCCTTTTAGAGTACTTTGTTTTTATTTGTCCTTGGAAAGAGGATGAATTCTTTTCCTAAATCCATCCACAGAACATTGGTTAGCTGATTCTTTCACCAGTGAGTGCACTCTAAATGACTTCTGTTTTCAAAGCTTGCAGTGTTTTACTCTTGATGGAGTAATCAGGTGGATGTTTACCACCTGAGCTTTCTTTGTGCATACATCCATAACAAAACACAGGAGTGCAAACCGGCAGAGGGCTGAAGGCTGCCCACAGCAGCAGCCAAAAGGCTTTTGGGTTTTTTGCTTATTTTTATTTCCTCTTTTCAAAAATGTTTTTAGACTGTGTGCCTGCCTGCTTCAGTGTGTTGTTTGCATGAGGATGAAGGGAGGCCTTTTCTCTTTTCATGGTGGTGTTGGCTGCTTAGTTAGGTTGTATATTCCATCCTGTTAATATAGTTCCAAAATGAGCAAGTTAGAGGACATGTACATTCTGATTACTAAGTATCTGAAGCAGCTCTCAGACCAAAGACTTATTTTTGGTTGTTTTGGGTCTGAACATGCTGTATCTCCTTGAATGACAAAATGTTAGTAAGCAAAAAAGCCAAAGTTCTTTGTAGGAAGGCAATTGCTGCATAGCAACTGCACAGAGAGGATGCAATGAAGCCTGTATGTGTCCTCTCCTGTTGCTGTTTTTGTCCTGGTTTTCTCCGTGTTCCGAGATGTGCAGAAATGGTTCCAGGTGCTGGAAGCAGTTCTTTCATTCATTGCTACTAATGTTCTGAGAAAGGGAAGCAAACGAGGCAGCTCGAGTGTGGTATTTTGGAAAAGAATAGTAAAGGGACTTTAATGTGCTCTTTACACAGGGATGCTGCAGATGGGCTGGCAACGGAACATGGCCTGTGAGGGGTGTGAAGTGTCTGGAAAGGGAACAAGGTTACAGAAACATCTAAACTCTCCACAGCAGTCGAGTTCTTCCCAGTCTCACTCAGTGTATGTGTCCATCTGCACAAATGTCTGCTATCTTAAAACATAACCAACCCTGCAAAACTGAACCATGCCACAGCTGCCTAAACACAGTCCAGCTCTGAATTCAGTGGGGCCACCATGCAGGGCAGACAGCTGGGCAGTAGCTACCTGGAGAGAGAAACTAGCTTGTAGTGATCTCTGGATAAAGCACTGTCCCGACTGGTTTAGCAGAAGGAGATTTGGGGAGTAAGTGGTTTGTAAAGTGATTCGTAATTGCTAATAAACTTGAGAGTGAGGTTTGCCATGTGGGGTAGTGTCTGTGGGAAGTCTGCTGCGTCCACACAAAACACGGGAGTCTGAGCTGGGCTTCTCTTACAGATATGTCCTGCACAAAGCCCATGGCAGAGGGCTTTGTCCAGCCTGCAGCTAGCGGCTGCCTGGGGACTGCAGGGTGCCACTGCAGTACGGTTGCTCTTGTTCTCTGCTGCTTCACCTTTCTGTGGTAGTACAGAAGTTTGTAGGATGAAGAGCAAGAACACAAGCAAGAAGGTGGCCCCTTTACTGGGAGGCAGCATCACTGAGTGGGAACCTTCTGAAACCTTTCCTCTGTGATGTGAATGAGTCCCAACAGGCAGCCCTAAATGCAGCCACGGGCACCAGTGGGAAGCACCCTTTGTGGCACTGCCTTGCTCTATGGTGGTCAGTCTGTATGACAAAGGTGGGCAAGCTATGTCCTTTGTGTCTCTAGTTACACCATCCTGTGCCTCCGTGTTCATAGAAAGCTGTAAGAGAGGCCGCGTTAGTGTGACCCCAGTAACTATACAAGGCAGTTGAAAAGGGAAGGGAGGATATGCTCCTCTGGTCCCATAAAGGAGGAAATTGTCCAGCATTGCTTGGTTTTGGGTATGGAGTCCTCTCTGCAACAGTGGCAAAAGGAAAGAGGTTCCTCCAATTGTACAACAGTCCTGGAAGAGGCCAGAGAGGCTCATGCAAAGGAGCTAAGTGTGTGAACTGTGTGAAAGCAATTGCTGTGAGTAAATATAATTGTAATAATTTATTGCTTATGTTTCTATCATCCTCCTTGGTTCTTGCAAAGTTCATTCACAACAGATATTTCTAAGCAGTGCCCTTTTATGTTAGCACCTTGCCAAATGATGGTGTGAGAGCTGAGTGTCCAGAATGTGTGAGCCATTAATCTACAGCGGGTATGAGGATCCTCCATGCCCTCCACCACCTTGCCCTGCACTGCTCTCCAGGACGATTTCAACATGGGGTGCAAAGGGGCAGGTGGAGTTTTCCTTTGCTGATCCATGAGGATCAGCAGGTGCTGGGAATGCAGGGATATACGTGGAAATCCAGCAACCCTCTAAGCCCAAATGCCCTGTGGCATGTAGCAAGGCAGAGGAAGGTCTGTGTTTGGCATCAGCTGTTCCTCTGGCTGTGCTTTTGTTGCAGGTTTTTGGCAGGAGCCCCTTTCATGTCAGTAAGGGGCAGAAATGGAACCAAGATCTAGAGCTGGCAAGTGCATGATCTTCAGGCTTCCAACAGTGGCTTCTGAGCAGGCTGAACTTAAAGAGCCCATTCCAGGTTTGGTGAATGGGAACCTGGATGAGATAGTTGGAAAGGCAGGCTGAGAATCTCCCTTCAGCCAAGCTCTCTGATCTGAGCTGTTTCTGACAGCGAAGTCTGTCTTCTAAATCCTGCAATCTGTTGCAGTTACTGGGGGCTGGGAAGAGCCTTAGCAGGCAACACTGGGCTGACTGATGCCAGGCTTACATGGGCCTCTGCACAAGCTGGTAACTTTAATCTCATGATTTAAGAAGCTCAGGAGATTCTTCAGGAAATATCACTGTGTTTGGAGCTCCTGAAGGTGGTATGTAGGTCTTGAACACAGCAGTGGCTTGCCTGGTATTAATAGTTCCCTCCACAGCCTCTACAAAGGGCACTATCTTGGCAATGTGCAGAAAAGTCAGGGCCAGATCCTTCACAGCGCTTACAGCTCCCTTCAAGCCACAGATTCTGGTGGCCAGGATGTTTGCTTTCAGGTCAGTTATTCAGCAATACGGACAGCTGAGATCATCCTGAATTTTATTCTACACTTTCATATTTGCAATTGCTCTCAGCTTGGTGCACCCATAAAATCTTAGTCTTGGTTTGGTCATTCAAAATTAATAGTACTGGTCCCTGGAAAGATTTCGGGGGGCACACCTTGAAATCTCTCTCCAGCAGTGAGTGACTTATCCGGGGGACGCTAGGGATTTTTGGTTCTCCCAGCAGTTACACAGGTAACCCGCAGGCGTTACCTGGCTCTTGCGGATTCTTGGCTTGCTTATGAAGCTGGCAGGTTGCGCAGTTAAAAGCTCTAGTTTAAAGGAAATTAGTTCATACCTACCACTTCTCCGTTTTGTCGAAAGGAGTTTCTGGTCGGGCACGAAACCCACGGCTGGTGCCCCGCGTGCCGCTTGCTGTGAGCTCTGTCGTCCTCCGAGAGGCTCGGTAGGTGGCGCTGTGGGGCTGTGGCGCAGCGCTCCCAGGCGGCCTCCTGCGCTGCTTCAGCGTTTGTCTGAAGCTTGGGGTCTCGTCTGGAGATGGAAACTGCTGCAGCAGTAAAAGGCTTCTTGGAGTGCGTTTGAGTTCCACTTGTTCTTAAAAGAAAACAAGGCCTCTAACAATTCTGTAGCATATGTTTGTGTAACGGCCCAGTGAGGGAGAGAGCAGCCTGCAAGGGCAGCTGCAGCACCTTCCAGTGCCATGCGATACTCCTGGCTGGCTGTGCCTGTGGCGTGGAGAAGCAAGACAGGAAAAGGGGAGGCCCAGGGATGGTTCTGCTGTATCCTCACACAACTGTTACCACCATCACTACTGGCCGTAGAAAAGGTATAGTTTGTTCTCAGGACTTCAGGTGCAGTAGTTTCTGCTAATGGCACTGGAGCTTCCTGAGCTCACACCGAGTGCTTCACTTGACAGCAGCTAGTGGCTGCGATTGGGACCTGCTGGCCGTTCCCTTGCCGACTGCCCCGCATGGCTGGCCGGCCGGCCGTGTCAGTACGTCTTTAGCCTGCACTCCAGATGCTGGGGCAGAGCAGCTCTGTGCTTGTGGAGGGTAAAGTCAGCTACCAGAGAACATCTCTGGGCTGCCAGCCTGAAGATTTACCACTGAGACATGATTGGGCAGGCTTCTGCTCCTTGCCTCTTGAATCCTGTCTTTCTGATAATCGATTGTGTCAAGGCAGAGTCAGTGGTGTGGAACCTAACCTACTTTGGCTTTGCCTTCGAAAGGATGCCAGTTAACTCCCTTCATCCAGGATCTTGGAGCTCCCTCTCAACTCCCTCTGACCTGTGAGCACTCTTGAGCTTTCCAGGACGAAATAAAACAAGTTAGCTGAGCCACCTGGCAGTGGTTTGAACCAACTTGTTTGACTTTGCCCTAGAAGTGCTTACACAGCCAGTTCCTGGGTCTCAGCTGGGAGGTGTTACCCAGCAGGTGCGCAGCAGAGAGGAGAGGCTTTCTAAATGGGCTGTGAACTGTGTGCCCTGGATAAGGGGCTTGGCATGAGTTGTGGGCTTTGCCTGAAGAGAGAGGAGTGCTCCTCTGGTCCCAGTGGAGGAGTGCTGTGAAAAGCTGACTTGTCCCAGCTGCTAACTAGAGTGTTTTCCTGCAGTGAGGTGTTTCCTGTGTGCAGCACTGCTGGGGCTACTGTGTCTGCAGGTGTCCAGCACTCCCGCATGTTGTGCTGTGCAGGGATGCTGCCAGCAGCTCTGGGTGGAGACTCCATGGGGGAACCTTCTCTGTTGTGTACTCCAGAAAATGGAGAAGCCACTTGGGCACACCAGGTTGAAATACTAAGCAGCTCTTTTCCCCTCTGCTGTTACTAAGCTGGTGCATCTGCTGTGTCCTGGAGCAGTAAGGAAATCCCAGCAGTTCTGAGCCATACAGTATGGCTGCACTGGAGCGGAGCAACACAGCTGGAACATGCATCCTGCTCTTCACTTAATGTGGTGGGGACTATTTGCAGAGAGAACCAAAAATAAAGTAGGTGATACTGTTCTCCAGGACCTCCTCTCCTTGAAGAGTGAGGAGCTGCATTACAGACAGAAACGTCTGTTTGGTTTGTGCTGTGTGCCTGGAGTTCACGCACATCCCCTGCAGTACTCACCTATTAAAGTCCACAGAAACTGCACTGTAAACCTGCTGCAACAATTTTTATTAAAACATTTTCTCTGGTAAACAGGGAAAACAGAGCTGCAAGGAGGTTAAAATCTGGGCTTGGCTTCCCCACTAATGACGAAGTCAGGCCTCAGAATTTGCTGAGACAGATGACAGGCTTTCGCAAGCAGGGCAGCCCTGCTCCTCTCCTCTCTGCTTGCTGCAGGCTGCAGGTGCACTCAAAGCATTGAGCTGCTCTTGGCCTTTGCTCACACAGGAGGGAGGAGTGGGTAGTGCTGCACATCTGTTCCATCAAATGCACCAGGAGAGCACCACCAAACCCTTCTTTGCTTGCACTGCTTAGAGAATGCAGATTCCAAGAGTCCTGCAGCACTGTTGCTGGTGCTCTTGCAGTCCTGGTTTGCCATTTGCAATCTACCATCCTTGGCTGGCTCCCAGGCAGAACAATGTGTGCTTAAAGGAAAGCTGTGGGAGCAGGGATACCATGGGTAGGTGGGGTTGCCAGTGAGCCCTTTGCTTTGTGCCTCAGATGAGGGAGTACTGAATGATGCTCAGACACTGGTGCTTAATGTGACCTTGGGCAAGTTTCTTACCTCTCTGGACCGGGTCACCCATCTCTAAAGCAGATGTTTCCTTCTGTGGCAATCTGCCTGCTGACCTGCAGCCTTATCTGTTGTGTCATCCTTTGACATTCTTACTGCTGGGATCTTCCAAGGGAAGGAGGGCCAGGATACCTTTCCTTTTTGTCAGGCTCTGGCAGTATCCTCGCAGGGCTATGGCATTTGCTGCGCAGTGAAACATCCCTAACATTTTGGATTATTTTTCTCCTGCTTGCCCTTTCCACTAGGCTTAGGCTCTTCAGGTGTTGCCTGACAAAACTCAGGAGGGGATTGTGTGTAGTGAGACTTTCCGACTGTGGCTGTCAGTAGGGTTACCAAGAGTGCAGAGGGCCCTTGATCAGGCTGCTCACAGGCAAGTAGAAGCAGAAGATTCTCCAAGGCAGCACATTTCTTCTTTATGGAGCAGCTTGCCAGCAAAGGAGGGGGTTGCTGTTGGATAGCAGCTGGACTGTTCTCCGTGTGTGTGCAGCTGGCCAAGCATCCTTCACGTGAACACATCAACCTTTGGAAAGATGAAGTTTAAGCCAGGTGTTGGGATTCATTTACTGTCTGCACATTACAACAAGGACATAGAATCATAGAATGGTTTAGGCTGGAAGGGATCTCAAAGCTCATCCAGTTCCATCCTAGCTGGAACTGGAGTTCCAGTTCCAATCTTCAATCACATTGGGTGATTCTGTGCTCCACAACCTCCCTGGGCAACCTGTGCCAGTGTCACCACCCTCACTGCAAAGAACGTCTTCCTAATACCCAGATTAAACCTCCTCTCTGCCAGATTAAACCCATTACTCCTTGTCCTGTCATTACAAGAACTTGTCAGTAGTCCCTCCCCAGCCCTCCTGTGGCCCCCTTCAGATCCTGGAAGGCCACTCCAAGATCTCCTGGAAGCCTTCTCTTCTCCAGACTGCAGAGCCTCAACTCTTATAGCCTGTCTTTGTAGCAGAGGTGCTGCAGCCCTCTGAGCATCTTTGTGGCCCTGACAGAGGAATTTGTAGGCAAGTGAAAGGCTCTTCTTCAAACAGATGAAGAGCAGAACCTGCTGCTCACTCTGGAAGTCTCCAGCAGTGTTGTGCATGTTCATGCAACAAATATTGCTGTAGGATGCCTTTGTGTTCCTAACTTCTCTGGTTTCTTTCTGCCTTCTGTCAGTTCTCTGCCCAGTGTCCTTCTGTGGCACTCTGCATATGCTTACATGCATTCTGACCATCTTCCTCCTCCCTTCAGCCTTGGGAGACATGGGCAGATGTACCTTTAGCACGGCTGCAAACCCTGGTTTCCTTGGGAAGCCTTGCTCAAAGGAGCAACGTCCAATGGCAGGCAGTTCTAAAGAACCAATGTGCAGAGGTCCAGCACTACATGGTGTGTGGTGCTGAAAGAAGTGATCACGTGTGGCACTGCAGGACAGCAACTCTCCAGCAGCTACCATTCATCAAACTTGCTTAAGTGTTTTGTGCCAGCCTGTGGCACACAGAACGTTTTCAGCTGGGGAGTCTCACATCGCTGAGTCCTGTAGTGTCTCAGGAACAGCTCAGGGGGCTGCTGACAACTCAGACATATTGCTGTTCCTCCACCTGAGCTGTTGGCCACTCAAGCTGAGCTGAAAGCAAATCTTTGGAGTTCTGTGGAAACCAGGAACAAATTGAAGAACCTTGTCTAGCTTGGCTGTGGCAGAATGCTGCACTTCCTCATGAGGCTTGGTTTGCTGCTGTGATTCACAAATGCCTGCTTCTCTTCCCTGACAATTCCTGAGATGACCTCCTGAACTAAAGGGAGCAAGCAGCCTCTTCTGAAGTGCTGGTGCTTCTCAGAGGAGCAGTGGCAGGCACGTGCAGAGGGCCGAGGCTGTGCTGCATGGACACCTGCGTGCTGCTGTGGCTTTATTTTTTCTCTCTGCTTACCCATCAGGGCTTGCTGGAGGCACCAGGTACTGTGTGGTCTTTGGGGTGCTCAGCCCCCTAAAGGCTAAGGAGCATGAAATGCTCTGCAAGGACTAGGAAGCAGCAGTACCTGATGTTAGGTGCTACCAATGCTGGACGCCCTCTGGAGCTGAGTCCTTCCACTTCTGCCGGTCTCTAGTCTCAGTATTCTCCATCTTCATTTACACATCTCCTGCCTCCGCTTCCCACTCACCCACTGTGCCTCATGCACATTTTAGCTGCCGTGGACAAGGCACACACAGACCTGGGCAGGAGTTTTTGTTTGACTAGGGGCTTCCTGTAAATGGCAACCAGAGGACCTAGCCCAACCCTGTGGCACAAGGTTTTAAAGTCCCATTATTGCTCTGAATCACACCTTTGTCTCCACACCGTGAGTCAGGTATTAAAATAAAACTGTGGGAAATAATAAACCCCAGTTATATGAATGTGTTTTTTATTATAAGAGTTCTTAAGGGTTTTTTATTACTGCTTTGAGGCCAGCTCATCATCTTTTGTTATGTTCATTGCAAAAGGCTTTGCTCCAATTCCTGTTCACTTGAAGGGAAAGGAACTCGGCGCATGGAGAGAAGAGAGCTCCTTGCTGGCATCCATTCTCTTGTCCTCAGCATGCCTCACAGTCCTTACCACAGCTACTCCACAGGAGCCCTCTGGGGTGGGTGGTGTTCCAGGGAGGTTGACCAGGCAAGTCTGCAGAAGGCAGCTCGTGTAAGAGGGGGGTCAGGGTGAGTTCTCTTGAAGTCTCATGTGTAGCACTCTGGCTTGTGGCCTCTATAGCTTCAGCTGCTCCTACCAGGAGCTCCTGTTCTTTGCCAGGCAGATTTGAAAGAGTCTGAAGCTTTGCCAAAGTCCCATCTTTCATCCTCAGCAGAGTGTTTCTTGATCTCAGAGGAGTAGAAGATGGGAGGGACAAGAGAGACAGAGGTGGGAGAAGAAAGTAGGAGGCAGAAGTCTTGTTTGTGTTTGCCAATTAGAAAAGTAGGTTGAAAAGGCAATCGTGGCAAGACTGTGTTTCTGCTATTCAGGCTTTGGAGCCCTTTCCCCTGAAGTGGGAAATTGCTTAGTAGCTGCAGTTCTAGATCCTACTCGTTGACCACAGCAGTTCCAGGACTCCTAACCCCTTGATCAAATCTCATCCATGCTGTTTCCTTTCACCCTCCAGAGCTTCTGAATGCACAGCAACTGTGTCCTATCAGTGTTTCACTGGAGCCTGGAGTCACCCCAAAATAAAGTAACTCCTCTCTGCAGCTCTGGCCTCGGCTTCCAAGCCTTTTCCTTTATTCCCTCCCTGTCTTCCTGCTTAGTAAACTATTCAGGATCTCAGATCGTGGCATCCAGCTGATCTCTGAGGACAGCATGTAATCTTAAAATGATTTTTAGCTGTAGGCTTATTAAACCACGAGGCTTTTTCTGCTTCACTGCTAGGAAATAAATAGAAGTTCCTGTCAGGCAATCAGAATCCCAGCAGAACAAGAAACTGGCTCCTGAAAGGCATAACAGACCACCAGGAAAGCCCCATGCGGATCACACGTCTGGAAGCTGGGCATCTTCTCAAAGTAATGTACCCAGTGGCTGCAACCTCTGGGCACAGCTGTCAAATCCTGACAGTGTTTTATTCCCTCTTCCTCAGTAATTCAGGTGACTGGAGAGCTCCCATGGGAATGAGACCTAATGGCAGGGAGGACTGAAGCTGAGGAGAAGCACAAAAACTCCTAATCCATGAGATCTAGGGGATCTGTTGAGGACACTGAGCAATGGATTTGCTCACGGTACAAGCACAGAGCTTGTTACAGGCACCTTTCACTAACTGTGGTGGTCTGAAACTCTTCATCTAGGCTTACCTGTCCCCCCTTGCTGATACCGAGTTATGGCATTAGGCTGTATTGTCAAACTGAAACTGGTTGCCTCACCCTTCCTGTGGTTTGCCAGAGCTGCTGCCTTTCTGAACAAAAGGGTGTTTTTAAGGACAGAAGGGGGTAGCTATGAACGCGGACGTTTCCCGCTGGGGTAGCTGTTCATGCTTCTGTTTGTTTCAGGAGTAATGGGTCCAGTCCTGGGCACTCAGCAGCAAGTGTTCTGCATACAACCAGTGGCTGAGTGCCTCAGATCCACGGCAGTGCTGCCTGTGGCTGGGCAGGACAGCTGAGAAGTTCATCTCTTGTGAATCTCAGAGCATGCAGCTGCCATAATAACATGCACTGGGCTGTCTTGTCGGTTTGATGTGCAGCAGCCTGTCTCAGAGGGTGTTATAAAGCTTTTTTCCAGCGTGGATAATTCTAAACCCAGATTTTGGTTAATTTTTATGTGGTTTCATAAAATTAAAACTAACTAGAGTGCATTTGCATTTACCTCTCTTGCCACAGTTACAAGCAGGTGCAGCAGTAATGAGAGTGAATTTGACTGAATAGCAAAGATTCAGCAGTGTTTGTCCTTGCAAGTGAACTAACAACCAGAGCTGGAGATGCACAATTGCTAGTTCTAGCTGCTTGGTGTTTTTTTGCTTGCCTTTCTCCATGTTTCCGGAGTCTATCAGGAGACCAGGTGGCCAGGTATGTGTTCTGAGGTGACAAGGACCAGTGCTGATTGGCACTGGTTTGGCATCCAGAGATGTCAGTGCTCTGGCTCTCCCCATGGAGTTTTCAGTTCTCCTTTGTTCCCCTACAAACTCCTCCCTTGATTCCCAGGCTGTCTTTTCCTTCCTCCTCCTCCATCCTTTCCAGCAAAAGGGGCTCTCATGCTGACTTTGTGACTTAAATTCTTTTCTTCATGTTTTCCATCCTCCTGACAAAGAGATGAGGAGGTGGAAAAGCCGTGAGAGGACCAAAGGCATGACACACTTGTGTTTGGAGTGGAGACACACAGCTTTTCCCCTCCCCATGGCTACAGTAGGACAACTGCTGGCACCCTCCTTGTGTCCCCATGCTGACCTCTTGTAGAGCACCAAGCTGCCTTGCTTGCTTATTTATTTACCTATTTATTCGTCTGCCTGTCTATCTATCTGTCTATCTGCAACAGTTGACACTTCTGCTGTGTTCTGTCTGAAAGGTGAAAGAGCTCGGAGTGTAAAACCTGTCCCACAGAGCTGTCCTGAGAATACTTCCTGAGCTCTCCTGTTGCATCTTTCCTTGTGGCATGTTTGTTCTGCTGCGCTCAGAGGAGTAAAGCTCTGCTCTGTGACCCAGAGAGCTTGACCAGACCAGTGCCTACCTGGTAGCTTTCTTGGGTTTTTGCTAATTCCATGTACAGTTGCTCACTTTAGGCTGACTTCTTACCTGTCTTCTTGCTTGCCTCTGTCTACTGTCCTCAGTGTATCACTTGAAGGAGTGGAATTTCCAGGCTGGGGCCTCAATCACTCCTTGGATTTTCAGCTGCTTGCTTCACATCAGCAGAGTTTTGGTTTTCTTGAGTCTGGAGAACTGACAACCAGACAGAGCTTGTGCCCTTTACGAAGGGACAGAAGTCCTGGGAGAGCTCTGTGAAAGGTTTCCACATGGAATTCTTGCTGTGCATTCTGGCAGTACCACAGATGTGTCTTTGGGCTTCTGTATGTCCAGCTGAGCCTGGATGATCCTGTCCTGGGGCTCAGGCCTGGAGAGCAGTGAGCCTTCAGCTTATCATGGAGACTCAGACTCCCTAACATGGAGGTTAAGAAAGCAGAGGGTCTAACAGGCAGCTGGCTTAGCTTCACACTTGTATTTCCTGTCATCCTGTGCTCTGTTTAGTGCCAGCATATCTCGTGCTGAAATAACACGAGGTTTGCCTTTCAGGTAGGCAATGCCTCTGAGATCACAGTCTGTGTATGGCCAGGATTGTCTGAGGATCAAATAATTTCAACGTCCAGAGCAAACCATGCCCAGCATTTCATTTCCAAGGGTGGCAAAACTTTAACTGTGTTTAGCCTGTGCTTTACCCTGCTGGGCAAGTAAATCTGAGCGGGTCTGGGCTTACTTGTAGCTGACTGTTACAGGGAGTCACTCTCATGCCAGTAGTGGAGTTCAGGGTCTTGGCCTGATTTCTGTTCTAGAGGCTGGAAATCTGTTCAGCTCTCTTTTTCAGCATTAAAATGGGGATCATGTTGTGCCACTCTTTCCTTGCGAGGGGTGTGACATCTGTGCCAAGGTAATTCTGGAAAGACATGTGGAAATGATCAAGCCAGCTTGGGAACCACCACCCGTAGGCAATGCAGGCTGATGCGGTGTCAGAAGTGGCTGCTTTGTTCTTCTGCACTGTGAGAGCTTCTTGCATTGGGGGCCGTAAAGCCAAATTCCTCTGAGGTTGGTGGAAGATACAATGTAACCCCACAGCTCTGAAGTTTCCGTGCTTCCCATGGGTGCCACATGCACACAGCTGAGAATTCTGCTGGAACACTGCACCATCAGGCTGCGGCTCCAGCTGGGAAGCAGCATCCGGTGTTGAGGTGGGGAAGAGGGATGAGTTCTGAACAGAGACTATAAGTGATGGGAGCTAGAAGTGAGTCTTAAATCCTTTAACAATGAGGTAGTCAACCATGTTCTGATTTCAGTGGTCATGACAAACAACTCACCCTGGTTACTTGAGATGCAATGCAGAAGTAGCCATATTTTGCCAGGAGTCTGGAGCTGTGACAGAAGCCATAAAAGTCTCTTAGTAGATGGACTGAATTTGAGTCTTTCCTCCTCGTGGTGCTTCTGTGCGTCTTTTCCTGGGATGGCAAGAGAGGAGCTGCCCTCTTTCTGCCTTCTGGCTGCCTGTGCAACAGACTGAGGGAGAAAACTGGCAGGAGAGGTAGAAGAAACATTGCAGGCATTTTTTCCCCTCTTCTCAGAAGCAAGCTAGGGTCGGTGCTCTGCTCGCCTAGACAGTTTGCATTGTTTTCCTACATTCTTCCAACCAACAACCAACCAAAGAGAAGCCAAACAAACCTCCAACGTTCAGCTCTGTGCCTCCCCAACTCCCCAGCCCTGCAAAACAAAAACAGAAGCACAAAGCAAGCAACCCAAACCAGCAGCCTACCCCACATTTGCCCAAAGCAGGGCTGTTTGTTCTCTTTGTGTGTGAAGTGCTGGGGTGTTGTCGATAATGCAGCTGAATAAAAGCTCCCTGCTTCCCCTTATTGACCCTTCCTGCTAACCCAGAATTTAAGAGGGATTTCATTTACTTTTACACCACCCTTCACTGGAATCAACCTCTCACTTGTATTCCCTGGGAGAGGAGATCGGGGAGAGGGCCAGGCACATTTTTCTTCAAGCACTGTTTCTGATCTGGTTCTGTTACAGGAGGACTTTAGGAGTCAGGAGATCTGTTTTGCTTCAAAGACAAAGGCAGATTAAGTTTGCTTACAGCAGAGCCATTTGAGCTCTTCTGCTACTAGCCCTGCTGCCGGATTTGAAGAGGATGATCCAGACCTTCAGCATCTTTGGTTTTGAAAGCTTTGGTGCTGTGAAGGTGCCAAGTGTTCAGGTCACTCTGTGCTCACATTTTGGGATTTCTCAGCTGCTGTGGATTGTCTGCTAATGACAATTGCCAATTTCGTTTTTAACTTGTCAGCAGCACCTTTGATGAAAAGTTTAGGATCAGAGAAGTTTTCAGTGCTAGAAGAAGTTGCAGTAAAGAATGCGCAGCTGAACGTAAACACAAGCAGAAGAGTTATTGCCAGGGGTTTTGAAGTATACCCCCCCCTAGATATGGTTAACTATGGAAAATGGTTTGGGCTCAGTGAATGCCAGGGAAGGATCAGATTTGGTAAATGGTGCTTAATGTCTTGGGATGCTGGCAAACTGAACACTAGTCTCACTGAGGTGTGTTTGAAGGACTGGGCTCCAAATGTTTCATCTTGAGCTGTGGCCGAGTCGGTGTGTGCTGCACGACAGCAAGGCTGCTGTAGTAATTATTCATTAGCTTTAAGTAATAGGGTAATTATGAAGGTAAAATTCATATACCCCAACACAGCCTTTTTTGCTAGCTTTTCAGTTTCTGAAGAATGCCTGCAACCCTCTGCTCTGTGCTGTAAAGCAGGGACTGCCCCTAGTCATACACGGTTGTTTCTTTGCTTTTTTGTGTGCTCCTTTCAAGAACCAAGCTGGGGTGAAAAGGTGAATCAGGGAGGCAGGCGTCTGAGAGGGTAAAGCTCAGATTCTGCTATGGCTCTAAGGATAATGAGGATCCCCATTGTGGGCACCCACCTACTGCATGCAGGGCTGCTATCTTCCTGCAAAGCATTGAATTGTCTCTTCTTCCAGTTCCTGTTCACTTCTGGAGCAAAAAGCAGCTAGCAGATCAGAGGCGAAGAGACAAAGCGGCAATAGTTTGGGAAAACAAGACCCAGGCTGGCCCAGATACCTAACCAGCAGGCACTTCTCGGTGGCACAGCATGGCGTGGGCAAAACAGGCAGAGTTTGAATGCTTCTCGACCCATTCCTGGGTTTGAGGTTTATCTCCTGTCGATTGAATAGAATCCTCTCTGTCCCAGATCTCCACACCTGCAGGAGTTCCTCTGTCCTTGTACCTTGTGCCACGGGACCGCTGCCCATGACGCGCTCTGGGTGTGCTTCACGGCCTGTGCAGCAGCTCTCATTTGCTGCAGGACTGCTGCAGTGTGTGGTGCAGGGAGCCCTGCGTGCGCCGTGTGCTGCTCAGTGCCGCAAAGCTGAAAGGGCCTCTTGCTCTTGTGGTCCTGTGCACAAGCACAGGCTCATCCTGCACTCCTGTGCTGCTTGCCCCATACCCCCGCCTCAGACACTGAGGCCTTGGTGGGTGACTGGGCATGGGTAGCATGCTCAGCAGCACTCTACCTGCCAGCATGCCAAGGACAGGCTACTGCTGCCAATGTCTTTCACTGGAGCTGCTTGGTTTGGCTGCCCCTGCAGCCTCTGCCAGGGGCTCTCTCTGTGTTCCCTGCACTGCGAGTAGCTGCTGTGAGTGCCCAGTGGGGCAGAACAGAGCCTGCAAGCTTGAGCTTGAGCCCTTGCACAGGACCTGTGCCAGGGGTGTCTGTGCTTCACAGATGAATTCTCAGAGCACTGGGCTGTCGGGCAAAGGGGTTACTAATGACAGCTATGGAGTGTGATACGCAGCTGTGTGGAGGGCTGGGTGATAGCTTAGTGCTGGGCATTCCAGTAGTATTTGAGACCTTACCAAAGTAAGTTGGGAACTCTGTGAGAAATACACTACATAAAATGAAGAAAGCCAGAAGGTCACAGCCTTTCATTGCACAACAGTGTGAGCTGTGTGCACGTGTAATACATAAACACAAATACAGAGGTTGCTCTCCTCTGCACACTATCATTTCACACCTAGCATCTGGAGGTGCCTATTGCATTCAGCCTTTGGTTATTTTTATTTCGTAACACTGAGGTGTCTTTTTGTTTCAGCAACACTCATCTGAGAACAGCTGAGAGCTGAGCAACTCTTTAAAGGGCAGCATGTTTACCTCTGTTAGTGGATTACTTCACCAGTGGGCTCTGTTCTCATCACAGGTTTCTCATCCTGGTGCCACAGGCACACCAAACTGTACTGTGAGGCACCTCAACACCAGAAACACAACTTCTGGGTCCTAGGGACTGAGGCCTTTGCATTTTCAAAACAGCTCTTCCACATTTGAATTCCTGGCCCTGGACCCTGATGACCACTGTGCACAATCACTGATAGTCTCCACAGCCACCATTGGTGCTCAGCACCTCTACCAGGCTGGCAGGCCAGGTGCCCGGGACAGGGCACCATCAGCTAACGCTCTTGAGCATCCCAACCTCACAGAGATTACATCTGGCCCCAGTTCCTATGGGAATCAGGCAGAGACAGGGCCTCTTCTTGTTGCCATTCAGTGCTCTGTGTTAAGCACGGAGTCCTTGTGTTGCTCCAATGGGATTGTTGCCATGTCAGTCCATCACTTCAGAGGCTAATGGCTACATGGAAGACAACACAGCAGCCCTTGTGGCAAAGCAGAAACCCTGTCACACTCTTTCCTCTCTGATCCCCTCAGTTTTAACAACTGTCATGGGGAAGTAGAAAACCAGCTTTGCACATCTTGGCTTCTCTCAGTGACACTGGGCAGTGGACCTTGGGCTCTTCCAGTTGAGTGAATCCAATCAGTTTGTTCCTTTTCCTTCTTACTTGTGATTTTGTTTTTGTATTTATTAGAAATAGATAATATGTGGAAGTTGAATTATTTTGAGGGTGGAAATGAATAAAAAATAGATTACAGACTCTGAGAAAGCTGGGATTGTAAAAACAGGACTCTCGTAAAATCAGTGTCTGCTTATTAAACAGGATTAGCTATGCCGTGCTGGTGTTCGGGTGTAGCAAGCACAAGCAGGAAACACCTGATGCTCTCACCTCTAGAGAGGGGTCCTGGCCTGTTCCTTGGGGTGTCCTGCACCATAACATTGCGTGTTCAATTGAAAGCTCACTTAAAAACCCAAACCATTCCCTGCCTACAACCCCCCAGCACTTTGTGTAGAGAATGAACAACATTGCAAAATGTTTTAAACAGGAAAAGCTACTGCTAAAGTAAAAGGGAAAAAAAAAAAAAAAAAGAGGAAGGTTTTCTTGCTTAATGAGGAAGTGGAAGTTGATGTAAAAGACGTTTTCCTCAGGAAAAGGTTGGTAAGTGTGAGGCAAGGTGATCTGTTCTTGCACTACAGCTCCCTGACACACGGCCCCTGCAGCATCCCCTGGTAGCTGCGTGCGTCACGGTGGGACAGCAGGGGGTGAGGCTCTGCATGGTGCTCTGGGCAGAGGGCGAGGGTTCCACAGCAGCCACACACCTAACGCTAGTGACAGCTAAGGGCTGTCGAAACTCTTAGCTCCGTGGGGTTTTTAGTCTCTGCTTTGCCTTCTCGGGGGACCAGGAACAAGCTGCAGGAATCCTAGAATCATAGAATGTCAGGGGCTGGAAGGGACCTCGATAGCTCATCTGGTCCAGCCCCTCCCTGCCAGAGCAGCATCACCTAGAAGGCTCTTGAGTATCTCCAGAGAGGGAGACTCCACAACTCCTTGGGCAGCCTGTTCCAGTGCTCCGTCACCCTCACAGTGAAAAAAATTCTTCCTCAGGAAGAATCTGTGTCCCATTGTGCAGTCCAGATGTGACCTGGATAAATAGTTCACTGGGAGTGTTTCAGTGCTTGCTCAAAAAGGGCAAGCGTTTAGGGGTAGAAACGTTTAGGGGTATAGGACAGCCACACAACTCCCTGTACCTTCCCATTCTGCTGCTTTGTCACTTTAGAGTGCTCCTTACAGTTATCAAAGTTTCTTTCCCCACATCAGGACTTCCATGTTGATCATGAAGCTTAGCAGCTCCCTGCTGCATCAGTTTGGCAGCTGTTCTGTTTTGGGCATTAGTTTACTTCTTTGTTCCAGAATGCATGCTAAGATTTTTCTGCGGATGATTCTAGATACTCTGTTTAATTAATTAGAGTTTGCTGAAAAGCCATGTGAAATGTGATCTCCAACCCCCAAAACACTTGGAGGAAAGAAAAAGAACACCCAAAACATCTTTGCAGTTGTGAGTTGTATGGGCAGGCCCCAGGAGTTCATATAGCGAATGCTAAAGACATTTCTTTGTGGAAAAGGGGACTCAGGGAGGAATTCTTTAATACATTCCCACGTCTGCTTCTCAGAGGTATGCATCAAAAGGACTAAGTCAGTGGTTGCATGTTGTACCAAGATACATCAACTACATAGGAGGACGTTTCTTTTCCACCTGGTGAGTGGTCCAGCACAGAGAGACTGCAGACTCTCCCCTCTTGGGCATGTTCAGAAGCTGAACGTTGATCAACCTGCTCTAGTTGGCCCTGTTCTGAGCACAGGAGTTGGTCTAGGGGCCTCCAAAAGTCCTGTCCATCCTCAGCCATTCTGTGGTTTGTGGTTCCGTGGATCTTAGCTCCATAGATGATTTTTTTGTAGGTCACACTGTTCCATTCAGTGATGCAAACATAGGAGCTGTCTTCTGACTACGATAGGTAATGTCTGTGAACACATGGGTGAGTTCAGCACAGGTGTTTCTAGATAGACTTAATCTTAGGTGTCATGTGTTTAATTATTGTAAGCATAATGCTTTATCCTGTCTTTTGTCATTCCCTCCCCCTTTCATGGGTGGTTACAATCAGTTTTAGAATTTTCTGTCCTATTTTCCTTCATATAGGAAGGACCAGTGAAGTGTGAAATTGTCCTTAAACACTGCCAGTTTTGGTCATTTGCCCAGTGTGAATCATGCAAAGCCCAGGACTGTGAAATCTGAGTTTTCTATGTGTATTAGTAGTGGCTTACTCCCCTTTTCCCAAATGTCCACATCTATGTACCAAAACCTTTTTGAAAATCAATTCCATTTGGAAGGACATTGTTGAGATTGAGGAATCAGTATTCAGAATGGTTGGGTCTTGTAGACTGTCTTTTCCATGCTGACCTGCACATAACTGCTGTGATGATTATGTTTGCTACTAAGTTTCAAATCTGAGGCACATTTAACAAGTTTCACTGGCTGAAAAAAGCCTTTTTCTTACATTATAGTTGTTGAGCAAGCTAAGAAAAAAGAGCGAACGCCCTCTGCTCTTCTGCAGCTGTTACATCTCTGGCGATGTGAAATGTTATTGTAATGCCGTAGGAAGTTTATCTTTGGTCTAAGCAATTATCTGATGGGCACCTTCTTTCTTTTTCAGCCCCCACTATCTTGTCTCTTGTCTGGCTTCTCCATATTCCCTCCTTCTTTCCTGAGAGCTGAAGAATAATTAAACCAGACAAAGTCTCATTAAAATGCAGTTAGTTCAAACCGTCCGTTTTCACAATTGTTTCTAGCAGACAGCTGTGCTCGCAGAGGCTGCTGCTCTGACGTGCCCTCTGAAATAGCTCTGGACCTGGAAAACACATCTTGCATGGACAGACAAAGCCTTTCCTTTCCAGAGGTAATTTCTGTCCTGACAGTGCCTGATTCAACATGCTTGGACTACATATGGGAGGAAAGCTGGGGAAGGGAGAAGCATGTGTAGAGCCTGAAGAAAATAGTCAATTATTAAAACAATTTAGCTTGCCATTAAATCTCACCGTTTTGGAATATAAATAGGTTGCTCTCCCCTTTGCCTCATCTGTCGTTTCATTATAGCAGGAAGCTGGGTGCTGAGCAGCAGAGGCAGGGCAGCCTGGCAGTCGAAGCAGAACTAGCAGCCAGGCTCTCGGGTTCTGGTCTGGCTCCAGCGGTGCCAAGCCATATCACCCTCTGCGGCTTAACAAAGCTCTGTGTCTGGCTCGCTGCTTCTTAAGTGCCGTGTAGCTACACGGGATGCTGAGAGCTTTAATTAGAGTTAATTCCAGCCTTTCAAGTACCCTGTGTCTTTCGGCTGAGATGTACTGTGCAAGTGCGCAGGATAATTATGTTGCCGCATCCATGTGTGTCTGATACATCACTACTTAGCCTCCACTAACCATCTCTGGAACCCCCGAGTTCCTACTGCTGCAAAGGTTGTGTGTGTGGTCTAAAACTGGGCCCTATGAGCACAGTAAGTTGTTACACTAACTCTGGCATTGAGGTGTGATGGTTTTCTTTTGAGAATGGTAATGGCTGCTGGTAGACAGTCACCACATGTCTGTCTGCTTTGACCACCTTGAATCATGCAGTTAAGAGTGAGATGGGTCAGATTGCTCTTAACTGCAGTGGAAAGGCCATGCAATAACAGCTTCCAGAGGCTCTGTTGGTAGCTTCCTTATAGCTGGTTGGGCCTGACCCAGACAGCATAGTGGAGCAATTGGTTAGGAAATTATCCTGGCAATTGGTGCCTGGTGCCTCCTTAACAATTCTGGTCAGGAGCTGAGCTACCCTCCTCTTGCAACAGGCCACTGCCTGCTTCTTCAGCTTTTTCGATCTGAAATGTTGAAGTCTGGGGCAAGCCAAGATGCCAGGGATGACATGTAGCATGTGCAAGTGTGCAGGTTCCTTGGACAGGAGATACCTGTGTGGTTTCCAGATGGAACCCCTGCTACATCAGAAATAAAAATAACTGTTTGTAGCAGAAACTTTCTGTCCCAAGGACATAATAATTCAGAAAGCGTTGAGTTCTAAACTGTGCTTGTGCTTTAACATGGATTTGAGCATGTGCTTGGGCTTTTCTCGTTGCTGAGTGTTCAGGAGCCTGAAATAGAAAGGCAACATTAGCAAAGTAGATCAGATCATTTTGGGCTACCAGCCTTCTTTCAATGAGGTTATTGTTGCACAGGCAGGTCACACTCTCTGTGTCCTCGCTTGCCATGTGCTGTGAAGCGTGACTCTGCAATACTGTAACCTGCACCGTAAATGTGTCTGCAGAGACAGTCCCTGTTGGTCAATGCTGCAGGCGGGGGGAGCTGCCTGACCTCGCTGTTAGACCTGCTGTCTGCAGAGCTGCCGGAGCTGCTTCAGTGTCCTCCTGTTATAGAGTAGGTTGGAGCAAAAATTAGAGCACAATCCCTAAGAGTGGCCACCTTTGTGGTAAAGTTGTCTGTGTCCTCATTGACAGGGTCAGCCAAGGTGAGCTTTGTCAGCTCTGCTCAGTGGAGTCCCTTGCTAGCACAGAGCGGATGTTAACCGCAAGATCCCAAACTTACACAAAAAGTGGTTTTAAATCCAGCCTGATTAAGGTCCATTAATGTGGGAACTCCACGTTGCCAGCAAGGTGCTGCATGCTAGTTGGTTGCTCTTCTCAAGTGGGCATCTTGTCTTTGGCTTATCTGGCATCCTGTGTATTCGTTTGCTAGGGTGCATATATTTTACAAGGGTTGTTTGCTATAAAGTATGATTTGAGGCACTTTGCTGTTATCAGGAGTTGAGTGGTGCTGGAATGTGCTCAGAGCAGCAGTAGGCACAGATACATTTGTTGGCCCCAGCAGCCCCTTGTTTCTCCTTTGCTGTCTCTGTCAGCCCATGATGCCTACTTTAATACCTAAGATTTGAGACCCGGATCACAAGGCAAACCCTGATGGTGCTGTAATATCCAATATCCAGCCGGGTGCCTGGGGTCTGATGTCTCCAACGTCATGCTGGGCAGACAGCAATTTGCTGTCCAGCACATCCCTGTTGCCCTTTGCAAAGTAACTCATCCTGGATGTGAATCTCATTGAGCCATTAACAAAGAGACTCCCAGGGCAGTGCAGGCTGAAAGGGCATGCAGATGGGTACTACATTTCTATGACTGTTGAAGTCTGTGGCTGGGAAATACATAGAATAAAGGGATCAGGGAAAGACAGTGCCTTGCTGGCTCTGCCTGCTGGAGTTCAAGATCAAACAGAAATGAGGAGGAATATGTCATGTTGCAGGTAATTAAAGATTCATCAGGAAATAAGGAACACTTGGACCCTCTCATAGCTCTGAGGACAAAAGGTGAAGGATATCTGGTATAATATCTTCCATATGTGGCCTGCTAATTTGGTGGGGGGGAGGAGGGAAACGAGATTTGGAAGGCTGAATCTAAGATAATGAAAATGGCCTTAGCCTTATGAGTTTGCTGGTAGGTTTGGTGCTTTATGTGCAGGAAATAAGCAAACAGTTTTGGTGCGTTTGTAAACGAGAGCAGGCCAACCTGTCTGGCTAGCCCCAGAGATGTAGTGATCTATAGGGGAAGAATTATGTTTGTGCTGTTTTTTCTGTTTGTGCTGTTTTTTCCCTGTCGGGGCTGAGGCTGCTAAAGCCCAGGACTGCTTTAGAGGATGAAAGGGCATCGCCGCGGCTCGGTGCTGACGGACGACCGCGGACCAGTCGGAATGGGCCCCTGTGCCCGGGTGGGTCATCCAGGGCAGAGCCCACCCGGGCGGGGCTGTGCCGCACACCCTGACCACAGAGGGCAGCGCCGGGCTGCGGCGGGGCCTAGCGCAGGACCTCCGCGGGAGGCGCCGCGCCCGGCGGCCGCCAGGTGGCAGCGGAGGCTCACCGCTGGTCGCGGCGGGGCCGCGCTGGAGCCGCGCTTAGCAGCGCGGAAAGGGTGTGCTTGGTTTCTGCGCTGTGGAGCCCCCAGCTTCCTGGGGAGGGGGAGTAGCAGAGTCAGCAGCAAGCAGAGAGCGCTCGGCAAGGGTGACCTCTGGCAGAGCCGCCGCTGGCAGAGCCCCGGTAGGCAGGGAACGGAGCCCGAGCCAAAGCTGCCGAAGGCAGTGGGAGTGTCTCGGCTTGGCGGTTGTCGCCCGGCGTCCAGGTAAATCCACCAAACGAGTGCCCCTTCTTCCGCACTTTGCTTCATGTGCGTGTCACACCTCCTGCGGCTGCCAGCGCGCTGCGTGAGCGCACACTGCTGCGGGGATGGCACTGGGCACTGGTGTGCCCTGCGTGAGCGTCTTGCAGGGCACAGGGTCATGGAATGGGTTGGCCTGGGAGGCGCCCTAAAGAACGTCCAGTTCCAAACTGCTGCCATGGGCATGGATAGCTCCCATAGCCCAGGTTGCTCCAAACCTCATCCATCCTAGAATTTAAAAAAAAAAAAAATCCTATGTGAAGTAATTGGTTTTCTAATTTTGTAATAATTTGGATTTGAAACAATATGATTTTCTCCTGTGTGTAACTTCTTCTGAATGAGGGGGAGGGACACCTTCTATCCTGGCTCCTATCTCGATGTGCTGCAGTGAAGTTGCAGTTCAGTGCAGACTGTCACAGGCTGGGCTGCCCTAGTGTGTCCCAGGGCTCCTGCTGACAGCTGCCTTACAGCATGTCAGGGCCAGCAGAACTCGGGTGAAAGCCACTATGGAGTCAGTCCTACCTCCTGTCTGGAGTTGCTCCGGTGCTGGCAGTGCTCATCTCAGAGATAACTAATGTGTAATAGTGGAATTGACTCTGCTCTCTGTAATCAGGACAGAATTCCCAATGGATCGAGTGGGAATCCTGCCCGGGTAAACCCACAGGTATTGTGTGCATTGTGAGATTGCGTGCGAAGGAAGATCACCCCTATAAACTAACTTTATGACCTGATTAAAAAAACCAAAACAACTATGTGAAGATTAATGGAAAGAGCTGCTCTGATTACACCACTGCTCAGCAGATAAGGGAACACAAGCTTCAGTCTGTGCCTGGTGCCCCAGAGGAACTGGAACTCCCCTTTGTTTCAGAGGTGCTGGCTATGAACACTGCAGAGCAGTAATGCCTCTGTTGGGTGTGCTTGCAGGACTCTAGGTTTGTCTGTCAAAGTTTATTCTCCCTGTTCACACAACTTTAGTGTAGTTTTTATTCTTATTTTAAGAGATAGGCTCCATCTTTTCATCACAGAGGCACAGCACAGCATGTTGGCAAGTCACAGCTGGATGCCGGTAGCTTTGCCCCGGGGTCGTGTGAAGGGTTGAGACTCTGTGATTGCTGAGGGACACCAGTTTCCTAGTGACCAGCAGTGACTGCTACCCACTGGACACAGAGAAGGTTGTTGTCTCACTCTG
Organism: Eubucco bourcierii; assembly: GCA_013396675.1. Taxonomy (NCBI): domain Eukaryota; kingdom Metazoa; phylum Chordata; class Aves; order Piciformes; family Ramphastidae; genus Eubucco; species Eubucco bourcierii. The sequence goes on along the minus strand of VWZE01004761.1, from coordinate 1,031,669 downwards.
TTTAGCTGAGTTGATTTTGCATCCCTGAAAGACTCAGTTTACTTCCAGAAGATGTTGTATTGTACCTCTGGGGAAGGAGTTCTCTGTTCATGTGGATGGGTGATGGAGCTGCCTTTTAAGGACAGGGGAATTTGTCCCCATCTCCTCTTGTCAGCTCTTGATGGACACCAAGGAACCATTTTCATATTCAAGGCTAGAGGTCCCCCCCTTACCCTTTCAGTTTTCACATCCTCTGATTGAATTCTGCCATGCCACATTCATCAGCATAGTGGAAAGGATCAAGGAGAGCATCAGTGTTCAAGGGATTGATTAATTTGGGAGGGAAATTTAAGGCTTGCTGTTCATGTAGGTACTTAGTGAGATGAGGAAGCTTGATCTGAGTCCTTTGCAGAGAACTGACAGTCTTGGAGGGTGGATTGAGGTGGGAATGCAGTTCTCGGCCTGTGATTGCTTAATGCTGTAGGTGAAGCAGTGCAGTCCAGTGGCACCAAGACAACTGCTGCTCAGGCTGGTTTGGGGATGGCAGACAGTGTCCGTTCAGGGTCCTGGGGGCAGCCTGCCATTCTTCTGATGAGGGTAAACACCTTTGTGCCATGTCGCTAACAGCCTGATTTTCTCCCTGCAAGTGGCCTTCCCTCTCTTGTAGGGCTGCTCAGTGTGGCCTGTGGAAAGAGCAGAACCCCACATCAGCTCCATATGGGGGCACTGGGTCTCTGGTGGACATACAGAGGCAGGTGGTTCAGTGGGCCCATACAGAGCAGAAGCTGTGGGTTTGTAGCTCAAACCACCTTCCTGAGGGCAGGTTCTGGCTCCTGTTCTTTTGAAGAACTGAGGAGAAAGAACTTGTTTTAAAGTAACTTTACTTTCGTATGTAGTAGCCCAGCCAATGTTCAGAACTTCCTCAGGTGGGAGAGTCTCCAACCTGCATCTTCCTCCTACCAGGAGAGCTGTGTCAACTACCTGGAAGAAGAAATACAAGGCTGATAAGAGAGGCTGAGTGCATGAGAAGGAAGGAATCTGTCAGTAAATAAAGAATTTACCAAAAATCAGAGCCCAGTCCTAGTTCCAAACAGCTCCCAGATCAGCTCTCTCAGCACCTGGCTAGGGAAACAGGTCCATGGCTTCCCTCTCTATCTGGTCCAGTGAATTCTGAACTCCTTTCTCCACTTGAACATTTCAACAGAGTGTGCATTGCTTTCTGACTGCATTTTAATGAGTGGGGTTCTTCTGATTGCTGTTGGGCAAGTCAGGAGGCTTTGATGGGCAGGCACTGAGATCTGGCATCCTGAGCCAGGCTAGCAGTTGTGCAGTAGTTGAGCAGAACTCAAGGAAGGTGACAGTTTGGTAAAAATGAGGAGTTCCTCTGGAATTAGGGCATATCTAGATGACATATCTGGGGGCTGTAGCACAGTGTTTTACCTTCCCCCTAAAGGACACTGTAAAACATTTGCATCTCTCGCCAGGAGCTGATGTTGTAAGTTACGGCGGCTGTTACTCAGTGCCTTCCTCTGCTGCTGCCATTGGCTCCAGCACTGCTAGGACGTGCACAGGACACAGAATGCCTCATCCTTTCAACTTCACAGCCCTTCCAAGGCCTAAGTGACAGGCCATTAGTAGAGCTGTCCCATACTGAAAAGGGTGTGTGAAAAACCAGAGGGTGACAGTGCCTGGACACTGGCTGTCAGGACCCTGACAGCAGTGCAACTTCAGTTGCTGTACATGACAGCACGTTAGTGTCATCCCACTGCTGCTTAAGGGTAGAGGCTGCAGGGCTTCTTGTCGTGTCCACACCAATTTGGGACTCTGCAGAACTGGAACATGCAGGGTAAGTTACTGTGAGACTTATTAGTCTGAATGAGGTGCTACGACAAATCCTGCACATGAAACATGGGAGGTTTAATTTTGCTGGCAGCAGGAGACCTGAGCAGAGCAAAGGCCTTGCAGGATGGTGTGATAACCGCTGGAGAATCCTCAGTCAGAGAGGACCAATGTGCTGATTCATGCCCTGGCACTCGAGAGGGTTGTGCTGCTTGTTGGGAATCACTTCATTGTATCAGTGGGACTGAGGTGGAAACAGTCTAAGAATTCTTTCTGGCTCTTCATTAGACTTCATGGCTCCTGGCTGTATTTTCCATTGCAGTACCTTTCTGCTGCCAGAGAAGGTTTGAGAGAACCATGTGGCGATGTTCCCTGCCAGCAGTGAGCCTGATAGTAGATTGCTGGTGGGCTTCTATCCCATCTCCTCAAAACACAGCTGACCTTCAGTTCCCCTTTCTTTAGTAACTCTAGGCAAGATAGTGGTTGCTACTGGAGGTTAATTAAAATGTGGAAAGATGCCCAGAGAATGGCAGGAATGTAATTCCAGTGAATAAGGTGAAGAGGAAATGTGAGAAGACCTGGCTCCCAGTACCAGCTCTTTGCAGAGCTGGTGTCTGCTGCTTGTCTCTTTTTGCCTGTGTGACAGGGCTGAAAGCCCTGCCCTGCTTTGGAGCACTGGACATTTGTGGATGGGAAGGTCTGCACAAGCACTGAGCAAACCTCACACCTGGGATCATCTCACTTCACTTACAAGCTCTGAAAGTCCTTCATGCTTCAGGTGAAATCCTGTGGGAAGGAGTGGCAGGTGAAGTGGAACTATAACAGCATTACAGGGCTGCAGGGGCTCAGTTCCTCAGTGAGTTTGCAGATGTCACCGAGTTGTGCGGTGTGGCTGGCATGCTGGAGGGAAGGGATCTGTCCGGAGGGAATCGGGCAGGCTTCAGAGGCTTCTATCCCATCTCATGAAGTCAACCTCATGAAGCTCAACAAGGCCAAATGCAAAGTCCTGCACCTGGGTCAAGGCAATCCCTAGCACAAACCCAGGCTGGATGAGGAGTGGCTGGAGAGCAGCCTGGAGGAGGAGGACTTGAGGATGTCAGCTCACGACAAACCGCCCAGGAGCCAGCACTGTTTGATGGCAGCCAGCAGGCAGCTGTGTGCTGGCTGCAGCCAGAGCAGGGAGAGCAGCAGCACAGAGTGGGGATTCTACCACTCTGCTCTGCTCTGCTCAGACCTCAGTGCCTTCAGCTCTGGGGAACCCAGCATGAGAAGGACCTGGAATGGTTGGAGAGGTTCCAGAGGAAGCCACAAAGACGATCAGAGGGCTGGAGAACCTCTGCTATGGGGACAGGCTGAGACAGTTGGGGCTATTCAGCCTAGAGAGAAAGAAGCTCTGAGGACCTTAAAGCAGCCTTCCAGTACCTGAAGGGCTCCAGGAGAGCTAGGCAGGGACTTCTGACAAGGTCTTGCAGTGAGAGGATGAGGGACAATGGCTTTGAGCTGGGATTGGGGAGATTGAGACTGGAGATTAGGAAGGATTTCTTTCCAGTGAGGGTGGGCAGACACTGGCACAGGTTGCCCAGGGAGGTTGTGGCTACCCCTCCCTGGAGGTGTTCAAGGCCAGGTTGGATGAGGTCTTGAGCAACCTGTGCTAGTGGGAGGTGTCTCTGCCTACAGCAGGGGGTTGGAACTGGATGAGCTTTAAGGTCCCTTGCAACCCAACCCATTCTATGTATCTATGCCCAAGTTACCCTTAAAGCTTTAAGACAGCAAGTAAGTAAATCTCAAATGCTGTGAATTCTGTGATGCATCCTCCAAGTCCCAGCTGGTAGTGTGTCAGGAGGAAAGAGCTCAGACACGAGTGTTTTCAAACCATCATTCAAATAGGTAAAATCCTGTCTCTTTTTTCTCTGCTTCCTTGTCTTCCAGGTGAAGGTCTTCTGGGCTATCTATGATAAGGAGTGCAGGCAATCCCTCCCCAGCAGCCTGGAACTGCTGTGTAACATCAGTCCTGTGACTATCACATCAGTCCTGCAACATGGAGGGGAAGTTCTTGAGCTCTGGAGATTGCACATCCTGTGCCATCTGAGAACTGTTTTAACTTTTCCTCTGTGTAAAGATTTTTCCATTGCAGAATGGTTTGGATTGGAAGGGACCTCCAAAGGTCCAACCCCCATGCAGTGACCAGGGACGTTCTCTGATCAGGTTGCCCGGAGCCTTTCTGAGCTTGGCTTTGAATATCTCCAGCAATGGGGCTTCAGCTACCTCCCTGGACAACCCGTTGCAGTGTTCCAGCACCCTCATGGTGGGTAACTTGTTCCTAACATCCCATCTGAGTCTGCTCTGCTCTCGTTTCAAGCCATTGCTCCTTGTCCTGTCCCTGCAGGCTTTTGCAAACTCCCTTTGCATCCTTCTTGTCGCTCCTTTGAGTACTGGCAAGCTGCTCTTAGGTCTCCCTGGAACCTTCTCTTCTCCAGGCTGAACAACCCCAACTCCCTGAGCCTGTCCTCATAGCAGAGATTGAACCTGTTGAAGTTCCAATCGAGGGGCAGCGTGGGACAAACATCTGCTGAGAAACACACTCTAAGATCCCTGCTGATATCATTCTGTGGTGCTGATTTTCCTTTGCTGCAGTGAAAGGATTCCATGTGAGGTGTGGCTTGACTTGAGCCAGGCTTCCTAGGCCAGCTGCAATTCAGTGTCCCTTCAGAGCATCCCTCATCTCCAACTTGAGACAAGACTCTCTCAGTGTTTAGATGTTTTTAATCTATTGTTTTGAAACTTCTGAGACTTGCCTACATTAAAAGTGCTAATAACTGAGTCTCCGATGTTTTTGATGCTCATTTTCCTCTTTCACAGTAAATTCTTGGAGGTTCATTTTGAGTGAATTTGAGTGAGGAAAGACATGAAAAATTCAACAGGTTAATAATACGTGCAATAACTACGTTGTAGGAGCTGTACCCGTGAGTTTCTGCTGCCAACATTGTGTAACAGTGTGTGAACTGGGCACTCCGTGTGTCTTTGTGGGCCTGCCTGTGCAAGTACCCCGATGGTGCTGGTCCCTGCAAGTAACCTGATCTATGTGCAGCACTCACCTCTGCCAGCTCCTGTGCACAGAAAGCATTCCTCAGCGTCTGGAAATGGTGCCCAAACTGCACTCTCCCTTTGAATGCTCTTGTCAAGGGCTGTAGAAAAGTGAAAGGTAAAGAACTGCTCCAGGAATTCATATTCAGAAAATGCATTAAGAGGCAGACAAAACTTGAATGGTTGTGGATGTGTTAGGAGAGAAGAAAGTGTCAGCTGTGGGAGCCTGAAGGCAAGAAGCACGTGCTCAGGAGGACAGTGCGGGGCTGCTGTGGAAGATGCACATCTGGCCAGCTGGAGAGGGGAACTGCAGCTAGTGCCAGAAGTGTGAGGACAGGGGACAGACCTCAGCCAGCAGAGCTGTGCTGTTCCAACACGTTCAGCAGGTCTATGCCTCCCTTAGTAGCACAGCACTTGCCTCTGCAGGCTTCCTGTTCGCATCGTTCCATGCCCTCCAGGGCAGTCATTGGCAGGTGTGTGGCCAGGCCAAGCTGGGCTGCCTACTGCAGACCCTGTCAACAGAAAGGATCTGGTTCTGCAGAGCAGGCAACAGCAGTTGTCGTGTTGCAGAAGGCAACCCAAATGTGTTTCAAGACTTCTGTGCTCATGAGACTTATCCACCCTGATTTAACAGTTCCAGAAGGGAGGATGACTGAGATCAGACGACTGGTGTTCTCACGGAGGCGGCGTAGGACCCGAGCTGCTTCTATCTATCATGGGTAGGTTGTAGCAGCACCACAGCAAGAAGAGTTAATGTCACTCTTTGGCAATGCTGCAATTCTTAAATCCCACACAAGGTCCACACAGAGACTCTCAGTAAGACTGGAGCAGTGTGTGAGGCCTGCCAAGAGCTTTTGTGCTGGAGGAGTAGGGGTTGCCAGGAGCAGCCCTAACACATTAAGTGCTGTTTATGATATTATTATTGCTTTGTGAATTCGTTTCCCGCAGAGGCAGGCTGGAGATGCGGTGTTTGGATCCAAACTTCCCCAGTGCTCTGGGATGCCAGCTCCATGTGTTAGAGCTGGGCCGGTGTCAACTCTCGCTGCAAGCAGCAGCACCGCATGCAGGCTGTGCCGGGGTCGCGCACGGCATGCGCACAGCCGAGGTGTGCAGGGACTGGGAAGGTGTTGCTGTCCGGGATCACTCTTCCTAGGCAAGAGATGGTATTTGCACTGTGAAGATTCATGTCAGCACACTGTGAGCTGCTTGGCTGAACTTGTTCCTGAGCTGCCAAGAACGGAAGTGTGAGCGAGGAGCCAGCAAGAGCTGCTGGCCTGCGCCGCAACCTTCCCTTGTGCAGCCTTTGGAGCAGAGCTTCCCTGCTCGGCCTCTGCTGCCACAACCCCTGCTCCACGCTGCTTTGGGTGACACTGCTGGGCCACCGAATGTGGGGATGCAGCGAGCCCTCAGGCCTGGCACTACACTGCATTTACAACAGGCAGAGGAACATTCCGAGCCGTTGCCTCTCTCCAGCACAGCCAGCTGCTGGGCTTTAAGCGCTTCCTTGTGCTCTTCATGCTGGCCTGCAGTGACCACAGGTCCCACCCTGCTTCCCCAGCACGTCGTGGGGACATCAACAGTCCTGCACAGGAGACAAAGAGATTGACTTTTCTGTTTCTCCCTGGGCTCACAGGTACAGAAGGGACCTAGATTCCAACTCTGCTCTTTGCCTTTGAAGAATGGCAACAGATTACCATTGGCAGTACACCTGGCAACCTCGACCTTGGGACAGGATGCGGTCTTCCTGCTGGGATCAGCAGGACTTCTCTGTTTCATGGTATCAAGATAGGTCTTCCAGAGGCTCTTCCTGAATTGCTTCAGGCCATGTTGAGAATGGAATTCATCATTCGGACAAGTTACTTGCTCCTTTCAGTTGCAGGCTGCCTATGAAACAGCACAGGGAGTGCAGAGCAATAGGGGAGAACAAGTCAGGTTCCTCCCTCTCGTAGTTCGCAGATTTCTGATGATGCTACAATTATCTGACCCAGGGCAACTCTGTGCTATGAACTCCAGGAGATGTTCTTAGCAGTTGTTGCAGTTCATCAGTTTGTACAATTTAGGCTGTAGCCACAGCTCAGTTTACACACATGCTTTGTTTGTTGTTGTTGTTTGCAGAGCCCCTCAGTGTTCCTCAGTGACCCTTTTGTAAGCTGTAACTTTTGCTCACACTCCATAAGTCAGGCAGTCTTTAGTAAAAGAGCCTATCAAGGAAAAAAAAAATCTGGGCTGTTTTCCAGGGAAAGGCATGTCTAATGGAGAACTCTGGCAGTTTTTCATCTGGCACTAATTTATTATTTCAAGTTGGCTTGCTCTTTAGACTGTAACATAGAGTATTTTACATCTAACAAATCACTTTTAATATCCCTGACCTTGACAATGGGTATCTAGTGTGGATTTAAAAGAAAAAAACCCTCTAAGCAGGAATACAGCAGGTCACAAACTGATGTGATCATGGGCCTGCTTCAAGCGCCAGCACTTCAGTGAGAGGTGAACTCTGTGGAGGAATGGGTTGTCCTAACATCTCCACTTTGCCACATGTGCTGAGTTTTAGAGAGGACAGGCTTTGTGTTTAGCTGGAATACATCTTGATTAAGGAGCTGCAGAGGACTGCTTGCTTTGTCATCCAAGAAACAGTTTGACTCTTCAGCTCTTCCCTGTTCCTTACTACTAAGTGTACTCCTTGAATACTTAAGATTTATTGCACATGATCCTGGTCCCTAGGCAGAGGTGTGAAGTCTTTTTCGAGTTTGTATCATCTGCATTTTCAAGTTGCAATCCAATGAGGATAACTGTAGCACAGGTAGGTGCCTTGCAGCACTTGCAAGCAGCTGCTGTGATGTGCGCATGCATGTGCCACATGCAGTCTGCTGTCCGATGAGGAGAGCTCTAAGCCCCAGCTGGTTGTGACCATTCAAGCTGTAAAGAAAGGATTTCTTATTTGTAAAATGTGGAACTCAACCTGATCCCAGCAATGCTAACCTTCTGTTTCCTTTGATAGCCTGCACTTGACTTCAAAGCTCACTGAAATTAAGCTTATTAGTTCTGGTCCTGTTGTTATCGTGCAGACACCTGTTCAGTGGTAATTTTTGTACTCTCCTCTCCCCACACCGCACCCCTTCTCCAGCCTTTAAGGTGAAACTTGGCTCTTCTGTGAACTCTTTTCATTTCAGAGTTGGGAATTGCTAGTTCTGTTTCTGTCCTCCACTGCTGGCATGTTTCTAGGTCACAAAGACAGAAAGTGGTTCCCAAAATAAAGGGTGGATGTTTATTGCAGGGTGTTAGGCAGCCCTTTCTGAGATGTTAATGCTTTGGTGATTGTTTGGTTATTGCTTCTCCTCAGCATTTCCTTCCAGCAACCTGAGTATGTGTGCAGGTATATTTAAAATAGATGTTTGCAGAACTGCTTTTGATACGAAACCCAAGCCACATGGGAAGGTATCCTTGGTTTACTATTTTTGAGCTTTCTAACAGGGTAAACTGGAGGTTGCCTGAGTGTACTGCTTGAGATTTTAAGTAGACAGAGAAAGAGAAGTTGAGACAGTCGGCAACAAACAACTATTAGCTATCTTCTGCTTAACCTGCGTACGGGGGGTCCAGGTGACTTTTTCAGTCTCTGATCAGAGGGGCCCAAAAGGTTTTGCTGCAGCAGCTCTGTAGTTTGGGATGTGTGCACGATATGAACGCACCGGAAGGACTTAAAGAGCAATTTATTGAGGATCTTAATGGGGTCATTGGATAAACCCAGTGCGTCTTGTTTGCGCACACATTCCTTTGAAGGCAGGAGACTGATGGTATCAACAGAAATTGGTTGAATGTATACAAAATGTCATGTAAGTGTACAGGGCCCGAGAGGGGAATGAGAACAGTTGTAAAGCGTGCAGGCACCCAGCCATGTCAGGCAGCCCCAGCCTGGTCACCCCCACGGGGAAATCAGCTGAGCCTCAGCAGCTCCAATGCTTGTCGTGTGTGGATGCACAGCCGCAGACGAGCTGCTCAGAGGCATGGCTTTGCTAAGGCAGTGCCAGCTGTTCAGACTGAAATTCCATTTATCAGGTCTTCTTGTGAAAAGTTAATCTGCTCTTACACTGCAAGCCTGCTGCTATGTGAGCCTACTCTGGGCATGGCGTGGAGGGCTGGAGTGTGCCACGCTGTGGCGGAGCTGCTGTGAGTGGGGTGTGGGAGCCTTTCCAGGAAGATTTGCACATTTTGTGTTCTGTTGGGAAAGCCAACCAGGTTTCACAAGCCATGCTGTTGAAGAACAAATTAACACTGACTAGAGCCAATGCCATAATAACTTCCCTCAAAGTACAGCTTACTTATTAATTAACATTTGTAAAGCACTTTGAGGTGCTGGATGAAAGGCAGCACAGAGTACAAAGATGTTGCTGTGATTAATTAGTTATCGCCCCAGACATGTGCAGTGCTCTATTAGAGTGTTCCAGACTATTATTTATTAATTGTTGCTTTTGCCTGTGGCCTTCTTCGTTCCATCCTTTCCTTACTGTGTTGCTCCCCTTATTAATCACACTCTTTGGGTTGACAGGGAGTACTCTGACCTATGCGGCAAAGGCCATGGACTTTCATCAAGCCATACCTGTGGGAAGCCATCACCTTCTAGTTAGGTACCAAGAGATCTGACCTTGCTGTAAAGACTCAGAACCACATCCCTAACAGCTTGGTCAATCACCTCTCTGTTCAAAATGCAGGACATGTATTTTGCCAGTCTGAACCTTCTGCTTCCTGCATGTCCTGCTACGTGTTTGTCTGCAGTGTTGCTGGAGTATGCAGCTAAGACAGCAGCAACAGAGTTTTCAGTTTTTCACATGGGTCCCCATGTGAATGCAACTGGTCACCAAGGGAGTGCTAACTGCCTCTGTGTGTCTGATTTGCTCTCAGTGCTAAAAGCAGGGAGCATGCTGATTGAGGTGTGGCCCATTCCCAGCACTCCTGATCTCCACACTTGCAGACCCCTCAGTAGCTCATTGCAGTGTGTTTTTTAAAATTTTTTCCCAGGAAACTTGGCTATGGGTAGAAAAGCCCAGGCCGTGCTCCTGCTAGGCCTACAGCTCTTCTGAGAGGAGGCTTGCCGCAAACCAATCCCAGAGTGCGGCTTGGTGTTTGCAGGGCTAGGAACCAGTGCCACTCTTTGTTTGGTCCAGAGGCCCTGGAAGCTGAGAGTGGATTCTTGCTTCCCTTTCTCACTATTTCTGTGCTTTGCACACCAGAAATAGAAAACCTGTCTGCATTGACTGTTTAACATCATTCATTAAAAAAAAACCAAACCAACAACTGAGCTAGAAAGGTCCTTTTGTTACTGTTCCTCCCCCAAGACAGAATCAGTTCTGCCTAAAATGTTTAGAGACTTCTGTAGAGTCTCAAAAGAGCTTCAGTGCCCCCAGGTCGCTCTGTTCCCCTGCCATTGGCAAGCTCTGTCTCACACTGAGCTCCTCAGCCCTGGTGCACTGCTCAGGCTCCCCTTCATGCTGCTGTTTACCGGGCTTTCTGCTCACAGCCATTGTCACGCAGCACCCCTCTTGTGCTTCTGGGGCTCATGGCAATTGCAAGACAGGGATTGAGGATGTGGCGCCAGAGTGCACAAACTTCATTTTCAGGTGTTTCTGGATGACGCAAGCCTTAATACCTCCAGGGACAGTGACTCCTCCACTTCCCTGGACAGCCTGCTCCAGCGATTCACAGCCCTTCTGTTGAAGACGTTTTCCCAAGCTAAACCTCCTGTGGTACAACCTGAGGCTCTTTCCTCCTGACCTGTTGCTAAGGAGAGATCCCCTAGGAGAGATCCACAGAGGATACAGATCTGGGTACTGAGTATCTTCAGAGGGATCAGGAGATGGAAGGGAGTGGCACAGAGACTTCGACTGGATCTGTGTGAGGCTGCTGGTCGCGCCGGTGGCACAGCTCAGGGGCTGCATGGCTCCCCCCGGCTCAGGCTGATAAGGCAGCTGCTCTCCCTCCCATAGTGTCTGCTGTGACTGTGTCTGTACCAGGTGTGAGAAATATGGGCAGAGGAGAAGGAGAACAATACAGTGCTGAGAGATTAAACAAGGGCATAACTCCTTAGTTGCTGTTGATGAATTTGATCATGCCTATAAACACCTTTAATTCCTTAAAAGCTGCTACCCAGGCAGATGTAAAAGCTCAACCTGTGGAACTGGAGAAATTCTTGGATGGCCTCACCCTTCCATATATCTTCAAAAGCTATTTCTAATCTCATGCAGGCTGTTAATGTGGAGATAGTAGCAGTTATGAAACCTGGGCTAGATTCCAGATATGTTGTATCAAAGTGTAGAACGAAAAGGAAATCAATAGTGACTCCTCAGGGAGAGTTATGCCAGAATGGTCCAGTATGGCTGAGATTAATCAAAGCCTTAACAGCTTTTTTTCATTAGTAGAGCATTAACAAGTAAACAACATTCCTGTTGTGTTATTTGGTTACACTAACCTTTCTTGACAGCTCGGCCCAGTGATAAGTCTGGATTGTCTCTGTTTACAGAAAACTGGTACGTCAGCAGATAATGCTGCAGCTCAGTATTTATGGAGTGCTGGCTTACTGGAGATGGAGGAAACGGAAAGTTACTGCTAGAAGAGTTCATTACAATGTAAACAGGAGTGAGGAGACAGCACTGACAATGCCTATTTCTGTATTTCTAGATGTTAACTCAGTTTTGCTATTGTCTAGTCACAACAATGCCGTAACTATGGTGTGCAAATGGGAGCTGTGTTGGGCAGAAGCTTTTCTGCTGTTCCCCTGGAAGAAGGTGAATATTGGTGGTGTGCAACAGCTGTGATCAGAGACATGGCAGTGTGCAGCTGTGAGCTGACACATGCAGGGACTGCTGGAGCAGGGCCTCTTTGCTGCATGATATCTGTCTGCTGACATCAGAACTCTTCCGTTCTGGTGGCACTTTAAAGCAATGGTGGCAACAGAGAGGCTGAATGACTTGTTCTGGACCTGCCTGGTAGAGCTGCTATCAAGCTGAACACTCCAAGGTTGCTTTGGTTTAATGGACTCTCATCTGGTGTGTTCTGAGCCCCAGAGATAAGGTTTGGAGCTCTTATGTAAGCCTGATAACACAAGTTTTAGGAGATGGCAAACTGCTGGGCCTGTAGCAGTGCACTGGAGTTTATGACATGGGTGGGTGAGAGACTTTCATCAGTTATCCATAGCCATTTCAGCTGTGGTTTTCAAACAGTGACCTCCTCCTGCAGCTGTGTTGCTCAAGCATTTGTGAACAAGGGCTTGAATGAGCAGAAGATGACAGAGGAGCACAGATAAGCCATAGTATGAGGGGGCAGAGTGGAAGTGGCAGCACTAGAAGAGGTGTGCAGCTCATTTAAGTGATTATGAGGTGTTTGTGTTCTTAAGCAGAAGTGAAGCACAAAATGTGATGCCTGGATCCTGTCAGATGCTGTGAGGCATCCCAAGGCTGCGTTCTTCCAAGTAATACAAAGACAGAAGTTTGGGCTTGCTGGATGCTACATTTGGGCTCCTCTGTGTTCTGTAAGAATGTCAGAGCCCTGGTGGCACTTGCTGTCTGTGGCAGGGTTCCTCTTGGTGAGAGCAGCCAAGAGCTGTTATCCACATCTGCTGATTGCTTCCTGGGACAGCCAGTTCCTGCCCCAGGATATCAGAGCTTTCAGTGCTTCTTTGCTGTTCTTGGTGTACAGCTTTCAAAGTGCCGTTGGATGAAAAGTGGCATGCAAATACATGAGATTAATAATTAAGATTGTGTTAATGTGTAGTAATTGTGCATAATGCTGTGCACCACAGAAATCCTCTCCTGGGCTGCCTGACTGCTCCATCTCTTTCAAAGGTGCAGACTGATGATGAGATTCATACCCATAGCTGCAGTTATCCCAGGAGAGGGAATCCTACTGGCAGAGCAAGGCTTTAATGGATTGCAGGGACCTGGGGGGCTTATTTAATCTAGCATGAAAATTCAGCACAAGATCTCATGTTTCATAGGTTTGTGCTTTCCATGGGTCACCACAGAAGTTACCTGAGCCCTTTGCTGTACACCAGACAGCCCTCAGCTGTGTGGTTGCTACTGCTTATACTGGTGATGTGCTGTTAGAACTCTCTGTGATGTGCTTCAAGGGAGGACACTACAGCACAGCAATGGTAAATATCTGGGAAAATCTGCTGGTGGCATAAATAAGAGCGAGCTTGTTTGGAGCAGTACCTGAGCTGTGTGTTTTGTATTTGCTGTGTTGTGTAGCACAGCTGGCTCAAAGCCTCAGAGACACCATTGTTCGCTTCACTGCGTCAGACCCATGCTCTCACACAGCTGAACCACCTGGGCTGGTCGTGTGCCTAAGGCTGAGTGGGATTGGGTCCTCAGCATCTGCCTCTCCTCCTTAGTTGAAGTGTTCTTGGTGTTGTCCAAGTGAAGCCATCTCAGCAGCTGCCTAGGCTGTGGAGATGCTGTTTAAGGCGGAGCTGAGTGCACTGCGTTGGTCTACGGATGACCATTCGGTGTGCAAAGCTGGTTGCTCTCTATAAGCAGTGTATGCCTTGCTAGGGCCTAGAGCCTTGGAGAGGATCCAAAAGATTGATGATGCCTGACTTGTGCCAGCGATTCCCATCAAAGTACACCAAAGAGCTTTAAGAAGACACCAAGACCTAAAGAAAGAAGAACTTGTCAATGGAAGAAACTTCTCTCAGCGAACTGTGAAGCTGTAAAACTGTTGCAGCTTACATTCCTAATGGGTGAACTTTACACATTAGCATATCACTATGACACTGAGACAGCCACCCTTGAGTTGAGAAGCCCCTTACCTGCAAGACCACCCCTCTCAGAGCATGTGCTGGTAGAGGTTAATGCTGTAATTGAAGGTAAACCGTAAACCAGTCAAGGAGTAACAAGAGCTATGCATGGGCAGGAGGAGTGTGGTAACCACAACTGCACACATCTGTGATGCTTTGTGAGCAAGGAGAGCTGGCTCTGTGCAACAGCTCCCAGCTCTTGCCTTTGAGCAAAGCTGAGCTGAATAAAAGACCTCCCTGGGTGTGTATCGGCTGTGGCACATGGGTAGACAGCTTGGCTTCTGGGATAACATCACTGACAGGCATTGAGAACATCACTGATAGTGGTAATAGCATGGATGGGGAGTGGCAACATTATTCACAGAGGGTCAGGCCTGGCTCAGTCTCACCTTTGAGTCAAGCTGAGGTGTGTTAACCAGGGGAACCCAGAGCCCTCCTGTCAGCCAGCGTGGCTCAGGGCTGAGCTGCACCGGAGAAGCTGTTAGCATTGTATTTGTCTGCAGAGCCTCTGGATGGTTTTACTGTCACAACCAATTCAGACCCAATTATTTTGAAGGTGCCTATTGCTGAAGAGTGAGGTGAATGGATGAACTCGTGCTTGTGTTTGCCCCGTTGGGTTTGTGTGGTTTAGGGAGAGAGCTCTCTGGTTTTGTGCAGGGTTGTGAAGGAATGGCTGAACAATGCTGAGGAACCTGCTCCAGCTCAGGGTGTGCTTGCAGCTGCACCAGGGCTTGCACAGCTATCTGCAGATCTGGTCCACACTCAAAGCAAAGCCTGGTAACCCCAGCACATCCAGGCTGAAATGAGGGAGGAATAAGAACGTGTTGCCAAAAGAGAAAACCTGAATTCTGGCAATCCTGGCTCTTAAATGTAGGCGGAAGATGGCAGATAAGGGGAAGGTGTGGCAGGAATCAGGCGAGTCCTCCTCCCTTAACACAGTGAAGGAGTCATGTGTCATCCAGTCTGGGTGCCTCTGGTGCCAGAAAGAATAGGGTGGGGTCGGCTCTTCCTCCTTGGGTCTTATTTTTCCCTTTTCAGCTTTCTTCTCACTGTTGATGCCCCAATTCCCCTGAAACTTCCCGTGTCTCACAGGCAGAAGTCACTGCTTCTGCTCTGGTCTCTTGTGGATCTGCACAGGAAATGGATTCCTTGGTTGGCCACCAGCCCAAAATGAATAATGACAATGATTGAAAACAAGGCCTGCCAAGCATTCCACTACAGCTTCCCTTTACCCAGCCCTTAGTCAGGGGAAGTTCTCCTTTTGTCCCACACATTTCAGAAATGCTTTGTAAGGTTTTTTTCCCAGGTCTCCCAGCAGTTAACCAAGTTCCTCTGGATTCCAGAGGGTCTGTTCCCGCTTTGCCTGAGAGAGCCAGAACCAGCAGCACCCAAGAGGACATGCAGCTGCTCTCCCTGGGATGTGGTCAGTTCCCCTGGATATTCCGAATCTCTCCTTTAGCTGCTGTTTCACTTTGGAGCAATTCCCACCTACCCACTCTTCAGCAGCTTCCACCTTTCCATCCATCTTGTCAACAACCAGGTAATGGAGTAATTTTCTCCTTGCCCCTCATCCTTCACACATGGTGGATAAAAGCATTTCACAGAGAGTGAAACAGCCTTCGTGTGAGAGTCTGCTGCTTCTCTCCCTCCCTGCTCAGCACACCCCTCTGGATGCTCCAGGGCAAGGCACTTCCGAAAGTGTTGGATGATGCTATCATCCAGAGAAGGCAGCTGATCCCACACAGCCTGATTAAGTGTGTTGACAGCTTTTGGCAGCAGGGGGTTGGCACTATCACTTCCTCGGGCAGCTTTGTGAACCTGCCCCTCAGTCCCTGCTTAGTTCTCTCCATGTGAAACGAGTTGACCACTGGACAGTCTTGGGATGACTAAAGCAGCATTTCCCGGTAAATTCACTCTCCTCCACTCTGCTGCTGACCATGCTTCTCTGTGGCATTCTTGTTTCTTCAGCATGGGTCTCCATTCTTTCTTCCTCCTGTCTGTATTCCCTTCGGCTACATTCTTCCCCATTTCTGTGCTCTCTTGAGTCTCCTCTCCACCCCTTCTTTCCAGTGTGACTCTGCTCTTTGCTTTGAGGTTCCCAATTTTTGTGGCTCGAGTCACCAGGGGACACAGCTTTTCAGGACTGAGCCATGGTATCTGAGAGGTCTCCAGATGAACATTCTGTGCAGGCTACTTTGCAGTTAAATTCACTGGGAGGAGCATTCTCCTGTCCTGGCTGTGCTGCTTTGCATTTATCTAGCATCACAGCTGCTGGCTCTGTGCTGGTGCTCAGTAGTGGTACTCCCAGTGCCTCTGCAGAGCCGTGCTTGGGTGTGGGTTGCAGCCTGGCATCCAGTTTCTTCTGTTGTCTTCTCTGGAGTGGTTTGTGGTTCATGTGTCAGCGAGAGCAAACCACGGCCCTGCGACATCACCTTCCCTTTCAACACTGGGAGTTCAGGTTGCCCAGACCCATCTCAGCTGCAAGTGTGTTGGAGTGCAAAATGATCCTTGTACTGCCAGAGCAGCAGGTATGGGTGCACTCCCAAGCCTCACCGTGCCTGGATTCAGCTAGAGCAGGGAAATAGCCAAGTCTGAGTGCACACTGGTGCTAAGCTGTGGCAGCCCCTAGGTCACCTCGAGTTGTGCTGCTGTACACAGAGCATCTTCTGAAATGGCAGCGAGTGAGGGCTGCAAGAGTGGGCCTGAAGTCACTTTGAGCATGGTCCCTCCTCTCTCTGCTCATTCCCTGCATATGCTGGGAAGTGTGCAGCTCAGCAGGCTCTTTGCAGCTCAGGGTGCTCAGTGATGGAATCCTTACCACCATCTGGCAGTACAAGGTTGGCACAGAATGATCCCAGACTTTCCAACTAGTGCCGAATTGTCTTTGAAAGGATTGAAAATTGGTTCTAGATTTGGGCTTTGGACATCAAGAGTAAAACATCTCTGTTTTCAGCTCACAGTGACTGTGTGGTTTTAGAAACCAAAACAGAAGTAAAGGATCTGTTTGAAAATGTTTTCTTTGATCTGTGCCAGCAATAAGAGATCAATACTAAGCTGTACCAAGTAAGAACAAATATCTTGTTGATGTATCAGGTGAGCTTGCAACGGTGCTCTTCATCTGCAGAGCACACAGCAGGTGTTAAAGGTGAACAAGCACAGCTCAAGTCTGCTGGAGCTGTTCTTTCCATTTCACTAATTGACTCCAGTAGGCTGGGATTAATTTGCATTTGTATTTGAACAGAGCCCAAAACAATAGTGCCGACTTCACAATATGTGCTAGCAGAATGCAAACATCAGGTAAGAGAACTAAGGATTTGTTTGACACTCTTAGCTTTCTAGGTACCCTGAGCACCAATCTGTTTTAGAGGAGGTTACTGAGCTTAAGAGAATTTGAGTTCCTTTTCCCCCTCAGTGTTGTGTCCAGGATTTCTCAGTCTTGCAGACTGAAGTTCTACCAGCTAGCAGAATACCACCAGATTCAGCACATTTTACACAGACTTGTTTCTACAGGGCCTTGAGAGACCTGGACTCTTAAAACCAACATATAAACTACTGGGGAAAGCAGATTTGGGATGTGCTATTGCTCTGGCAAGTGTCTGCCTCCTTTCACATGCAGGGTGCATAAACTTCAGATTTGTCTTAAACAGGCCAAAAGAACAGACAGATTTTAACTACAAGGACAAACCACACAGAAGGAGATTTTAAACTTCATTTGGTATTTCTCTTATTTGTTGCACAAATAAAATTATCTGAAATTACGTAGCAGCCTGTGATTCCCACCAACAGTGGAGGGAGATTGTTTATCTGCTGGTTTCTGCAGCGACAGGTGAATGCTATGCAGCTGGCTGCTCGAGTGTTGACAGCTGTGGAATCCCTTCTCCCTTAGTCTGTTCAAGTAATTTATCAAGTGAAGTTTTTCTGGATTCAAATGTCAGTCTCTTTACCTGGTTTCAAAATCACAGATCTCTCTAATAAAATTCATGGCCAATTAATAGTTTTTAATTCAAGAGGATAAAAAAAAAAAAATGCAGAAGTAACTCATGTGACTTCCAATGGCCACTTGTGTCCCTGAAGGTTCTTCCTCAGACCCTTTTCTCATCTCCCTCTTCCGTGTGCCGTGGCTCTGTCACCCACCAGCAGCAGCAGATGCTGTGGGAAGGGAGAAGTTGCAGGCAAATATAAGTACTGCCCTTCAGATGGCCTCCTGCCTCCAGCTGTCTGCCGCTCAGCAGCTTCCACCATTGTGCCCTTGGGAGCTCTCCTGCAGAATCAGTGCCACATACATTGCATCTCTCTGTCCTTCGCCTTCAAAATGCAGTCACTTAATGAATGCTGATGAAGATAAATTGGAAGCCCTAACTGGGCAATTTTCCTGTGTTAGTGACCCTGGATGAGACAAGTGTGGGCTTAAGGAGCTCGATCTGTGTAGCAGTCATGGCAGTGCTCCTGGGATATTTCTGGTATTCTGTAATAAACTGAAAAGCATTATGGGGAAAGTTTGATGTATGCACAGACTTACCAGGTGTGCTGGTTTGAGGTTAATTGGAATACTTTAATGAAAAAAAAAAAATAGATTCTAGGCTGTGAAAAGCAAACACTGGTGATGTCTGCTTCACTCATAGGCTTGCTGAGATGTGTAAGAGCAAGGACACAAACATAGACAAGACAGAATGTCTGTTGGAGTCTATGTTTCTCTTCTGCTTGGATCTGCGTAATCCAACTAATCACTCTGCTTCTAACCCCCCTTGATGATCCTCCCAACTCACCTTGCACATAAGGCAGAACCCTGGGGTAAGGTAGAGGGGTGGAAAGAAGGTGGAAGGGTGGTTGGAAGCCCCTCCTGGGGACTGTGATTTCTGGGAGGGGCATTGTGCTTCTGTATCACCTTTAACTTGTATATGTCTGGGGATGGGGTAGGGGTGTGTAGTGGGCCTTGCTGCAGCAGGAAGGCAGTCAGCATGTGTGTGTGATACTCCACAGGGGAGCTGCAGCCCAGGCAAGAGGTGCCTGAGGGTGAGGGGAGCTCCTGGTGAGACCCTGGTTACATCCAGGTTTGAGCTCCTGCAGCCACCAGTGTGCAGGTCTGAGGCACGCTGAGTCCCACAGGCTGCACGGAGGCTTGCAACTCACAGCACCATCTCTCCCCTGCTCTGGCGTTGCCAGGGAGGTGGCAGCGGGCTGCTTAGTCTCATCTTGTGCCAAGTGCGTGCTGTCAAGGGCCGAACAGAGGACAAGCATCTCTCCTTTCAGCCACAAGATTGTGTCCTGGTCCCTGCCTTTAACCAAAGCTCAGCACTGCTTGACATGGAAGCCTTCTTTGTGCCAAGTAGATGGTGTCATATCTCCTGGTACCCATTGGATCCTCCTGCTAGGTGCCTTGGGGTTTGTTTCAAGTTGTTAATGAAGTCAAAGCACAGCCTGGGCCTATTCAGGGAGTGGCTGAGTTTGTGTAGCTGAAGAGCAATCACAAGACAATTTTCTAAAAACAATAGGAGATGAAAGAGGAAGCTTTAACCACTTCCCAGTTGAGTAAAGCAAATTCTGCTGATTCACATCTGTGCAGAAAGAGAGAGCTTTCTTCTGCCCAGTCGTTTCTCATTGCCTGGACTAGGCTGATGTGAGAGAGCAAGAGGAGGCACCCAGGTGCATAGCAGTCAAACACAGACTCTTCAGCTGTAATGACCTCTATAAACTTCATCTGAGCTTCCAGTTTTTAACTTCTCTTCCCACCACATTCTTTACACTAATACCCTGGTGCTACTGGAGGGTGCTTGGGCAGAAACCCCACACTCACCAATGCACCCCAGATTCTTACAGTGTGTATCCACAGTGGCACAGCCACCATTCGCCCTGTACAGAGTGGGAAGGGCTGACTGCAATAACCTGTCAGTTAGGTGAGCTGAACACTGCCACTGGCAACAGCAGAGAGGTGCTGTGGCCTCTGGAGTTGGCTCTAGCCCTGCACAAAAGCAGCTGCCGCAAGCCCTTGCCGTTGTAACCTAAAGAGACAGGTCACAAGAAGAGCTCAGGCTGTAAGGGGAGCAGCATTTTCTGTATCAGACAAACCCTTCGAGAAAGAGGAACTGGAGACACCTTCACTGCTCAGTTCCATAACAATGAATGCAAGAAAAGATTTTCAGCTGTATCTGACCTGTGTGAAGGAACCGAGATGATTTACAAGCTTTTAAGTGACAATAATTGACCGGTCAGGATTCAGCGTGTGTTGTCTGGAAGGAAACGCAGTCACATGCATTGTAATTGGCCTTTATTGAAATCAGGAGTGAAATCTCTGCTCTCTCTCCGGGGCACCCTTAATTGGTTCTAACACGGTCCTTGTTAAGCTCCTGCGGTGGCTGCCGCACTCCCGGGCAGCAGCACAGCCCGGAAGGATTCATTGTAAGCAGTGCCCAGAGTCTGACCAGGAGCCCTCGGGAGCAGCAGCAGCGGTGTCGGTGTCTCAGAGCAGGACAAAGTCCCTCCTGGATTCACTCTGAGTAAGTGAGAGACTTTCTCTTTGTGTGGACACTCTACTGATCGTCTCCCATGTGTTGCACGCCCATTTAAGAAGGAGTTAAATGACTCTTCCGTATCTGGCCGTGGCTCCGCTCACAACGATCATCAGTGGAGCCTGGGCTGAGCGGCAGGGTGCAGCTTCCTCAGTCCCTGCGTAGCTCTTAGACTTTTCCATGACTGTTTTGTGAGGTGACAGTGGGAACAGCCCTTAACCCTGTCCCTAGATGCGTTTCCTCTGTCTCTTACTCTTCCACAGCAGGGCAGGTGCATTTGGCATTCTCAGGACGGTGGTAGCAGGGGAAGTAGAGGGGCAGGAGTGCTCTCACTGCAGTAGGGGAGTCTGTGTTCAGTGGAAAGGACTAGCAAAGGCAGCCTTGGATGCAGGCAGGCCCAGTCCAGAAAGCTTCTAGGCAGTTTCTGGCTGTCATTAGGATTCCATCTTTAGCCTAAGGGAACAGCACTTCTCACCGAAACCCAGGGCTGTTTTCACAAGCGGGTGGGGGCAGTGACAACCTGCTCAACCCTGGTGCTTTGTCATTCTCATCCCTTACTGGGGACCCAAGTTCTGGACAACCACCATTTTGGAGGCTTTTGTCTCGGTTTAATCAACTATCAAGTAATCTAGAAAAAACCTTTAGACTTAATTAATCTATCACTTCATCATTCTGGAAAAAACTCAGGTTTTCTGTCTTACTGTTCTTCTATTTTCCAGAGCTGCTGGTGCTTAACTGGCCCTGGGTGTGCTGTGCTTGCCTGGCCTGCAGTGCCTGTGCTGGGATCTGCATGGGTGCTCCTTAGAAGGAATGCAGGCTGTGGGCTTTCCATTTGGACTTTGTTTGCGTTTCTCTATATGCTCCTGATAGGCTTTAAAAAAAAAAAAATAGTTGTGAATTATTTGAAATGGGTTGAAAGTGAAAACTTTGTCATGTGAAAACCAATCTGTTAAAACCCAGACTTTGTCACCTCTTACTTTCTGTTTTCCTTTCCTATTGCATCATGAGAAGTGGAATCAAGAGGGAGTGGGACAGCTTGGGAGCTGAGCAAGGAACAGTTGAAAATGCCAAAGTGTTTGGCTGGCTTTGAATACTGAAATTGCAAATAATCTGTTTTAGCTTTAGGTGAGGTCCTGTATGTAAATAGTTTCCATTCACTGGCTGTGCAGGCTGTCTCCTTGCACAAGCTCTTCCTCCTCTGTATGCGGAGCATTTTCAGAGGGTTACCACATTTGACCCCTCTTCGGCTCGTGCCGGTGGATGTCAGAATAGCTCATCCCTCACTGCAAATCTGCAGAGACTGGAAGATGGGACTGGAGTAGCCCTTCCTAAGATAGAGTTCCATTGTGTCTGTTTCCATGAGGACTAGCAACAAAAATATTGGCAGTGAACCTATCGGGGAGTTTATGGGCAATTACTTCCTTTTTCCCCCTTCTTTTTTTAATAGTTGCAAAAGCCAAGCATATAAATACACATTTTATGAGTGAAAAACAAAAGAAACAGTTTGCATTTATTTTAAGTTATGTTGTTTGACTAAAAAGAGTTCAACAGTCACTGTAGGAACTTGAGAGGTTGTAAAGCTGCTACTTTTCATAGACATTTCATAATGTAGCTGTCACAGCTCACATTGACAGTGAGGGTAAACAGGGATCAGATTAGGCACTGTAGAATCAAGGGCTTCAATAACTTGTGACATTTCGTTCAGAAAGGCTTTTCTTTGCTCATATTGATGGGAATTGCAGTCCATCTCCAAAATGTGTAATAGTGCTAGCCTGGGACATTGTACAAGTTTGCAGAATCTCATACTCGCTACTCAGGATGGAGGACTGGTTGTGCTGTTAGTTACTACTGCATGCTCAGCAGACAGTGGCCCTGCTTCAGTGCTGCCAGGCTCTCCAGCACTGAGACAGAAATAGAGCCAAAGATAAGGGGCTGCTTTTCCACAACTAGGATTGGGGAATGTTTAATTCTGTAGGAGTTCTGTAGAAGCTGAAAGAGCCAAAACAATTTCTGGCAGCTTAGATTCATCCTGACATAGAAATGACATCATTAGCTTGAGTCCCAGGAGAGGTTCTGTGCTTCATGCTTTACTGTTCCTGAGATTCCTTTATGGATACCAGCAGTGCAGAGGGCCAGGAAAACAGTTCGGAGCAGCCTGAGTCGTCCTCCTGCCTCCGAATATGTCTGGGGATATACAGACATGTCACAGATGTTGGTCAGGACTTCTACTGCAAAAGGCTATTTAGCATCACCCTTTGAAAGCTTTCAGTCTGTCTTCTCCCCATCTCTGTGCTTCCTTATCCAAGCATTGTTCCTCCTTTCCTGACTGAATACTTGCACAGTGATCAGGGTTGCTGCTAGCCCTTACTGCCCCTTTTCCTCACCAGTGTTTATCAGAGCTAGTGAGTCCTGTGCAATTTGAGTTGAAAGGTGGAAAGTGCTTCTAGTGACTCACCATCCTGCTGCAGCTAACCCTCCTCTGGATCCCAGGAGGGAAACCCAGCAGTTGCTGATCTTCTCAGGAGGCAGAAAGTCCTGCAGGGCTCCTGTGTGAGATGGCTGCTCTGTCTGACATTTTGCTGCTTCAAAGAGAGGGTATCCCCTCCACTGCCTGTGTTGGCTCCCCAACCCTGACCTAACTACTGTTTTGTGTGGTGTTAGGCTAAAATATTTTGTTTTATGGAAGTCTTCCAATGTGGTGTCCTGAAAACAGTATCTGAAATCTGTTGCCTGCTTTATTGATAGTGACATGTTCTGTTGCTGTATACCCCAGTTCGAAACAGGGATTTTATTTACTTTTATTAAAATTGCTTGGCTGTGTCTTGGCTCTTACTAAGGTCTTCCAGGCTGCAGGCATTGTCCATGACACCTACCTGTGCTGAGAAACGCTGCTAGTCAGGAAGGGGCTCTTGCACCCAGTGGAACCTCAGAGTAATGGAGTTTACTCAAACTGGCCCCACATCCTGCAACTGACACATGACATCGTGAGAGAAAGGCTCAGGAGGATCCAAGCTCAGCAACAGAGCTTCATGATTTTTCTAAGTTCTGAGCAGCTGAATTGGAGCAACCTTAGCTCACTTGGTGCTTACACAGCACCAGCGCTCCTGGAAACAGCTCTGTGTGTCTGGGAGTATCTACTGCTTGTACTGGTAATGAGGTAATTTCTCCTACCCAGCTAGGAGATCTTTCCCCTTACAGCCTGGATTCCTGTGCTTTCTCTGGAAGTCTTTGGCCACACAGCCCTTAAAATGCTCTGACCACTTAACTGGTGTCTGAGCTGGAAGGCAGCTAACTCCTCATCAGAGAGACAGAGCCTCTTGTATGAGATGACTCCAGTTTCCAGGAGAGTGAATTCTCTGTAGAGATGCCTCTTTCTGGTCACTGGTTTGTGGCTGGTTTGGTGGTGTGTGTGTTTTTGGGTGGTGGGGTTGTTTGGGTTTTTTGGGGTTTGTTTGTTTGTGGGTTTTTTAATGGCTCTATTTTAGAATGTTTGTTTTTTGTAGGGAAAGCAGGGACAGAGGAGTTCAAAAGTCTTGGTGCTAATCCTAGTAGGTTTTTGTTTGCACAATCCACTTCTACCTGTTTCATTGGAGTGTTTTTAGTTGTGGTTTTTTGTTTTGTTTAGGTTTGTTTTTTCTTGTTTTCTCATTCCTGAGTAGCTCGTGTTTGTCTCTAAAGGATATTCAAAGTGTGAAGAAACTTCAGTTTTT
Source organism: Eubucco bourcierii (assembly GCA_013396675.1). Taxonomy (NCBI): domain Eukaryota; kingdom Metazoa; phylum Chordata; class Aves; order Piciformes; family Ramphastidae; genus Eubucco; species Eubucco bourcierii. The sequence goes on along the minus strand of VWZE01004761.1, from coordinate 1,007,766 downwards.
CAGATGAAAGATCCTGTATAAGCTTAAAGGATGACATTTGGGAGGTAATAAAATCTGCATTTGGAAAGGAAATCAGTGGCTTCAAGTTTTCTATGTGTAGTTTCATGAAGCTCAAAGAGAACTTCTTAGGTACTGTGGTGTGGATTTTATCTGAAACTGATTAAATCCCAAATGCAAAGGAGGTAAGAACACCCAGGCTTTCCCTCTTTTCCTGGCTCCATCTCACCTTTCCAAGAGTCTGTGATCTGCAAACTGAAGCTGTAGTTCTCTAAACAAGTGCTTTGTGTTCCCATGGGGTCTGGGAACTGCAAAACCTGCCATATTCCAGTCTTTTTGCAAAGACACACAATGAAAACACTCAAAGCCCTACTAAAACTTCTTCTAAGCCTTACTTAGTTCTCGACTTCCCAGCGCAGGCAGTAGGTCCTGCTGTCCTTAGGTGCACTCTGTCTGGGCCAGATTCCTGCTCACAGGAGTGGTTGTTTCGCCTACAGGAGGGCTGAGGGACAAGGTGTCGAAGCCTTAAGAGAGGTCTGATTTGCAGTGACATTTGTATGGCTCCTGGCACCCGGTGACAGCAGCTCGCACTGCCCGGACTCTGCAGAGGTGGTTCTGCATCCCGCAGCTGCATGGCAGTTCAGCGAGAGCCGATTGCTGTTGCTGGGGTGCGCATCGCGGCGGTGCGGGAGCAATTTCCTTTGTCCTTGCCGAAGCCCGGGGCAGCCGGAGCACGCCCGAGCACTGCTGGAGCTCGGTGCAGCCTGCCTGAACTCTCGGTGCTCCAGGAGAGGGAGCTCCCTTTCCAGCCATCCCAGCTGGCGCTCCGCGGGAGGAAGCTTCCCCAGCCCATAGCCCATGCCTGGCTGATTGCTCGCATACGCTGCCCTCGGCGGAGAATGGTCTGGGGAGCGCACAACCACCTTTGGAAGCATTGGTTACCTCTGCCCAGCGTAGTAAATACCATGGCATGACATATTCTTGACAGGGGAGCGCTTATTGTTAGTGTTTAATGTGAACGCCATTGCGCGTTGTCTGCTCTCTTCCCTCCTTTGCTGCCTTTCGCTTATTAAGGAAGCCGAGCAGCCTCCGAGGGTGCTGCTTCCTCCCCGCAGCGATCGCTGCTGTGCCCTACGGGGAGCGGGGCAGGAGCGCCCCGCCGCACGGCTCGGGCCCGTCTGAGCTCCGGCGGCAGCCTCGGCGCTGTCCCAGGCAGAGGCTGAAGTGTGCCCGAAGCAAAACTTGCTCGCTGCGGCGCCCTCCCACCCATGGCAGCTGGGAAGCAGCCGGCGGAGCGCAGCTCCGAGTGCCCTGCCCTGCCCTGCCCTGCCCTGCCCTGCCCTGCCCTGCGGCACAAAGCCCTCCTTGCAGAGCTGCTGCCTGGCTCGCTGGCACTGCAGCTACCCAGCCTGGACTGGCAAGGACAAAAACGGTCCTTATTTGTTGAAATGAGTTCGAGTTAGAGAGAAGCACAAAGGGAAGTAGGGTAATGGGCTGGGATGTTTTATGGGCCCGCAGAGGGGAAGCGTTAAGACAATTGTGCAGAACATCTGCCTCTGAGCTGTCCTGGGGAGTCCTTGACTCCTTCCGTGAGCCTCTTGCTTGTGCACCTCGTAAAGCCATATGGCCCCGAAGCTGGGAGAGCACAGGGCTGACCTTGCTGCCCCGACCCGTGGGGCACACTTGCCAGCTGCTGGCCCAGATACCCATCTCTGGCCTTGGCACCGCAGTGCCCTGATGAACAAGGAATATCTGCTGAGTCAGCAAGCCTAGGACTGCCTTTCTCTCTCCCTCTTTCCCTCTCACACATTTGAAAACCTGCCCCATGTATAATGGAAAAGTTCAGACCCTAGACAGAAAATGGACAGAAAGCACTGGTCTGTGTTTGTGTCTGGATTACTTGATGAGTTTGCTTAACAATAATTAGTTTTAATCTAACCTTATGATTTGGGGTGTTTGAGGGTGGGAAGAATTTGAACTGGGAAGAGCAGCTCTGAAGCACTCTATCTGCTCTCTCTGCAGATCCCACCATCTCTGAAGGCATAAACCACTGTGACTGCAAAGGCAAAGCAGACAGAACCATTTCCCCCGTACTATTTCTGTGTAATATGAAGCAACATGGGGAAATTAATATGGAAATTAAAAACCAAACACATCGTTTTCCCACATATTTTAAATGAACAGAACATGAAAGTTCAAGAGAAAGAAAGAACTTTTCAAGTTTTTGAGCACCTTTTGTGCTTGTTTCACAATATGCTAATGTTAGTAAACAAATACTAATCAAGACCAATTTCCCACCTCATGTTATCTAGCAAGAGGTTTTGATGCAGGTTGCGGAGGAGTAAGCAAGCACTGGGCAGAGTGGTGCATTAGCACAGAGGTGTGAGATCAGTAATGTAATGAGCTGTCTGTGGTGAGAAAATAGCAAGAGGAGCCAGCCATGCTCTGTGTGCCTTAGAATGGTCTGACCTGTGACAGAGCTCTTCTCAAAGCACATCTCATGTCCCAGGAAAACACCCAGTGATGCCTTAATAGTCCTCTTGGAAACTGTGTCTACGATGAATGGACTTTAAGGCTTAGTAGATTTACTTGCTGCAGTTTGAGCTAATGAGTCCACCCTTTGTTAACTATCCACGAAGAGTGAGCATTTTGCCGAATTGTTTGTTCGGAATTGTTTGGTGAACAGGCGACGGCTGCTGCTCTCGAGTTCCCTGTTCGCACTCTGTAATTAGCCAGATAAGCCATGTGGGTCTGTTTTGCTGCCATTGGATGTCTCCCAGGTGTAGTTTTCAGGGAAGCTGGGCACACAGTGCAGGAAATGCATCGTGCCCAAGTGATCGCTGCAGTTCCAGAGAGCAGCAGGCACTTGGACCAGAAAAGCAGAGCAGCGAGCTGTCGCCTCTGCTGTGGCGCTTGGTGGGTAGCTGTAGGGAGGGGATGTCTGCAGGCTGCCTCTGGAGGTGTGCTTGGTTGCGCAGAGCAGAGCAATTCCGCCTCCAATTAGCTCCCAGTGATTTTTATCGCGGGCACCTGTGTTGTGAAGCCAGCCTTGAAACTCTGTTAATTGTCCGTCCTGTTGCGCTGGGCTCTCCGACAGATGGCCTCTGCATTTTTTTCCCCGTGTGGAACAATGAGGAAGCCTGTCAGAGAGTACGACTGTAAGAGCTGCCTGACACTGCCGGTGCCACTGCGTGACTGTCCCTGGCACGTCAGACCGACTGGTTCCAGGGAGGTAGCAGAGTCTGGCCCGGGTTTGTCAGCCAGTGGGGGCTGTCCTTGCGTTCACCCTCGTTGGGAAATCTGCGACTCTGCAGCAGCCGCTGACCGGAGCTGAACAGGCTTGACCGGCAGTGCCGCCGCGGCGGCGATGCTCTGCCCACCGCATCGCAGCCAGGAGTCTAGATGGATGCTTTCTCGACTCTGATCACAGTCACACAGCTGGGCCTTTGAGGCAGCAGCACTCCAGACAGCGGCTGTGGCACAGTCGCCAGTGCTCACCTCCATTATCTCTGATCTTTAAGGCTTTCAGAAAACTGCGAACCCTGACTCCTACACCCAAACAAGCACACACTAGCACCAGAGCTAAGCCAACTTTTTAACTCCCAGTCATTAAGGATGTCAAAACATTCTGATATATGATATAAACTCATTATGGCTGGATTTTGTTTTTATTAATGTGAGGGTTAGGTAGTGAAGAAGAGAAGATTTGGTAAAGCCTCTTACTGCTCGCAGACAATGCGATCTGGTGGTTTAACCTTGTAATGCTTGAAAGAGCTCGTTAAGCCCCAATCACGGCACATTAAGTGCTAAAGTTTTAAAAGTGCATAATAAAACCTAAACATTTTAATAGCATATTATCTTGTAACATAAACCAAACACAGTCACAGTGTTGTCTTTTTCCTATAGCAAGTTCAAACACGAAACTGATACTTTTAGCAACTGTTAGAAAGTTGAGGGGTTTTGGTTGTGCTTCCTACTTAAAAAAACAAACAGCAGAAAATAAGACCAGGAAATGGAAAAGACAGGAAATTCCTCTATCAGAAATTTGTTTGGAGTGGAATTCTTAATGCTGCAAAAGTGGCTCTGAGGGTTCCCATGCTTACAAGCAAAGTGTGCTGCGAGACATGAGGCTGGGTTTGGGTGAGAGGATGTCTTGTGTGGGGAAAATGGCTTTGCTCAAGAAGTTTTGCTGGGATCTGATAATTGAATGTCATTTGTGAAGAGGAACCGTGGGCTGGACTTTTGCCAGAGCAAAAGGCTGATGAACAATCTAGGGTGGGGGTTTGGTTGTCAACGCAATCTGGGGCCTGTGGCTGTCAAGCAGAGTCGTGGGGTCACTGGCACTGTGGCCTGGCAATTTCCTTTGGGAAAGAAATACCAGCAAAGCACAGCATCACCTGTGAGCGTCCTCTCTTAATTGCTTTGGAATCTCCTGATGAGTGATTCCAGGCACACCTTCCCTCCAAGGAGCTGAGCAACCACCTCTGCAACTATTCCAGCCCCTCCCAGGTTATGGCAAGGCATCTGAGCCACCTTTGGGACCTTCACCTTCCCCATGGGACTGTGAGGGGAGGTTTTGGATCAGTCGTTTCAGCACAAGTTTGATTGCAGCTGCTCTTGCTTTCACGCAGTGTCTGTGACCCCAGTGCCCTCTGTGGTGGTGGCAGGAGCAGGAGGGCAGTGTCTCTGCAGTTTGTAGAACGAGTCTGGAAGCAGCTGAGTGATGCCAGCTCGTGGCATGCCTGGGTGCTGTTACTCTGAAGCAAGAATGCTGTTCCCTTGCTATGATCTTATTTATCCCATGCAGCAGTTGGAAGTAGCTAAAATACAACATAAAATACCTCCCTTATGCTGAAATAAGAGTGAGCAGAGGGAGGAGAAATAATTGTAATATAATTCCAGAGGTTTAACTGCACCAATGTGATTAATAGATTCATAGAATGGGTTGGATTGGAAGGGACTTTCAAGATCATCTAGCTCCGACCCCTTGCCATGGACAGGGACACCTCCCACTAGCCCAGGTTGCTGAAGGCCTCATCCAACCTGGCTTTGAACACCTCCAAGTAGGGGGCATCCACAATGTCCCTGGGCAACCTGTACCAGTGCAAGTGTACCTGTGCCATGCAAGTGTGAAAATGTGCTGTGGAGACAAGCCCTGGCCACAGGGAGGAGATCCTAGAGTGCTGCAGACCTCACCTGTAGAAATAACTCTCTGAAATCTCAGACTAGTAATTCCTTATTTTTAGTAGATAATCTGAGAAAATAAAAGGAAAGGGCTTAATGTCTGCTTGGGCTGTATTCTGGCATCAATGTGATTGATGGCATCTGATGGGGGTGAACCAGGGCTGAGGGTGTGTTACAGCACTGATACTGTTGTAGCCTGTGGGGAGCGATGCATAGGATGCTCTTGGAGCCTTTATCTCTTTGGCAAACAGAACAGAGGGGAAAGCCAGCACAGAAAGTCTACCTGGAGAAAGCAAGCTCTGGCTCCACACTGGGCTTACATCTAGGGCACTCTGTCTCTCTGTTCTGTTTGTCCCCAAATCCTGAGTTTAGGCTTATCTGACTGGGAACTACGAACCTAGGGTCCCTTGGTGCAAGGTAGGTCTTTGTTTGGACAGACTAATCTATGTATCTGTTCTGCTGGTTCTGCTCTGCCCTGAGTTGTTTGTCAGTGGTCACCACACCAGAGGGAAGTGCCAGATAGGCAGCTTGAGTCACCAGGGATCTGCAGCGGCTGCTGGCTAAAAGGAGCTGACAGACGCTGAGGAGGCAGTGCTTTGCCAATTGCCTAAGGACCACTTTTGAAATGTGATGCAGTCTACACCGTGTCTGCATCCTTCTTGCCTGACACCTTCTGCTGTGGAACTGTCAGTGTGGAGCAGTGGCTGTCACCTTTGTGCCTCTCGGAAGGAGCCAGGTCATTCCAGAACCACAGAACGGTTGCAGCAGGAAGGGACCTGTGCAGATCACCTTATACAAAATGTCTACCCAGAGTCACTTAGAGTAGGTTTCCCAGGACCACCTCTCCAAGGATGGAGATTCCACAACCTGTCTGGGCAGTCTGTTACCACCTTGGAAAACCCTCTGAGCACAGCCTGTCCTCTGGCAGCAGCTCAGTGCATAAGATGTGATGACACCAGCAGCCACAGCTGATCTCATTGCTGTGACATGGTGGCTAGAAGGAAGGGTCTCTTCATAGCAGCACTAACCCAGGTAGCTTTCTGCTGTTGCTTCCACATGTGTCCATGGGAGCAGCTTTCACAGCAGCTGTGTTTTCCCCAGGTGCTGCTTTTCTTTAAGGAAAATACCTGACCTATGCTGGGATGGCATTTAGAGATTCATTCTTGAGGAAATCAAACCCTTGTAGGTCATCTCTATGTGACTGTAGGCCTACTGTGGTGACTTGGTCTGGGGCTGAAACCTCAAAGAATGAAGCACGCAGGCTCTAGATTCTGTGGCATCTTAATCTGGCATGTCAAAACTCATGAATGCTATAAGTTCAGCATACCTCATGGTTCCTGAGAGACTTCATTTTGATTTAGAGGAGCTGAGCTGTATTACCATGCAAGGGCGATAGTCTGTAGGCTTTGTGGAGTGCATCTCTGCTAAAGGCAGTAGATGTGGCAGACTCCACTCTGGAATGTTTGTGAGTTCCTGGGAGAGAAGGAATTGTGGAAGGTTAGAAGAACCTGTGTGAAAGCCCAGATGCTTTCTGTATGGTGTATGCCACGCTGAGATCATAGCACTTCTAAGCTGCCAGGCTGAGTGGAGTACCTGGAGCACTTTCAAAGTCCATAAAAACCATCGAAGAAAATGCTTTAAGTGAAGTCTCTAGGCCCTGTGAAATAGCATTGCACATGGTGCCTGTACCTGGATTAACTGTACCTGAGGGTGAGCCAACCTTACCTGCTTCTAGCCCTCTGTATTTCACCAGGAGTGTGTGTGGGTGCTGAGTGTTCAGGCTGTGTTTTGACAGGCACTGCTTCTGGCTGCCTGCAGGCTCAGGTACTGTGTGTGCAGAGTGCAGGGGGTCTGTGTGCCAGGGCAGAGGGGCTCAGCCACTCCTCTGTGCCAGGAGCCCAAGCTGCTGGACCTGCCCTGGGAGCAGGACTGAGCAATCCAGAGTCAGCTCTGTGCTCATCTCTGGGTGCCTGCTAAGGCTCAGTTAGAGTTTGGCCAGCAAGGATATCCAGCAGAAAATTCTTGTGCCTGCCAATGTATGGAGACATCTCCTGTGGGTGAAGCATGTCAGGAGGCTGGAGCAGTGTTAGCCAGGCAATAGGTGGGCAGCTCTTTTTGTTTGCACTCTAATGATGCTATTTAAAATACAAGCATGTGGCTTAGGCTATTCAGTCAGCTCGACTGGAAGAACCGATAAAAAGGCAAAACGCGCAGAGAGGGCAACCAATAACAAGAGGTTTGCCAGACGCTTGTGAGCTCTAAGCTGTGGGAAGATCTATGGCATTGCCTTGTGTAAAGGCCTTCATGAACCTGGGACTTTCAGCCAGCTTGGCACTGACCTGCAAACTTGCAGTGGTGGAAATGCAGCAGAGCTCTGATGACTTGCTAACAGATGTGTGCTTCCATTTGGTTAGCACAGACAAGAAATCACCCCTGGGTAGCTGTGGACCTTGGAAAGTGAATCTAACTTTTGTAGGCATCATTTAGAGAGTTGAAAGTGAGTGACCCAGGGTACAAACCGAGGGGAGTGTGGGCTGGTATGAAAGGCTGGACCTTACACAGCAGGCTAGCAGCACCTTCTGCACCAGGTTAAAGGGCAGATTTGCGTCTTTCCCAGCACACTGAAATGCACAAAGCCTTGTGACAGAGTTGATGAGTAGAGATGGAAGAGATTGTAGCAGCTCGTGAAGTAAGCTCCTCTTCAGGCAGCCTGTGGCATCGGAACAGCTTTTAAACAGTGCGAGTTCTCTTTTTTTTTTTTTTTTTCTTGGAACAAAAATGTTGATGTGAAATTGAAAACTCTTTTCAAATGCCTGCTGGGCTGGCAGAATGCCAGCTGTTTGGGCTTGACTCTCTCTTTCACTCCCTTCCTATTGTTTACAGACAACATACTCGAGTCCCGCTGACTATATGTAAAATATCAACTAATTACCTGCAAGAGGATTTGGAAAAGGGCACCACACTGGAGAATTTTCGTGCCTTAGACTGGTCAGGAATAGACCTTGCTACAGGCGAATTACAAAGTACTGTCCTAAGCAAAGTGCATGGGACATAGGCAGAGAGAAAGGAGGTAGAGAGAGGCATAGAGTGCTGGCAGCCAGAGCTTTCTGGCCCCTGTTTAGAACTGAGGTAGTGGAGCTTCTGCCTTGGGTTGTATGTGCTGATGGGGAAGGTCTTCCAGATGTACCATGTTGACCAAAGTCAAGCAGGCGGTGCATTTTGGTCAGAATATATCAATGCTGTGCTGCTGAGCTGGATTTTAGCTGCATTCGTGACCTAGCCCCTTGGTAGCCCCTGTAAGGCTGTCTTCAGCACTGCACTGGTTTAAGCACAAAGCTTGCTGAACTGAGTGCCTGTCTTAGCCTCTGAAGGATTTTTCCTCACTGCAAGTGCAAAAACTCCAGTTTGCACTGCAGGGAAACTTGTGCTGTTAGCCTTTCAATGCCTTAGCCATGGCCCTCTTGGAAGACAAGAGAGCTCTCTTGCAGCTGGGCCAGCTGTCTGGAAAGGAGTCCTACAGCACCTCTGTGCAAAGTAATGTGAGATCCGATCTCCAACTCAGGTAGCTGTGAAATCAAAGATGTAAAATGTGTGTGATTTTTGGAGAGAGGGGATCTCATCTGGCCTGAGTGGTGGTGATCATGTAAATAGCTGCCTCACCCAACCATGGAAGTGTGGGGCATGAAAGCTCCTGAGAGGTTCTTGGGTGCTTGTGGCTAAAGAGTCACTGCACTTCGATGGTGCAGCCACCACAGAAGAGGCCAACCCAGGCAGTGGCTTTGTCTTGCTGTCAGCCAAGGAACTCTCTATATTCCTGAACTTTTAGAATATATAGAATCATCTTTCTCTTAGTCACAGCACTCTTTCTCTTGGTTTAGTATTCTTTCTACTTAGATGTGTTGAAATAAGGAATACAAAAGGTAACTGGGAGTCTGGCAGGCTTTTGTCTGCTCTTATCCCTGTGCCTTGAAGTTTTGCACACACAAATGTGATTAGTGACCCAGTGTGGCCTGGATTTCAGTGCTTGATCCAGAGATGTAACTCAGCTTTGCATAGATTTATAACAGATTCTCTGACTTTTTGGAAAAAGAAGTTTAAAAATCCATGTCAAACATTTTATCCGCCTCAAAAGATTATGTGATGGGGAGGGAGAAGAGATAGATCCTGTTATGACTAAGGAGATTTTCTTTGGGAGGCTCATCTACCAGCTGCGCTGATCTGTGCTCAGGAATCACACCGTGCTTAGTTTGCAGCCTACTGTGCAAAGCTGCACGCAATGTGTTAATGATATTGGTACTTCGGTAGCTGTGTTCTGCACTAATTAGTAGAGCTGCACGGTGCATTGCTCATCCTGGATCCCTTTCAGTGCTGCTGCACACTCTGTCAGTGTGTGGAAGCACGTGTGCGCAGGCCAGCACACCTTGGGAGCTCTGCAGAGCAGCTTAAAGCCCCCAGTGCTCCGTGGTGCTCCTCATGCTGAGGAAGGGAACAGCCTGGAGGCTGACAGAGATTGCCGTGAAAGGACAACTCCTCTGGCTTAGGGGATGTAGCCCACCAGAATCCTTGTCCATTGCCTGGATTAAGTGTGGAGGAAAGAGACCCGCTGGACGGCTTGAACACTGATCCATTCTCCCCACATCTGTAACGTGCACAGGCAGTCTAGTGGCAGGGCTGAGCAGATTTCTGGGAGGAGCCCTAGGAACTGAGAGATGACTTGAGTTGATCCTTTGCAACGGAGTATCTGCTGCCAGATCTCGAAGTGGTGCATGCTGTACTGCAGTGTGCTCCCAGAGCATTCTTGACCTCAGCATCTGGTGACATGTGTAGGAAAACCACAGCAACTTCTTTGGTTCTGAACCAGGTATGAGCACCTGGGCAGAGATTTAGGGAGTTTTATGAACTAATTCTTTATCAATGCTGACTTCAGGGTTCAGGAGCAGTTAGGCAACTTAAATATTTAAATTGAGGAGAGGAAGAGAGAACACCTCAGAATATGCTGCTGTGGTGCTGCACACCCTGGAGGGATCCATGCTTTGAGCACTGCAGAGTTTGCTCTCATCTCAGGAAGGACAGAACAGCTGCAGGCAACCAAAGGCAGAGAACAATTTCCAGGAGGATTAGCAGCCTGGCTGAGTAAGAGACAAATGAGCTGCCAAGTGGCCTGTAGAGGTGGTGAGGGGTACTGGTCAGTGTTGCAGAATGTGACCTGTTCAAAGCAAGATATCCTCTAGAAAGTAAGCATCATTGCTGGCATCCCCAGAGCAGTCTTTCTTGCAGAGCTTTAAATAAGTACCACCTGTCTGCTGCCTGCAGGTGAGTTCTCAGGAGCATGTGAGGGTGCCTGGATCGGTGTGACTGGGAGACTGTAGGCTGCAGCACTCGAGGGGTGCTCTGCTGTGCTCCTCTCCCACTTCTCCAGACAACTCTGTCAGAAGAGAACTCTTTCTTCCTGCAGTACTGTGCCGGTGCCATTTAGGCTCTTCAATGAGGTTCTTCATTTCCATTATGTCAGAAGAACTCAGGTGTCTGGAGAACCAAAGATTGAGTTCTTTTATCTCCCATTACATCTGTTACTGTGAGTGGATAAAAACTGAGAATAGTTCCCCTCTAAACACTTACTAAAGCACACCTACTGTGTTTCTTCATGTTCACGGAACTGCTACAGTGCTTGAGAACTTCAGTACTATTAAGATCAAATTCAAGCTCTAGTAGAGCCAGAGAAATGTTTGGCTTTTAGCCATGTTTTTTCCTGAACATAAATACAATAACAGTGTAAAAAACGAAATAAAAAATTAAAAACTTAGACCCCAAAGATTTCCCCTGGTACAAAGGAATCCAGTGTGAAACGGTGTCACACAAAAGACTCCTGCTGCTGTATGGCCCAAGGTTAAACAGTCATTTAATTTTATCTCGTATAATAAGTTACCAGATAGCAGTTAATAATTGAAGAGAATCCCATCAGTGGTAGCAAAAGGCTTCTAGGATAAAAGAATAATTTAAAAAGTAGAAATTACTTGGGGGGCAATGAGTGCACCTTTGCTGTGGCCTGTGAGTGCACAAAGCAAGACCTTTCTGACTCCCTGTGTGTGAAACCCATGGAACAGTTCAAGAGCCATCAAGAGAAAGAAATAATGACGAGGATAATGATCGAGTGTGGTGTGTGGCTGTGCCCTTGGCAAGGCAAGTCAGTGGGGACTTCACCAAGGGCTGAGCTGGCCTCCAGTGCCATCCTCAGCACTTTGCCAGGCAGCTCCCTCCCTGCAGAGCTGGTGGAACTCAGTTGTGTTTCAAACGTGCAGGGACAGAAAAGGAGCAGCTTTGCTTGGGTGCTGTTTTCCACAGCAGCCTCCTCAGTGGTACACACCCAGGAGTGAGAGCATGCTCAGCTCTGGCTGCTGACTGGGTCATGAAGGTTTTGGGCTAGCTTACCAACTGAAGTGCTTGGCATTCCCATCTGAAAAGCCCACAGCCCCACTCCCAGTGCCCAGCTGGTCCAGCCCTTCAAGGAGCTGACACAAAAGGGAGCCTTTGCCTGCCCCATGCCTCAGGGATGCTCAGGGGAGCCTCCATCTCTATCTTCCTTGCTCTGCAGTATTTTGCCATGACTGGAGAAGTGCTGGGACAGTCCATATGCTGTTGAAACCTTTGGCACCATCCCTTCCTTTGTCCTGCTTGGCTGCTGCTCAGTAAAGGCCTGCAGAGTGCTGTGAACTCTGCAGCGGGTGTCCTTCCCCCTTCACTTGACAGATGCCCTTCCTCTCCTGCAGCACAAGCCTGGCTTGTGTTTGCTGCTGAGGTCCTTCAGTGAGGGGAAGAGCTGCACTTGTGTGCAGATTCCAAATGCAGAAATAAATCCAGACGCTGGCAGATTCTAAATATCCACGACAATTATTGTATCAGAACTGTTCCTGAGTTTTTGTATTTTCTTTTTTTTTTCTTTTTTTCCCCCTTTTTTTCTCACAAATACATCTGTTCCAGTAAAAATGTCATCAGATCCAGGGTGGGGTAAAGCAAGAGGAAGAACTCCACCCAAGCTTAGTGGTTAGGACACTCATCCGAGAAGTGGGAGATCTAGATTCAAGTCAGGATTTTCCTGGTTCAGGGTGGAAACTCGAACCTGAATCTCCAGAGATCAATGAGTGCTGTTACTTGTGACAGGAGCTGGAGAAGCAGGGCTTGGTCTGCTAGGACATCTGAGAGGTTTGGTTTTATTTTGCATTGTGCCAAAGGCAAATCTCCATCGCTGGCACTTTGTGTGGAGTGGAATAGCTCTTTCCCAACCAATGCTGATTCTCTACATGACAAACGCAGCCAGGGGTCTGAGAAGCAGACTTTTGCCATGGCTTTGCAAGTGAACTCCTGGAGGCAGAACCATGGCTCAGCCATTGCAGGTTAGAAGACAGTGCTTTGGAGGGGCACTCAGGCAGAGGCAGCTGCTCACCCACGGCACACGGGCATCACTGCAGCTGAGTGCCAGCACTCAGGAGCCAGAGCTTGTCCCTGCAGTGTGACATGAGAGCAGTTGTTCTGCACTGCAAATCATACTCCAGTGCTGTTCCTTATCGCTTTCTGCTCTTGTGCCCTCTCTCTGCTCTGACTTCATTCACAGAGATGGAGAGGGTCTGCAGTGCTGTGGCACAGGCACCCTTGACCCGTCGTTGCTGTGGGTGAGGCTTTCAGGCTGAAGAGCAGCAAAGGTGAGGGGCTGATGGAGAGGCTGGCTGTGCATGGGAGCTAAGAGCAAACTCATTGAATCAGTACAGGGACTGCCACTTCTCTGAAAATTGGCTTTGTCTATTCTAAACCCCAAAAGCATGGTTTGTCCTCTGAAACGAGAGCAGCCCAGTTTTGTCCTGATGATACCAGGCATTTGGGCAGGTCTAGGCAGCACTTCAGACAAGCTTTCCCTCAACATGGGACACCTGACCTTTAGCACAGAGGAAAATCCTACGTTACCCCTAGTGCAAAGCAAACCTGTGTGAACCTGGAATTACAGATGGACTCTTTTCTACAGAAAAAAATTGTGTTTTGGAGCTAAGGTAGATTTGCTGAAGTAAGACTCCCCAGTGTAATGATGTATTTCAGTACCTGGCCGGTGTTAGGAAGCAAAACTGTTTCGATTTCTGAAAAATTAGAAGCAATTCCAGGTAAAGAGAAAAGTTGTAAAGCACTGAGACATGGAGAAAGCAGAACTGGCTGTGTCTGTAGAGCTGAGCTGCAGAGGCTGAGTGTTCACTAGCAGCTGGGGCTGGCACCCACTGCCCTCTCTCTGAAAGCTCTGCTGCTGTAAGAGAGGACAGCAGCAGCTGGGCACAGCCGTAGTGCCTACTAAAAGCCAGTGTGTGGAGGTGCCATCATCTGCCTTTCCTTAGGCAAACACACTTGTGAGCTGGGTTGCTGTGGTTGTAGGCTGGTTTTGGCAGAAGCATGAAGAACCCCCTCAGTAACCACCCTGTCAGTTATGGTGCCCTATCTGCATAACCCCTTGGTTTGTTTATTGCTGACTGATTCTACGCATCACCATCACTTTGAGTACCACTGAAATGAGAACAAAGCTGAGTGATCAAACCCATCTCTCTGTTGCTGAAGCTGACTCTGTGCCAGGAGCTATTTTTCATCTACACTGTTGGAGACAGCACCTGAAACCTTGCTGTGCCAAGGGCTGGCAGAGGTGGTGCAAAGAGTTTGTGACAGACTGTGAGCCTGGCTGGGAGGCTGTGCTACCCTTCTTTTCTGAAAGTACACCACCAAGCTTCATGATGCCAGCCATGAGCAAACAGCCTTGAGGAGAGAAAGGAAGAGCAGACACTTGGCAGCAGCAGCTAACTCAAGGTCTCTGGTGTGAGGTACCTCCCAGAGCAATTCCACACCACCTCATCGGCATCTTCTGTACCTGCGCAGCCCCTCCAGCAGCTGCAGAATGGCTACTGGCATAGCTGTCTGGTGAGATACCAAGATGTGAATAGAGAAGGAAGGCTCTGGGACTATGGCAGGCTGTCCCTTCACCTCAGGTGGTCGACAGACCAGCTGACCCCAGGTAACCCCTGTTGCTGCCTGGGGGCTCAGCAGGGTGGTGGTCTGGCACAGCATCGCTGGGGCTCGCGTTCTGCGGGCTGCTACCATCTCTACTGCTGGCTTTAACCAAAGTATTTGCCTCCTCAGTTTTCTACACTGACTCTTACTGATTAATTCTTAATTCAGACCAGAGAGGCCTCTCAGACAGCAAGCAAGGTGGGGTGAGTGTCTATCCTGGGGCTCAACCTCTCTCACTCTTTGCAGTGATCTCAGACTATTTGCCCCAGTGGACTACTCTGCAAGGCAGCAACCAGCTGCTACACCTGAGCTGCAAGGGACAGCACTGAGTGTGGTCACCACACTGCAGCTGGTGATGGGAGCACCAGAGTGTGGGTACCTTCAAGAATCCTGTCTCCATGGCACACAACAGCACACAGGACCTACTGTGGCTGGCCAGAGGACCTTAGGTCCTTGGGGTTTGGTTGCCTTGTATGTGCCAGTTGTCTTTCACAGGGGTTTCCTCTGGCTGTAGCTAGACTGATGCTCTAATGCCTGGAAAGGCACTTTTGTCTCCCAGGCTCTGCTGTTCTTGAACCATCTGAGAAGTGAGGGCTTTACCTCCTGAACTCAAAAACTGCTGCAGCTCCAACTTGAGCCTGAGTGTTTCAACAGCAACAATTGAGAAAGAGGCCCTTGCAAGGCTGCTTGCCTCACAGGACGATGTCCCCAGTGGGGCCACTTTACACCCAAGGGTTTCCTGTGACAAAGTGTTCATCTATGTCTGTCTTCCCAGCAGATATATGATGGGAGATGCAGCCTATCACAGGCAGTGGCCCACATCTGACACCTCTCCTGAGCTTCCAGGCCAAATTGCTCATGTTCGTTTCAACTTATCCTGCTGCTCAACTTTGCCCCTTTTTGTCTGGCACTGCACCTTTCTGTGGGCACACCAAGCGGAGATCACCTTTGATCTTAGCAACCCTGTGGGGACAAAAGGGACCCTTTTCTGAGGATTACTTCTTGCTGCTTCTGGCAGAGGCATTGCTGGAAGCATCATCATCCCTGCCTGCACTAAGGGCAGCCGAGCTCTAGCAGCCGTGGCAGACAGCAGTGTGCTGGGGCTGTAGGTGTGTGTGTCCCAGGCAGCCCGGGATGGGTGACTGTGTCTGCAAAAGTCAGTGTTTGCAGAGAGCTGTGGGAGCACGGCACACCAGCCACTGGTGTGTGGTTTTGGAGGGAAGGATTTCTTCTGTGTGCTTCTCTTCTATCAACCAGTGCAGAAGTCTTTTCCCACTCCAACCCCTCTGCGAGCGCATTGTCTGCAAGGAGATGCTGGGCTTGCAGGGAGGCTCATTATTTACTTGAGGAATGCATAACCAATTCAGCTGGGCTATTTAAAATCCATTTGCTTTCATTGAAGCAGATATTTAGTTCCTTGCCATTTACCATGTACTTCTCAAAATGTGTTTCTCCTTTCTGTCTCCTTGCCAGCTGGATCTTTGTTCTGCCCTTGCTGGTTGCCTGCCTTTCTGCCAAAACCTGAAACATTTTAAAATGTTTTAAAATTAGACTATCTGAGTACAAATTGGAAAACCTGTTAGACAGACTCAGCCTAATAAACTGGGCTAGGCTTTGAGATACATTTGGTATTCTGTGGCATGTTATCTGACCTTCAGACAAAAATTGGTGCAGCGAAGCAGAATAAAAATCAGAGTAGTGTAAGTGTGGAAACTATTAGCAGCTGATTCTGCATCATTTTCTGCACCTAAATGCTCGTTTTATTTTGCCAGGATTTTTACAGATACTCTATCTAGGTAACATTCTCCTTTCAAGGGAGAGAAACACAAGTTTATTCATCAGGGCTGCATCTCTGAGTGGTGATTTCCATCCCCTAACACTCCCCAGGGAGCTGTGCTCATGCATTCAGCACTGTTTACAAAGATGGGCTAATGAGAGCAAACAGCTTTATCATTGTGGTTACCCTCGTGGTCAGCATCTGCACCAGAGGAGGAAGGGTAGTTACAGTGCAACAAAAAGCATAGTGAGGAGCCTGCTCTGTTAGTCAGGTGCATGGCCATAACCAGCTGCCACTAGAGCAGTAGCTGCTGCCCACAGAGAAGAGTCTTTGGCACTGCATCATTAACAGGGCTATAAAGCAGCAGACTGTTTCTGCTTGCAGGTTTAATCTGCTCTTGCAAGGCGTGTCCTTCAAGAGATGGTTGTGGGTATAAATCTTTCTAGACTTAAAGCCTCTTTAAGCCCACTGAAGCAAAATTTACAACTCTGTAGCCAGTCCAAGGCTTCTGTTCCAACCACCACAACACCAAGCCGTGAGAAGCCCTTCCTGGTTCTTCAGCATAGGTTTATGCACCAGTCTGCTGCTATTTGAGCTAATGTTGGATGCATTTTGCTCTGGATAACCTGAATCATGACACATTTGTGAGCAGAATTGGCCTAGGATCATTCATCTGCTACTGTGTTCCCTTCTCAAAAGCTCTTTGGGTCAAAAAGTGAGGAACTAAATGTGAGAGCCAGGAGTGAGACAGTTCTGTGGCCCTTGCAGACCCCCTGTGAGGGGGTCCCACCTATTTCCAGTACAGGGCACCACAGACTCTGTGTCTAGTCCTGCACCGAGCTGGGGTCAGCTCTGCTAACCAAGGAGTCTGGTGGTTCTGGTGACTTGTGTGTGGCAGGTGTTGGTGAGAGGGGAGGCCCTTCACAGGCTCCTGTTGGGATGAGAGAAGCTCTGGGAGGCAGTAGGCAGGGCCTGCTGCTCATGTCACCCACAGCACAGCGTGGGCCTGTCACAGAGCTGGTGCCCAGGCAAGGCAGCTCCTCCCAAAGTGTGGGGCAGCAGGTTGCACAGCCTGTCCGTGTGCTGGGGTGGTCTTCGCGATCAATGTACAGGTATCGATAGATGTGAACCCCTGCCATTGCAAAACATAGTGTTGCCTGGCAGCAGCTCCTTCGGGTCGCTCATTTGCCACATTTGCTCACCCGTAGGGTGAGTCTTGAGCTTTCTTACCCGGCTTAGATTCCCACTGTTGCTGAGACAGGGATTGAGGCAGCTGTGTTTGGAAACTTTGCAAAGAAAACAAATATCCAGTTTGCTCAATGTGGATGTCTGAAGAAATGCTAAAGCTGTCCAAGATGCAAATGTTTGTTTATGAAACACTCGGGAGAGTTTCACAATGGCACCTAAGAGCAACCTGATTTTTCCACTTGAACCTTTGTACATCAGATATAGGCTGTGTGAATATGCACTAAGCACCTGTGCTGTTGCCTTCTTCCCTGGGACTGCTGCTTCACGAGCTGAGCATGATAGCAGAGCCTCTTGGTCTCCAGCACTGTGACTGCTTTGTGCTGATCCAGGTGCAGGTTCCTTCTGAGGAAGCTCCTGCTGGCAGCGCCGCTCTGCCTGCACTTACAACGCTGCACGGAGAATGGCCTCGCTGATCCGTGGGCTGGGTCAGTGCCCTGTGCGGTCTCATGAGGATTAGTGCTTGCACAAGGAAAGAGAAAGCCTGCTCAGCCCTACCCTTGGCAGCAGCAGCAGCCCTCGCTCAGTGCAGCCTGAAGCTGCCGTGATGCTGTTTCAGTGTCGGTACAAGGCATGGAGCTAGCCCTTAGCACCAGGGGTTCCTAGACACTGCCCGAGGTACCCAGAGGTGGTGTGGGCTGCAGTAAGTTCATCAGTGAGACTTACACAAGGTGTCCAAAGAAGACCTGGTGACTTTCTTGCACCACTCTAGCTTTTTCCCGTTGCTAAGCCCAGGGCAGTGACCAAGAGGCTGGGCAGCAACTGTCTGCAGACTTCATACGAGTCCTCCTGGTTCCTTGCCGTGGTGCATAAGTGTTTCCCAGTGCCTCTGAGTGCTTTCTCAGGAGGTGACTGTAGCTGCAGAAGGATGATGGTGCAGTGCAGTGTGGTATGCAGCATTTCCAGGGGCATGTCTGGCTGCAGACTTTCACTTCATGCCTTGTGTGCCATGCTCTAATGGGTGAACTCTCTAAACTTAAGTTCTGAAAGCACAGGGGTGTTTGTAAATAAAACCCCAGTGGGCAAAAATAATCCTCTAGTATTGTACTCCTGATGAAACTCCTGCTGAGAGAGGCTGTAGAGCTGGGCAGTAAAGCTGAAAGTCCAGTTAGGCTCAACGGGACTGGTCATGAAATAGCTCCCATGGTAGTGAATCAGAATTTGCCTTGAGTAGGATAATCTCCCTCACAAATGTTGAACTTGAGGGAATACGCAGAGAAGAGGTGCAAATACTGCCCAGGCAGAGGTCGCATTGTGGTGGTGCACTTCACAATGGTTGAACTGGGGCTAAAGTCCTGAGCTTTTGGCTGCAGCTGAGGCAGGACTTCAAGTATTCTGCAGGCCACCTGATTTTTCAGCTTTAAGGCTGAGGAATAACCTTTTTCCCTGTCCCATCCCCTCTTTCTGGCTCAGTCAGTGTGCATTCAGACCAAAAGCAGCCAGGACTTTGGTGCCTATGACCTTTTGTGTCTCCAGATACTGAGTTCCATGAAACACATCACTGAAGATCTGCTGGATTGAGCACAGAATTTCCTGGCCCTAATGAAATGAACTGGGTAAAAATGTATTCACTTCAACCCTGATTCAACTGCTAATTGAATAGGTTTACCATCAATTTACTGGGAAAATATGTTTGTGAGACAGTGGCAAAAGTGTGTGGACAGCTGAGAAACTGGTACAAGTGGTGGAATGTGAGTGCTAGGTCTTATTGTAGGCAGAAGGCTGGGCTCTTCCACCTAGTCCATGTCTGCTAAGGAGTTTACAGATGTGAAAATCATTTGTGTTGCTAGAACTTCTGACCGTCTGGATTCCAGTGGAGTCTGAAGGTGTCAGGAGCAGAGCTGATTCTCTTGCCGTGGGAGAGCACAGGGGTTGGTTTGGTAAGCTAGTGTAGGTGGTGAAGATGAGGAGAGAGTGACAAAGGCTGTGGTGAGAAGGGAGTGTATAGAGGCGAGTGAGCCCTGCTTCCCCCATCAGATTTCTATGGGGGCAATTCAGCGTGAAGTCTTCCTGGCAGGTCTTCTGCATGCTAGGCAGGGTAGGACCATGGGAATGCTTTGTTCTGCTCCTAATTCCCCAAGCTGTTCTGATGGCACCTGACATCAGCATGCCAGTCCTGATCAGCTCTCACCAGCAGACAGCACCAGTAAGGACTTTATTTGCTGTTCTCATCAAAGGTGGCATTGCTGATGGCCGATGACAACTGCTGTCCTTTCACTGATCCCCGCTGCGGAGAGCCCTCAATAATCAGATGTAGCTGCCTTCCTGCCGTCGTTATTCTGTGCGTGGAGATGCAGGGAGATGTTTGCTCCAGTTAAGACCCAACTGAGCAATGCCCCACGGAGCCAACCAGCCAGCTACCGAGTCTTTATCAAAGTGACATGGTGGCCTTTGTCTCTAGCAGGGAGATCAGACACCCCTTGCAGGAACACAGTCTTCTGCAGCCTTGCAGCATCCCAGTGCACACCATAGCATGCCTTGGATTTCTGGCTGGGCATGAAGTGGGGGCAGCCTGCAGCCCATTACCTTTGCCCCTACCAACTGTGGTAGCGAGACTGCACTGCAGGTTCCATTTGGGATCTAATTGGACAGCTGCAGAGCATGGCAAGGGGAAGAAAAAGGCTGTCTCCAGGCAAGTGCATCCTGATTTATAATGGGGCTGTATTTATGTTAGTCATAACCACATTGCTCAGTGTAATTGGGGTCAAGAATTGAATGCAAAAAATAGTTTCAAAATCCCTATTATAAATAAAAACCTGGTTCAGAGGTTTTGTGGGAACTCCCGAAGTTGAAAGGGAAGCAAAACCCCAGTGTTTTCCAAAAGACAATGCCAGATAAACCGCAGGAAAAATCCTCTCAGTGGAGACTGAGTGCTTGCAATTTATTATTTTTCTGGGTGCTGTCAGTGTCTCTTTCTGCCCTCCCTGTCACTTTATTCCATACTATGTCTGTGCAAGCTGACCTGTTCATGCATTGTAATACCAGCCCAGGGCAGGGACTTGCTCTTCCAAGTGCCAGGAATGAATTTTCATCTCTTCGTCATGGCTCGAGGTGTTAGCAGTTGTCAGTCAACCCCAGTGATGGCAGAGCCCTCCAGTCCTGTGCTGTTTGTCAGATTTTCAGCTGCGAACTGCCTGTATTTCCCCTGACTGTGTTCTGGGAGGCTGTTCCCCTGGCTGAGGCAGTTCTCTGCTCTCCTTTACATTACTGTGCCATCCAGGGCACATTCATCTGCAGAGTTCCTGCTATTTGCCTGGTTTCTTTGTGTTTTGTTGCTTGCTTTGTGCTCCGGTAGGGGAATGCTGAGCCTACAGGGAGAACTGTGCCCAGACACGACTCCTGAAGTGTGAATTTCGCTGTGCTTAGCTGGGTCTAGGAGGGTGCTTCTCACACCAAGGTTTCTCCTGACTGTTGCTGCTTTTAACAGCTTTCCAATGCAGATCAAGTCTCTCCCCTTCCCCATGTCTTCTCTTTCCACTTGCTCCTGTCTTTTTTTCTGTGATCCTTGAAGAAACATTGATAAATAGTTCTGTGCAATCAACTTTTTTTACATCTGTGCTACCACAATTAAATTATCTTTGTTTTGACCAAAAACCCAAGAAACCCCAGGCAAGCTGTGGCTTGTGAGCCATAGCAATGCTGACATTTTCCATGACAGTTAACCTTTGCTCTTCAGTTAAAGCTGTATCTCAGACCTGAGCCAAGGGTCAGAGATAAAGCATCCCTAGGTTTTTCTTCCACCTCTTAACTGAGTTCCATCAGTGAACCATTAACTGAGTAGATTATTTACTGTTACCTTGATGGAAGAAAGGCAGACTGTAGTTTTCCTGCTCAGCTTTGATTTATGTATGGCCTTAGTTCTATGTGTTCCTTGCTGAGGAAGCACCTTCATACCCTAGCAAAGTAAACAGGCAGCTGAAACTTGCCCAGCAGTAGCCCAAACTTAGAGAAACTCACACTCTTTTGTCCTCGCCTCTTTTTACCAGGCAGCACTGACAGGCCTCCTTTGCCCTGGTGAGGGCTGGTTGCAACCAACTCAGGCTCATGTAAGTGTTTGCCCCAAGTTAAACCGGAAGGGTTGAGCTCTGAGTTGTGCCTAGGTGCTGTGGGGAGCCACAGCTGATGAATTAGAGCTCCCTGATCTGAGGGCAGGGTACAAGCTGGACCCAAGATTAAAGCAGTATTAGAGAAGAGATTGCAGCACTCTGGGGGCTGCTGTAATGGTGGTGGCTCACATTGGTCTACACCCTTCTGTGACCTTGCACAGGGCTTCAGGACCCTGCTGCACCAACTTTCTGTCAGGGGCCAAATATCCAGGCTGGAACCAGTGAGCTCCCTCAGATGAGGCAATGTATGGAAGTGGGGAGGCCATGGGTGGCTGAGGCTCTGACCTCCATTGGGCTGCTCAGCAGGAAGAGATAACAGAACGGGAGGCACCTGCTGGCAGGGGGCAGCTTGTCTGACCAGCAAGTGGAACCTTCTGGTGCGATGATTTTCCACTTCCTCCCAGTCTCTCCAGCCTATCTCTGAGAGTCAGATTTTACAGTAATTTTTGGGAGCTGGACTTCCCTATTTCTTCTCATGTGTGCTCCTCTCTGCAGTTGCCAAATGTTATCTCCACTCCCAGTGTGTTGGAGCTTCCCAAAGTATAGGGAGTGGAGTGTGAGGAAACCAAGGATTTGTCTGACTCAGCTTCATTTGGTCTTTCAATCAGTTGAGAAATAAATGTGGTGTCCCCCTCCACTCCCTATTGACTCGGTCTGTGCCTCTAGCCCGGGCACCTGGAGCTGGATTTTCCAGCAGTTGGGAAAGAGCTGAATCCTTAGCAGGAGGTTTGCAGTGAGACATGGAATGAAAGGGATAGGTTCTTGATGACCTTATAGTGAGAGCCAGGAGAGAGGTAGTTCACTTGGCCCTGCTGGTAACCTTCCCCAACTGCCTTCCAGAGGAGGCCAGAGCTGCTAGAGAAGGGCAGTGCCAGCCTGCTGTGGATGCGGCTTGCGTTGACTCCGGCCGATTCCTTGCTGGGGCAGGGTTTGCTGCTGCTTTTGCTCTGCGTGGTGGGGAAGGGCAGGCTTCAGCTGCTCTGAGAAACCAGTTCAGTTCTGTGCAGCATTGCTGCTTGGCTGGAGGGTAGCTGAGTGTGACAGTGGTGTCAGGGGAGCAGGGCAGCAGCGTCACTCTGCTGCACTGTAGCACATGGTCTGACGATGCTGCAGAGGCTCTGCATGTTCTGAGGAGCCCTAAAGGCCTCCAGTCCTGACTGATTCCCTGTGGCAGTTGGCAAGTCTAGGGACAGCACTGCCAGCTGCTGTCTTGCCACATCTAGCGAGATGTAACCAAGAGTGGCACAGTTTCTGGGGGCAGGGGATAGAGCAGACGGAGATGTTGAGATCTCACTGTTTCTCTCCACACAGAGCTGTCTTAAGCATGTGGCTGCTGTGCATTGTGCAGCACTGCTCAGCCTGACCTTGGAGTACCAAACTGTGTCAGGGCAGCTGCTGTTCTGTCTTTAAGCACCAGATACACCCCTAAGTCTGGAGACTGGCAGCAAACTAACCTTGGGCTGCTTTCCTTCCAGTGCCCAAGAGTACCCCACCCTCTTGGCTAGAGGGCCAAGACTTCACATCTCTCAGCTGTGATGTTTTCTTTCCCTCTGGCCTTTGACTAAATGCTGCTGCCCAGACTACTCAGCAGCCGTTTAGTGGCTCATGTCCTTTATACTATCCAAAATTCCTGGTACCTTTTGAGTGCTCAGGACTCTCAGCACCCCCCATGCAGAGTCAATGTCCCTCAACCCGAACTGTTAAAACATAGGTGTGTACAGGTAGGGTGCCACTTTCCATGCCCTGCAATCTCTGTCAGCATTCCCTGGCATCCCTACCATCAGTTGCTATGTACTCTGCCATTCCCCAGCTGCTGCTTCTGGCACTGCCCAAGTGTGGTGCAGCTCCAGATGCTCCTTCCAGAGTACTGCATACATTTCCTTTTCCTCCCCCTCCAAAGGTGGTATCTGCACCTGGCTGTGTGGGAAAAGGCATCATGTGCTCAAGTCCCAGCCACCGTGTCCACCCTGAGTTGTGCTTGGAGATGTTGCAGTGGTTGAGGCAGAGGAAGCTGAGTGGGAAGGGAAACAAAAGCTCTGCTGCTGCATGGGACCTTCACTTGTTCTCAGCTAAAATCAGTTTGCTGAATGGGCTCAGTATCCTTTGCTTTTGTCTCTCCTGGCCTAGATCCTCTTCACTCAATTTAGAACAGCCCATACCAGTGAATCTTTATCTAGCTGGGTGTCACAGGGAATTATGTTAGGTGAATTTTAAGTAGCCTTAAGAACACTCACTGGAACAGCTTTACACTGCTTTTAATTAGCCCAGAGTGCCTTTGTGAGCAGTTGGTGTGCTTTGGTCCCAGCTGTGCCACGGTTCTGTGCTGCAGCCCTGACCTTGCCCCAGCTGTGCTTGTTTGTGCCCTTCTAAGGCTGCCCCAGATGTAACACTGTGAGCTGCAGCAGGCTTATGGGGAGATGGTGGAGCAAGCAGTTCAACCCTGTCTTTCCTGCTTGGTGGAGTTCTCAATCAGTGCAAGAAACATCTGCTGGTGTCTTTTCAGAGGAATGAAACTGTTGTCGTCCTCTGCATGACTTTCGCTCTGCAGAGCAGTTTTGTTTGTCCCTCATTACAATAGATGGTTGCAGGCCTGAGCAAGATGATGAAAACTTAAAGGCTAAGTAAGGTCATAGGGAGAAAGCCTATGTGGCCTTAAGGGTGCTTAACAGGTGAAATTTGAAATACCTTTTTCCTTCTCTGGAAGGCACAAAGAGTTCAGCTCTGCTTTTCCCATGGCTCAAACCTTCCCGTGATTTCCATTATTACTGTGCTATATTTTCTTCTGTTCTGAGCCTCAGTGTGTGCATTATTTTTAGCTGCTGGTTGCTCTCTCTTGTAAGCATACAATGGTATGAAAAAGTCTTCAGCTGTAGCACAGGACTGGGAAATGTAGTAAAAGTAACATCTGCGTTGCTAGCTCCATTCATGGTGGTCCTGTCCTCTGACAGCTCAGTTCCCTGGGGTAGATGCGTAAGAAGTCCTTGAGACTGCAGAGCCTCCCCTGGGAGAAGGGCAACACTAGTCTCTGGGCCATTCTTCTTACCATCATTCATGGCATGGCCCAGATTTTGTTGTTACTTTTTTTTTGCAAATTTTTATGAAGGGAGAACATTGTCTTCAGAAAATGAGATGCTTCGTGTTGACCCTCACCTCCCACAGAGGACTGGGCTGCTCGTATTCATTGCTCAGGCTCTGCAGGAAGCAAACTTCATCTGTGTGCAGGAGGAAGCCCACTTAGGCTCTGCAAAGCTCTTCCTCACTAAGTGCATTGGCATTTGGAGGAGTGAGGACCTAAGTCTATTGACAGTGCAGAGACTGAAGTGCTCAGCATAGTGGTTTTCTTCTGCTCCCATTCCTACCCTGGTGGCTCCGGTGAAGTCAGCATCTGTTGCCCTACAGGAGAAACCGAGCAGGGAGCCAGAATGTGCTCACTTTTACTCTTCTGCAGGCTTTGCTTAGGGCCCACCATCATCTCCCCATGGCAAAGCTGTGAGCAGTGCACATAGCCCTTCAGATGGCTACTGTCCTAAGCCCAGTGTTGCTCTCCCTGCTGGAGTCCCTGGGGTACCAGCCCTTCTGAGCTTTGCTGCAGTTTCTGTAGGGTTTCCTCTGAGAAAACTTCATCCTTTTGAAGCTCAGAACTTCTCTGCCACTGGCTGTCTGGCTCTAAACATAGTTTCACTTACATATTGCGCAATCGACTCTATTCTTATATTTTTCTATTTTTGGAGCTGGAATTGTAGACATGCAAGATAGGTCTGAGTTGTGGCCACTGCTGAGAACCAGCGAGCCCCAAGATCCTCAGAAATGGAGAGTGATTGAGGTGACTCCAGTTTATGTTGCCTACCCGCCCCTGCAACAAGTGAGCTCAGTTGTGCCCTCAAAGCGGGCTCGACTCAGATGTGCAGCAGCACTGCAACCACACCACATTCCCTGGGGCTGCTGGCCTGGGTTTTCCAGTGCGTGGCTGTGTTCTTCTGTCAGCTCCCATTCTTACTAGCCTTGGAGCTAGAGACAGGAGTTGATTGTGAATGAGAGCAGGTAGCTCCAGTCTGCCTGTGTGCCTGCACAGCCTGCTGTAGGAGCAGTGGCTGAAGGCCTGAGTGCCGCAGTCCCTTTGCCCATGTGTGCAACACCTGCTGCAGGATGGGCAGGAGCCAAGTGTGTGCACTGGTGTCTGCTGGTACTCCCAGTCCCAAGGCCCACACCGTGTGAGGTCTGCCGTGGTCAGTGGTGTGTTCTGCTGTATTTTGGTGTGAAGAAGGAAGTGCAGTGTGTAGCCATCCCGACGGTCAGCCCTTTTCAGTTCCCTTTTTTGGCTGCCACCCCCTCGGAAAGGAAAACTCCTCTGAGTGCATGTAGCTCAGAAGCAGTCCGTGGTCACTTCGGGAGTCACATGAGTCCTTTAGTTGACTGGGTTTGCTGGAGAATGCTGTGTTGATCTCAGTGACAGGAGTCTGAAAGTACTGGTGGTAGTGCAGATCCGAAGTGGTCACCTCTTCACTGACAGCAGGGCTGTGTTTCACTGTTTTTCACACACTGCTTTCAAGCAATCCTTTGTAGTTCTTCAGTTTTCACATTTCTCAGCAGATTTGCTGCCGTAGCTCCAGTACACTTATATCTGCTATCTACAGGCTGGACAATGGTGGGAGGACATCAGTTACTGCAGGGAAAATCATGGCTTCAGGCACAGCGATGAGGGCAGAGTAGGAAATAGCACTGCAAGATAAGCGAACCACAGCCCAGCGCTGCTTGGCTGTGGGACAGCTGAGAACGGCGCCCGAGGAGGATGTGCTCAGTGGCTGAACCCTGCTCGCTGCCCCTCTGCTTTACAGCCACGCTAGCAAACCCTCACTCGTGCAGTGCTTCTGCAGTGTGAGCTGAGCCCTGTTTTAGTGAGATTCACACTGCGGGTCTGTGACCCTACGCTAAAGCAACCTGCCTTTAGGATGCAGGCCATTGACCCTTCATTTAGAGTCAGAGGCCCCATGCAGGAGAAGGGGAAGTGAGGTGGTGGGAGCTGACTGCTGCTTGCCTTGGCTCAGCTGCATGAGCTTTGAGTTGGCCTTGCAATGTCTGCACTGTCCTGAGCTTTCCAGAGGCACCCAGCTGCACAGGGCGAGATCTGCTGCATGCCCCCATGCAGCTTTGCTGTGTTGCTGGTGGCAGGACTCCTTCAGAGTGTTTGCCAGAGGGCCATATTTTTAAAGCTAAAAATCAGGGACTCAAACCCAGCGACTAAAGCAGCTAGTGGTTCCTGGGGAGGACACACATGGTCAGCACTGGTAAGCACCGTGACAGATGCCGGAGGATTAGAGGTCCGTTCATTATGGAGATTACTGATTAGCATGGTGAAGTGGTTTGATAAAGTCTTTGTCAGCCCCCAGAATGCTTAAATTATCCTCCCCACCCCTGAGGGCGTTCCTGTTGATGAGGCCTGTCTCAGTGCTGTGCCTTCTGAAATCTCTTTGGCTTCAGCTTGTTAACACCTGTGCCACAGCAGCTGTGGTGTGTCTCAGCTTCTAGTAATCCTGAGCTGACTTTGTTGGAGTTGAGCTACCCTGGACCCTGGTGTGTTGTAGCTATCTCTTCCTCCTCCCTTTGCCTACCCTGTCTCCTTGCAGCCTGCAGCCCTGGCCTCAGCTCCAGGCACATTTATTGCAGTTTTGCATCTCTCTGGGTGCAGTGTGTCAGCATGGTGAGGAAATGCAGCACCACTCAGAGCAAACAGGCTGAACTGATGAGTTTCCAGCCTTAATGTATCTAAGATCAACTCTAGTTAGGAAAAGCCCAGCTTCCTTGCAGAAGACACTGGTCACCGCAGTAGTCTGTTGGTCATTTCTGGTAACAAAACCAGATCTTTCAGCTTCTGCATGACGACGAATCACAGAGGGGCTGAGGGTGACTGTCACAAGGACACACAGCAAAGGTGCTTTACAAAATGGTTTTGTTTCGTTTTTAACATTTTGCATGCCTCTTCTTCATCAGTCTGGGTCCAGAATTCTCTCTAAGAGGTCCAAACTAGTGCATCTAAAAAAGGCACTTGTGAGCTTTCACAGGGTGTTGATGGCAGCCTCAAAGGAGCAGCCACTGATGCGCAGGCCCTGCACAAATGAGGTGGAGAGTGGTGCTGGAAACTGCTCCGCTTGCTGCTGGTTGTGCAGCCCACCGCAATCCATGGAAGCTCTGCATGCACTAGCAGCTGCTGTGTGAGGTTGAACAGCCACAGCAGCCTGAGCTTCAGATGCCAAACCACAGCCAGGCTTGAGAACAGAAAGGACACTAGAAAGAGGGGTTTGGAAATGCTGTGCTGGCGAACTTGTCATAGCAGTGAAAATGATGTAACCGTGTCAGGAGCTAGAGGTACAGTACAGCAGTTGCTGAAGTGCTTCAGCATAAGCCACCGCGCACAGCCTGGGAAATGGAAGTGCAGAAAAGTGAAATGACTCAGCTGGGAAGGCACAGCAGCCTCCAGCAGGTCAGGGCCATCTCCCAGCTGTCCAGGGCCCAGTGCTGGTGTTCATCAGCCAGGCCCACAGCTTTCTGTATGCCTGCTATAATAGCTGCAGTCTGATGGCATGCCTTCTGCTCCTCCTCAGCTTCAGGGCTCTCAGAAGTAGCTGTTTTGCTTGCTAGGTGACAGTTTTCCTCACTCCTCCGTGGGAGAGCTGAGTTACCAGAAGTGCCCTACAGAGAGAGGAGGGCTGGCTGCTGGGAAGTTACCCGTTGGAGCCTCCAAGCCCCAAACCACAGCGTGCCCTGTTGTAGACAGCCGTGTGATAACGTGCTGCTTTCTGCTGGGGGCTCTTACAAACAAAACAGGGATGTAGAAAATCGATGTTAGAACAGAAGCAGTGCCCTGCCTCACCACATAGCTAAATCAGCAGGGTGGCAACCCTTGGAGAGGAACAAAAGTAAGGCTCAGGGAGCAGTTTACTTTGCCCAGATTTAAAGAAACTGTCACACAATTTTCCTACCTCTTAAAAACAAATGTCTCAGTCAGCCTCTTTGGAGTTTTCTCTTGGATGCTGATGTGTGACTGGGAAGCAGCTATGCAAGCCTGTATCTGCTTAGCTCATGTCTCCTGCTTACTACCTAACTTTTGATTGCGTTGAAAGCTGAGCTTACAGTGAACCTCCTATCGTGAGCTTGATCTGCAAGGTCTCCAGGATAGGGGGACTGTCAAGTGAAGCAGGGTGGGTGCTGATGAGCTGTATCTTCGTTTAGGTGATAGCCACCACCCTGGACAAGTAGATGCTAAAAGTGCTGATTTCTTCAGATGAAGTTTGGTGATCCAAGCAACTGCTGTGGAAAACTCCAGCTGTCTGTGTGCTGGAAACAGAGAGGGGGAGATGGGCGATGGGAAGGAACATCAGAGGTACATTTTCCCCAGGATTAGAACAGCTTCTTCCTTGGGTGTTGTGAAGAAGTGCCCAGTGTTGGCTTCCAGTTAGACGACAGCACAGTGAGTGGTGTCAGCAATGATTGCCACTGGTCCCAGCACAGAAGCAGTCTCCTCAGCACAACAGCTGTGTGCCACAGGTGCTGCTGTGCTCATAGGCAGTGCCCTTTCAGCAGTGGGCAGGGCACTTCTCCTGCAGGTTATGTGACTGCGTTCCCAGGCAGACTTTTAAAGGGCTTCCACTGCTGGAGCAGATGGAAACGGTCTCTGCCGCTCTGTGGGATGCGCACACTATCTGTACAGGGACAGGAGTGACTGTCCCTTATCACAGGAACTGACTCGTGACCAAGAGAGTGGACGCTGCAGCCCAGCAGGTGCAGAAGATTCCACAATGTGTTCTGGCTGTTGCCAGGAACGCTCTTTAGATGGAGGAGATAAGAGCCTGACAGTAACTGCTTGTGTGGAGGAGTCAGCAAAGTGTCTTCATGAATTCGCTTTGTAATTGCATTGGTTCCTGAGCAGCACAGGAGGCGCAATGCAGGCACAGCCTGTGCAATCTCTTGCTGTTTTGCAGCTTCTTATTAGGGAATTGGATCAGATTTGCCATGTAGCTGACAAATGAGACAGTGGAGAGTCAGTCAGTCCCAGAAGTTATCCCAAATGCTGCATTAGGTGATACTCGCATCTGTGGAGGTAGCAATTTTTTCTCAGAAAAGAATAAGCTGCCAGCACCTCTGTTTGTACATGACTTGGATCTTCGCTTGGACTTCTTTTGTACAAACCTTCATTTGTACCTGACTTGGATCTTCTAGAATGTGCTGGATGGGAGGTACCTTACAGTGTATAGCCACTAGCGTGCGTTGGGAATCACAGAATTGCAGAACATCAGAGCTAGGAAGGGACCTCCAGAGACCATCCAGTCCAACCTCCCTGCCAAAGCAAGATCACCCAGGGAAGGTCACACATGGATGCATCCAGCTGGATTTCGAAAGTCTCCACAATCTCTCTGGCAGCCTGCGCTGGGACTGCAGCACCCTCGTTGTAAAGAAGCTGCTTCTCATGTTGAGGTGAAACCTTCTGTGTTCCAGTTTGTAGCTGTTGTTCTTTGTCTTATTGCTGCTGACCACTGAAAAGAGCTT
This sequence comes from Eubucco bourcierii, assembly GCA_013396675.1. Classification (NCBI taxonomy): domain Eukaryota; kingdom Metazoa; phylum Chordata; class Aves; order Piciformes; family Ramphastidae; genus Eubucco; species Eubucco bourcierii. Next base: position 977,883 of record VWZE01004761.1, on the reverse strand, counting down.
ACCCCCCTCCACTTGACACCCACCCCTCAGATATTGATAGACTATGGCAGGGGATTGGAACTAGATGATCCTTGAGGTCACTTCCAGCCTTACCATACTATGACATTGCTCAGGTACCCTCTCAACCTTCTCTACACCACAATAAACAACCCCAGGGCTCTCAGTCTCTCTTCATAGGGGAGATACTCAACTCCCCCAGTCACCCTCAGGCTCTCCATTGGAGACTCTCTAGCAGGTCCCTGTGCCCAAAGTCAGATGCAGTATTCCAGGTATGGTCTCGCCAGGGCAGAGTAGAATTCCCCCCTGAGAGTGGGAGTTCCCCCACCCTGATCAGCAGAAATGTACAGAAGGATCCAGTTATCCATTGTTCTTTCAAATAATTAGAAATTAATAGGTTGGTGGAAATTGCTGTCCTGAGCTTCAAGCCCCTCTCTTTTGTGGTCAGCTCCAGCATGTCCAGCGTCTGTCTGGTCTGGAGCTGAATGAACACTGTGGGGTTTAGCAAGCAGGCAAGTGTGGAAACTAAGAGATAAGGGCCTGATCCAAAGGCCTTTTTTTCCAGCTGGCCTGGAATGTTCCTGTTATGCCAAAGTACTGAAGGGCATTTTACCACGCTGAGGTCTTGCAGCTCCTCACAACAGCAGGTTTTGCCCAGTGTTAGCCCCCTGGAAATCACTTCTACTGCTGTTGTCCTTATCTGCAGCATCCTTGTGGAGACTGCTGCATACAGGCATAGAGGGAGAAAAAGCAAGAAGCACGATGTGCACAGGAGTTAGGAGCCATGCAAGGGAACAGAAGTCACCATTTCTAGACCATGTTCCCGAGCTGCTCCTAACCAGGCTGTGTCTGGGCTTTTGGGGTTCTGAGGTGGGTGGGGCAGGTGATGTGCTGGTGCCTGGGGACAGGCATCTGTGACCTTTGGGCAGGCTGGGAAGAATTCAAATAGGGCATTAGTGCTGCAGGTCAGTGCTTAGGCTGCCATGACTCTGTTGTTGGTTGTCACTGCCTGTCCCCCACCTCCTCTCTCAGATGTAACCTCTGGCATTGTCTCTGGACTACATCTCCCATGCAGAGTAATGGGGAGGACTGGAGAAATAGCCAGGGTTCTGAAATACACAGCTGTGAGACGTGCCCAAATGCTTGGCTGCTGAGGAGGGGCAGTCTAGTCCAGGATTTTGGTGGCTGATGGATTTCAAGTGCCCAGAAACTAATTCCGTCCCAGAGGTACTGGAGAAGACCCTGTAGTTGCTGCAGCTTTGGTGACTGGCTGATTCTATGGAGGAGAGCTACACCAACCCCAGATCCTGCACAAGCCATGTACAAAAGCCCTGTGTGTTGCAAGAGGGCTACAGGCCACCCTTAGGGACCCTTGATGGACAGCTTTCTGGCCTCCTGGCCCCACAACATCATCCTGAACTCAGCATTTCTGCTGGGCTAGAGGTTTTCCACGAGTTAGCCTGAATCACAAACACGTATTTTCCTCTTGCACTGAACAAGAGCCTGACAATATTTAATTGTTGATCCCCCTCCCCTGAGAGACAGGCAGCAGCATTGCTCCTCAGGGCATGTTCCCCACTGCTGTATTTAGAAGGTTTTGAAAAGACCAGTTTTTAAAAATAAGAATCTTTCCAAAACCTCTCCACCCACCAGTGCTCCTCTGCCAAGTTTGGATTTGAAGGGAATGAGACAGGACAAGTTCCTACACTCTGATGAACGGTGCTCAGGATGGGACCTGAGCACCAGAGCTCCTCAGATGTGTGCTGGTAATGGAGAGCACGGATGAGGGTGGCATGGTGCCCAGAGGGCTTGTTTTTGCAGCTCATGTTGAAGGTGAGAATGGCAGCTCCCTTCAGCATGCCAGACTCATTCCTCCCTCTCAGCTGATCAACAGAGACCTTAATAAAGAGTTGTCAGACTTGTGCTGTGTCTAGTAAGGGTTCATAAGGGTCACCTGAATAGAAGGCATCAGCTCTGTTCCAGGGTTCCCTAGGCAGCATTTGCCCTGTCTGTGCAGACCAGCTGTGAAGTGAATGATGATACAGAATAATGTCATTGGCTTACAAGTGCTTGCCCCAGGAACCCAAAGGAGGCTGAGGTGTTGGGCTCTTGCTTTCAGCCTTACATGAACAGAACTCTTGTCTGCAGGTGGTCTCAGATACCATGCAGGGGACTTGAAACTGGATGGACTAACAATAGCTTTGAATTTGTAAAGACAGGGGGGTGCTGGGTCCTGGAGGAGCTGCTCTGGCCAGATCTGTTGGAGTGAGTGTTGCAGCTTGGAGCTGGTTGGTTTTGTGCAAACTCTGTTGTGGTTGTGTGGACTCAGCTTGGGTCCAGGCAGTCCTCTCCAACAGCTGTAGAGCACGTCTGTGCCACTGATTTGCCATCAAGCAGTGGGTGTTTTGCCTAATCTCATGGCTTAACTATCACTGGAGGTGAGTTCTGCTGTCCCTGAATCCTCTGCAGCACCACTGAAATCTGTGCAGTTGAAGGCAGGATTCAATCTTTGGGTTTTATAAGGCTGTAACAATCGCCTTTTCCCCATGCACATGAAATACTGCAGCAGGCAGATACAGAATTAAAACTCAACTAAACCAAAGTGCATTTCTATTATTAACAACATTGCATAAAAGTCTCAGTGCCATAGCTGCGAAAATCAAGGCCAAGGAACACTTCAGAGACAGTTGCTGCTATAAAACTTTTGACCTTAGTTACTGAATGCGCATACAAACAAACAAACTGAGCAGACAGGGAGAGCCCCCAAGGAGCAATCACCATTTGCAATATTCTGGGGACTTCTGGCCAGCCTGTACAGTTGATGGAATGGAAAGTTTGCTTATGTGTGCCAGCTCAATAATCAGTACCCTTCTCCACCAGCTGAAGGCTGGCTTGTAGTTTTGTTTCTGCTCAAGGTACCTGTTTTTGCATCCTTTCCAGTAAATGCTCCTGACTCGAGGGCTCCAGGAGTCACGAAGTGTTTGGCTGAGCCCTCCTGGACAGCACTTGCAGTAAGAGCTGTGTGGAAGACCACAGCTCAGCCCTACCATTTGCTGTCATCTTGGATACCTATTGCTTCATGCTGGCTTCAGTTGATGCTGGGCTAGGTTGTCAAGCCCAGGGCCCCTAGAGAGCTGGCTCCAGATCAGGGCCCTCACTGGTGTTAGAAGCCTTTGCTCCCAACATTGCTTGTTCAGTGTCTCTCTAATATGCCAAGTTTAGCTCTCAGTAGTCCTGTGCTGATTCTTCTTCTTGGTGTTAGCCTCTGGCTTTGGCACATCCCACTCAGAGTCCTGAGGACTTTCTTGGTGAGAGTTTGGATTAGCCTCCATCATTCAGGTCGTCTTGCAGCCAGGGGCAGTCATGCTCCAGAGGAAGCAGAAGTGGACGTTATTTTATCTTCAGGGTGGATTTTGCTCTAACAGCATGCTCACTCCCAAAGCCTCTGGAAGTCTCCTTTGATGTGCGTGCTGAAACTTCTTCTGCATCCTGTGGAATGTACTGGGACAATCTGGGGACAGTTCAGGGCAGGGGTTTAGTAAGTGACAGCTCATTGGTGTGTGACACACAGGACACATTCAGCTTCATTGCCAGCTCTGAAAGCAGGGCTTTGCATCTTAGCCTCAGCTCACTAAGCTAGGGGAGATCATAACTGAGCCTCCCTGCTGCCTCCAACGCCCCTCTTCAGGACTCTGTTGGAGTACGTTTGAATGGCTGAGTATTGGAATACTGCTCTGATCCCATTGCAGAACACACACAGGCAAGGAATTGTGCAATTCATTTCCATAAGAACTAGACAGGACTTTACCTTTTGAAACTCACTCACTTGTTAAAGCATGAGGAGAATGATCCCCTCACTCGGGAGTTGCTTCGAACACCCGTGGTGAGGCACAGGCAGTGAAACAGCCCAGGGAGTGTTAACTGCTTACTGAGTCCTGTGAGCAGATCTGGAGCCGTGTGCTGGAGCAAGAGCAAAGGGCGAGACCAAACAGCCTTTAGTGATGTTTATCTTGTGGGTAATCTGAATGAAGCCCTTTCGCAGGCTGTGCTGGAAGCAAACCACTCCACCAGGCCGGGCTGTGGGACCCCTGCAAGCTAGGCTTTGCAAGAGCTGAGCGCTGTCAGCCGAGGCTGAAGCGGCCCTGGTGAAAGTGCTCCTCTGCTGTCGGCATGGGGCCACACAGGCAACCTGCCTTGGTCCGACGGTGGGAGCCAGCAGGAGCTTGTGGCAGGGAGCCTCTCTGGGTGTCCTCACCAGTTCCTTGGCCCGTGTGAGCACCTCAGAGCCTTTGCCCCTCTCTGTGTGTGAAGTCTGGCAAATCCTACAGAGCTGTGCGTAAAAAAGTAAACCCTAATCTTCATCAGTAATCAATGGGAGCAGCTGCAGGCTGTACTTCGGCTGACCCCCAGCCAAATGAGCTGAAGAGAAGCAAATAGACCACCTGTGCATGGCACTGTGAGCTCCTGTTTGGAATGCTCTGCATCCCGCAGGCCTGTTGGATTTTTGTTCACTTCGGTTAGGGAAGCAGCTCACCAGTAGCTAGAAAGCTTTCCTAGGTGCATAGGGACTCCATGAACTCTCCTCATATGTGTGCTGGCTATGAATGTGCCTTTGCTTTCTGTACGGTTTCTCAGTCTGATCTGTGGACTGGCTCTCACCTTGGGATAGATCTGAGTCACAGCTTTAGAAAATGGGGTTAAATTCTGTGTCTCACTTGTTTGCCTTATTTCTCTGGGGTGAAGCAGTTGGGACTCGTCATGCTGTAAGCTTTGTAGTTTTTTAAAATCTGTATCAAATATCAGACAGTTTAACTCACAATTTAACACAAGTGTGTCCCTGCTGGTGTTCACTGGCTGAAGAGCTGTTGGGTCCAATCTGCATAACCTGGGGATGCAGGTGGGCAGCGAAGGACAGCAGGGAGCTCAGTCCAGCAAAAGATTTTTGTGTGTCCCCAGGGCAATCCTACATCCTCACTGTCATTTTGCTAGAGTGGCGAGTGCCACGTGGCCAAGTTGCAGCTTAGCTGCTAGCAGAGTCCTGCTGCATGGAGCTCACTTTACCTAGGAAACGCAGGACATTGGTGCAAAGGAGTGGGAAGGTGGAGAACTCACAGTTAAAGCTGGTTTGGAAGGGGAAGCTCCTGTTCTTGCTAGTACAGCGTCTTTGGAAACAGAGTCCTCTGGGGAAAGCATCATCAGCACGGTCCTTAGCTAAGGCACCAATTCCTCTTTGGGATCAAAGCTACCACTGGATTAACTGGGACAAGCTGGGGTGCAAGTGAAGGTGAAGTGCAAAGACAGGCTGTGCTGTGTGCATGCCATTACTGGTGGTTAGATTGCATGAGGAAAGGTTACAAAGAGCATCTCTGAATTGTTCTTTGAACTCTCACATGTATTGCTTTGGCCCTTGGCATGCCCACCCAAGCTGATACCCTTCAGAGAAAAAAGATGAGGCGTTTGCATGCTGTAACTGAGCTGCACAGCCAGCGTGCCCTTGGGAGGCCACTGGGTTGTACCCCAGAGCTCATTGGAGTTCAAGTAAGAATTAATGCATTGGAATGGCAAACACATTCCAAAACGCTGAGAAGGAAGGAGTTGTTCAGACCGAGTTGTGGGGACAGCTTCACCTGGTGGATGAGTGGCACCACTGAAACGCTCACAGCATAGCGTTCTGCTGGGAGGAAACTCAGGTTGTTTGTGCCACTTCTGCTGCTGCACTGCATGGCTGGGCTAGTGGAGAAATGTGTTTTCTTGGCATTAGAACTCATGAAAACCATACCTGAATGTTTGGTGATTTGCTGAAAGCAGGTTTTAAAGTGAATAAAGTTAAAATTAGGGTGACAATGGGACTTCGGCTCTTGCATTGTGTGACTTGCTTTGGGTAGGTCCCTGGAAGGGTATCAAAATGCAAACATGCAAAATGCATCAGTGACAGATCAGCATTAAAGAATCAAATGAATTCACCCTCCACGAGTTGAATTCTGCAAATCTAATTTCCTGTGGACTTGCACTATTGCTTACAGCTGTACTGTGAAGCATACATGGATGTACAGCAGGAGAGTCATCTGGTCTGGAATGCAACTGACTGCTCAGCTCAGGAGGGGAATTAAACTGTCAGCCAAACACTGCCTTTGAGAACAAGACCCCCAGGTCTCCAGCACTGGTAGCTAAATGCTACCTAGACACAGGGTAAGGGTGCCAGGAACCGACCCTTTCACTGCCAAGTGCGGAGGGAAGGTGCTGGCTGGAGATGTGTGACAATAGGGAGGAGTGTTGGAAGCTGCTCCAAAGCAACAGCAGGGAAGGTTTAGGGACTGGTGACAAACCTCTAAGTTCTTAAAGCACTTGCTGCTAAGTCTGCTCCTAGGTGACTGCTCTGAGTTCACTGATGGTAAGTTGATTTGGGAGAGTTTGGTGTCTGTCCCTCCTCCTCCTCCAACAGCAGAACTCTGCAGCAGCAGGCTGCAGGCCTGTGGTTAAGTGCTGCAATCTGGTCCTGTATGAAACACTCTGCTCTTTAGGTTTGTGGTGCAGCAACTTGAGCAATCCCAGCTATGTGTGCCCGGTCATATGGCACTATGAAGTGGGAACACGCTTTTTCCTACAGTTAGTAATTTGCTTCTGCAACAGAAAGAATATGCCAGCTCTGCCAGCAGAGCTCAGTGCTTGCAGGGCCCTTCAGCTGAGGGGCAGGTGCACCAGAGGAGGAAAAGCTGCTTGTCTCCAGCAATATTGCACAGCATTTTTTTATGTATTACCATGCAACCAGGTTACATAAAAACACCTCTAACAGACATCAAATCTCTTCTCTAGAAAGAAGAGTGTTTTCTACCACCTTCCTTACTTTGTGTCTAAACAAATTATTCTCTTTGTACTCGGGCATTGGAATGGGCTGCCCAGGGAGGTGGTTGAGTCGCCATTCCTGGGTGTGTTTAAAGGTTGTTTGGATGTGGTACTTGGGGATCTGAACCTTGTAGAGCAGGGCTCTCGGTTGGACTTGGTGATCCCAGAGGGGCTGTGATTCTGTACCTAATGTCTGCATTTGAGAGACCGTGCACAGTGCCCCAGAGAAGAGATCCGAGCGAAAGGGCATCCCAGGACTGCTCCTGCTGTCTAGCGTTGCCGGGAAATGGAGCCGAATGGGGCTGGAAGAGAAGAGTGAACATTTCTGCCTAACCTTTGTCAGTTGAATGTGAAGCGTTAATATGTGTTGACTCGCTTCTCTCTGGTCTGCAAAGAAGGTGGTTAGGAAATATCTTTGGTCTCATCTTTCCTGTTATGATAAATAACTGATCTGTGGTCAGAGCTGTAAAGTTCATAACCTACCCAGAAAAAACTTAGGAACAAACCACTGCTGCTGCAACATTATGTAAAGTGGAAAACCTATTTTCCTGGGGAGGGGTGCTGCTGAGAGATGATTTCACAAAAGAGGAAGCCCTTGCTGTTTATCCTGCTTGATCCAAATGTGCAACATTTCCTGTGGCCAGATCTGCAGCAAAATCAAAGGGGGGAGCCATTCTCTGTGGTCAATTGCTTCCTATGGCAGACCCATAGGGGAGGGAGAAAATGACCCCAACCTTCCTGCACCAATTAATTGATTCAGGGCAGCGATACACTGGTAATAACTCCCCCGTGGCCAGCTGGGAATCCAGTTTGCACACCTGTCTGGCAGAACCACTGTGCATTTAAAGGTGACAGAAAGCAGCTTTACGTATTCCATAGGGTGGAATTTTTCCTTTAGACTCTGCAAAGAGAGGGCAGGCAGCTGATAAAATCTTTACTTGCAGGTCATCGAGGTTTTGCACAAAATAGCTAAATCTTAGAGTTCGGAAAACCAACAGGACCATTTAGAGGAAGTGAGAAATAAAGACCCTTGTTAATAATCAACATCTGACCAAGTTTTGCAGTCCTGACTCCGACACAATCACTACTGAGCCTGGGAATTCTGCATGTTCAGCTGCTGTGTTATCTTCACGTCTGCATATTTCAGTTATCCCGAAAGGTGCGTAAAATCTCAGGGGTAGCAGCTGCATGGCACCAGAGCAGTCGGGAGAAAGGCAGGCAGACCTCAGGCTTTCCCTCAGATGCAGACAGACACAGGTGCCAGCATAGCATTGGCAGAAGACCTGTCACTTGAGGCCAAAGCTGGCGTCTTGGCTAACACCGAGGGCAGCTGCAGGCAGCAGGGTGCACACCTTCCTTGGCTGGGCTCCTTGAAGGACCTCACTGAGCTGTGTGCAGATACTTTCCAGGGACTTACAGGAGGTCTGTGGCAGATGAAGAAGACTTCACAGTCCTTCAGGAGTGCAGGCAGTGCTACCAAAGATGCCTGAAAAAATGATGTAGGTTAGAAGGTGAGGCACAGAGCAGATGGCAAGTGCCATGCAGGATGGCCTGTGCAGCCCTGTTTCAAGTCTCCTGGGCATCTGATAACATTGCAACCTGTGTGTTTGCTCTGGGATGGCTCCTGCCTGGCCGAGCAGCATTTGGTGAGCAGAATGCAGCTTTCCCAAAGGAAGAAGCCTTGCCCAGTGCAGCAGAGAACTGGCATGCTCCTCTGTTAGGAACTGAAGTGGTCATCTGCTGAGGAGGAACTTCTTGAGAAAGTCCAGAGGTGTGCAGAGTTACCCCAGCCATGAGCAGACAATGCAGCTCTTCCCCTTTTCCTGGGCACTGAGCTAACCATGCCTCCTGGCTGCTGCAGCCTGCTGACCAGGCACCCCCCAAACACTGGCACCACTGCTGAAATCAGCTACCAGTGGGAGTCCTGGGTGGGAACTGCAGGAGACAGAGGCACTGGTGTCTGGCTCAGTGTGTCATCTTCAGCAGCAAATGTAAGTCAAATCAGGGCAAACTTTGATCCTTCAGGGAAGGCAGTTACGGGATTGAGTGTTTGTTACAGCTGGCTCAGTCAGTGCTGCTGAGCATGGGCACAAGGAGCTCTGGGCTGTTGGGTGCCCTTTTATAAGGGACAGGCTGACAATTAACAAGGGTAGGGCAGGGCAGTGCTGTTGCTAGCCTGCTGAGAAGGTCTGTTCCTTGCCAGGGTGCTTTCTGCCCCCTTTCACCTAATGGGTCACTACCTTCCCTAGGTGCCTGAATTCATTCCTAGAGCCCGCCATGTACCTCAGCTGCATCCTCCACAGTTCACTTCTCTTTGCACTGGGTCTGCGTCTCTGCTCCACATCTCATACGGCAAGGCCAGACTCAAATTATCCAGGGATAGAAATACATGCACATGCTCCAGCTACTCTGCACCAAACCCTGTTCTTCTGACGCAGGTCAGATTTTCTTTCCCTGCTCTCAAGATATTTTGGGACTCCCCCCACTCTGACAGCTCCCTGGGGCAGCAACCTGGCTGCTGCTGTGCCGAGCAGTGGCGGAATCGATGCAGGCACAGTGGGGCTACCCACAGGGTGTCCACAGCATGCCGGCATTCGGAGTCCCTGGCACTGCAGCAGGCTTGCATAGCAGCCTGGCACAGGGAGCTCCTCAGAGCTCCTCCATGGGCGGTACTGCAGCATCTGGGGGAAGGTGGCAGGGATGAAAAATGGAAGAAAGTGCTCTTTGTGGGGTAGTGCCTGCTCAGTGGTACTAGGAAGAGTCTGAAAAAAACCCAGAAGTTAACAACAAAATAAACATGTAGAGCACCCCACAGCTGGCTGCCCAAATCCAGGTGCCAGTTTTCTGCCCCCAAATCAATATTCTAATTCTGAAATATCAAAGTACTGAAAGTGAGTGTCCCAAATCTGAGACACGTGGACGTGTTCTGCAAATTATCAAAGAAGGAGGCATTTGGGTTGTGTCTTGATGTTGAATCTTTGTATTTTGAAACATTTCCTATGTAACTTCAGAGAAATGTTTTCAACAGAAAATGAAGCATCCAATTCAACAGATGTTAGTGTGGCAATGTGGAAATACTGAAGAATGTTAAAGTATTGCTGTCACCCAGGCTAGTCCAGAGTTTAGTCCAGTACCCACATGAAGCACGGTAAATGAGAGCTGGTTCAGTTCGCTGCTTTCCTGTCTTACTACTTTGGCTGCAAAGAAGCCAGTCAAAGTGGATTGGTGTTGCTATCTCACAGGAATTAACTCAGTTGGAAGTTAGTCAGAGATGAGGAAAGATTGTGAAGGTATGGAAATCCCAGCACGTAGAGATTTGATCAGTTACTCTGTAGCCTCACAGGAGAGCAGGAGGAAATGACATTGCCACACTCTGCTTTACGGCCAGTGTCACTGGAGCCCTTCATGTCGCTCTGCAGTTAGCATGGGACATGTAATGGGGGGACAATACCTGGCACAAGGGGGACTCAGGGGTATTGTCATTCGCAGATAGGATCTAGCTGCTGTGTGGGTGCAGTCTTCTGAAACAGAGCTCCTGAGGGTGACCAGCCCTGCTTTGTGTGTCTGAGGGCAGCAGACAGCTGGACCTTGGCTGAGTGCTGTGACTCACGTGGACGTCTGTGCCATTGCTGAGCAGCATGCGTGGGGGGTCAGCAGCAAGCTGCAGTCGTCCAATGCCAAGTGAGACTGCTTCCAGCCAGGCAGCTGACTGCATCTGTCTGACTCTCAAATACCTTTCGGCACAATTGCTAGCTCAGATCACTGATTTCAGCCTAGCTCAGGTTATCACCCATGTTGATGTTTATATAGGGCCTGTCATCACTCACTTAAATGGCTAAATGTATGGGTAGAGATTAATTCCTACTCTGTATTTTCTTTTAAAATGTAAACAGTGTTTTAAACTGCTAATTCCTGAGGTGTGACTCTTGATAAAAGACCTAGGTAACCCCTAACAATAGTTGCTGGTGCGTGGCTCAGGGCTGGCTCCAGCATTACTGACACAGTGAACAGTGTTCAGTGATTTGATTTCTGCAGTGGAAGCTTCATTTTCAAGGGCTTGAAACCCAGGACCTAATGCTGAACTCTGTAAATCAAAGCTGGGTTTCTGGTTCTCTTAGCAAGGTAAGAAAACCATGTTGGATTTCTTCTGTCATTTAGGACCAGCTCTTCAGACCCGTGCTGTTGAGTGCAAAGCTGCTGTTCAACTAGGCTGTTGTGGGGAAGGGGCAAGTAGCTGTTTGGTGTGACCTTGGGCTGAAGGACATGCTGATGGACATGGACTGAGGAGTGAGCAGCTCTGAGGGGACAGTTGAGTAGCACCACCACTAGCAGCAGATGAGACGTGGAGCTGTATCATACCAATGCAGGCACCCATACTGTCAGGGTCAGACACCCTAATGAAGGCTTCTGATCCTTAGACTGTGAAGGAGGTGGGGAAGGGCCCTGTTCAGACTCCAGATTGTCACCCTAGAGCCCCAGATCTGGATTTGGGAGCTGCAGTTGTAACCAGGCAGCCAAAGAGCTGGACTCATCCCTCTGAACTCTGTCTGGGCAGTGCCTCTGGATGCTGTCTCCTGTATTGGTGTCTGCTTCCCAGCTTCTGCAAGCAACTCTACCTTCTCTCCTACTCACACGTGAGATGAGTTTTTTTCCTTCCCTTTTTTCTTACTAGAACCTTGTTGTGGCTCTCATCCTCTCATGACCAGAAGCTTTCCTTCAGTTTCTAGCCCCAATATGGGTATTTTATACCTGTGTTTGTTTTTCTGTTTTTTAGATTCAACAACATTTGTACTGCTTCCTACCACAGTACCTGCAGGGAGAAGTAGTTTTAATTTATCTAGAGGTTAAAAAAGAAAGGGTCCAAACTCTGCTCAGAAAAGAGGCATTTTGAACATGATAGAGGCCAAATGTTGTGTGCATCTCACACAGCTGCAGAGCTGAGCTTGCAGGGACCAGGGAGCACCAAGTAGTGGCTGTGTGGAAGCAGCTGAGACTTCCACGCAGCAGTTTGGGTGTGACTGCCCAATGGCATGGGCTTAGATGTTTGGGAGAGGGCAGCCCTTGCTTTGACTCACCTTTAAGTCTCTTCAGCCATCTGTAGAGGTGCCCCCATAAGGCATGGCTCTCCCAGTGAGTTACATGGGGCCCACACCTATTGCCTCGGCTGGCACAGCGCCCATGCAATACCATGCGTGGCATTACACATACAGGTGTGAGCTTTGGGCAAGACTGCTTCTGCAGAACAGACCCCTCCGAGTTCTCTGGCCACACATAACCCTCATCTGTGTGATTTCAGCTGCCGCATCCCTGTGCGTGCTCAGTGTGCCAAGTGCTGCAAGCCAAGGCAGGGCTGCAGTGCTTCTGTCAGTCTCCCTGGATGGCTGGCACTGCTGCCAAAGCCATCGTTTGTCACCAGCAGCAGCTGCTGACAGTGCCATTAGGGGTCTGACATCACTTGGTAAACAGGACTTTTGGTTACAAGACTTTTGCTCTCCCAAAGAACGTCAAGAACAGCAAAAGTTACGCAGCGGTTGGTACCAGCCAGACCAGCTGAATTTTCACTTGAACCAATGCAGCTGACACTAAGCAGGGGCACTTTGTAAACTTAACCAGAGAACTTGAAGCCTTGACCAGTCCCCAAGTGCAGACAGTTTATGGTTCGAAACCTTATGGTATCACCTCAGCACCCAGGGAAGAACACACTTCTTAGAAGCAGCATGAGATGACTCCACTCCTGAGGTTCTGGTGTTTGTTACCCATCCAGATCATTCCATGAAATCTTTGCTCGAACTCGTTGGCAAAGTTGCCTCAGTATCTCCCTGTAATGCTAACTGAACGAAATCAGGGCTTATGCTAGTGAATGGTCTTTGTTCACTGCTAGTAATTAACTGATTCTGAATGGGAAGCCTGGGGCTTCCATACCCTCAAGGTGCAGGCTCAGTGCAACTGCTCAATGTAGGGCTCGGAGTCATCAGAATGGAAGTGTCAGCAGATGAGTTCCTCTCAGATTATCTCGGTGGGTGAGGCTGGCAGCCACAAAAGATTACGATTGTTCCAAAAAACAATTCCACGCTGAGCACACTGCCAGTTGCAGTAAATCCTGGAACTCTTCAAGAGAGGTCTCTGTTATTAGCAGCGTGTGTGTGTGTAAAAACGAGAACCACAGCACTGGCATCAGGCACATCCTGGAAACTGATAAAAGGCACTTTGTGTTTGGAGACAGCCTATCATTTGGTTCTCACCTCTGGAAACTGAAAGAGGCCCTGTGCGGTTTCACCCAGAGGAAGCTCAAGCCCAGCCTTGTTTATCAAAATGGAAGCTACAATGTTATCTCCCCTGAAGGATCAGCTTCCATGCTGGCATACTTCACCCCAGCTGGAGCCAAGGGGCTCGCTGCTGGCTTGGCTGGGTGCAGCCCTGGGCAGAGAGCGACTCTGCCCCAGTCTTCCAGAGATTCCTGCCTGCAAGGACACAGCACATAAGAAGTGTGTCCTGGTCACGGCACAGTTGGCTCTGGAAGCCAGCGTGAAGCTGAGAGGTTTCCCGTGAAGAAAGGGTGGAAGCCACTCTGAGTCCTGCATATCCCTTCACCTGCACTGCTGCTGTCAGGACGCCCTCTTTGTGCCTGTGACCTCTAACACTAACACTCCCGCTGTGCTGGGGCAGCCTCACTGCTGTTCTGCTGGGGTGAGCTGCATTGCTCGCCTGGGGAGGTGTCTCTTGGGCTAACCTGCTGTTTTCATAGCCAGCTCTGGATCGCAGAAATATCCTGACTCCACTGAAACCAGTGGAGAATCTTGTCCCTGGATTTTCAAACACAAGGAGATGAAAATTTGGCTCCTAACTTTCCCTTGGGGTTCCTGAATTAGTGGTTCAGCTTCCAAAAGCTCTGGCACCCACTGGTTTCAATAGGAGCTGCTGGGGCGCTGTAAAAAAAGGTTGTTCATTTCCAACACTAAATATGGATGGTGGAATCTTAAAATTAGAGTCCTATTTCTGAAATCTTGGCCCAAACCTTGATTAATCCCACACAGCCATGTGTCCTGCATCTCTCAGCAAGCACAACAGCATTCAGATCCACATCTGTTGTGTTCTCTAAACGTGGGAAAAACAAAACTGGTCTCTTAAACGTCTGTGGATAAAGAGCTCTCGCTGCAGCAGCCATCGCCAGCTATGGCTGGGGCAGCATTTGATGTGAGCTGCAGCGTTCCTGGTTGGCACAGGGGCAGAGTGCTGTGTGTATGGGCTGTTCCCAGGGAGCTCTGGTGATTGGAGTAGTTTCAGCATTTTCCAAGGAAGTGACTGCTCCTGAGTTGTTACCTAGAGTAATTCTTACCGACAGGATTATAGGGGTGGAAGAGGCAATGCCACACACTAACTGTGCAGTCACAAAGGCCTTTGTCACTTCTGTGTTTATGTTCTTAGCACTGCTAGCTCAGGGACACACAGTGCTCGCCTGCCTCTGTCCAAAGGCAAAAAAAGAGGGTTTGCTCTGTCATTGCATCAACACTAGGTCAGATCTGCTCAGCCATAACCTCGCCAGAATGAACCAGCTCATGAAGGCTGGCTCTGATCTGAGTGGGAAACCTCTTGGTGCAGAGGAAGGGCTGGAGGAGGTGGTGTTACTGGTGCTGTAGGTGGCTGAGTCAACAGCCCCCCCACTGCTTTTCTCCTGCACTGGGCACTGAGAGCACTCACTCATTGTGTGTTCAATAAAACTTCTGTGGGACGTTTTGCAGATTAATTAGCCCAGATAGTTTAACTGAGTCTCAGTATGGCTGTCCTCTGCTTATCTCTCTAGAAGCAGTGAGGGCTGGTGTTGCAAAATATTTTCCATTATAATCCTTGCTTTCAGCAGATCTCTAATTTCCTAAATTGTGTGCTGCTGCTTGCTGACCCTTCTGGAGTTCAGCTGTTGTTGTGCAGTGAGGTACAGCACTCTCTGTGCTGTGGTGCAGGAGGATCTCTTCAGCCACTTCTGTGCAGAGCAGAGGAATGTTTACACATACCCCAACACAGATTGAGCCATTTGGTTGTGAACAAAGCTCTGGTGAAAAAGTCCCTGCCCCGAAAGGAGCTGAAGTGTGATGTTTAAAACCTGGCAGGAACAAGCAAGTTACGGCTTCAAGATGATTAGCGCCAGATCTTTGTAGCTGTCACTCTGTGTGGCCTGAGCAGCAATCACATGGACACCACAGGACCTGTTGTTAATGTGGAGTGCTGCTGAATGTGACAGAACTGTGAAGACCTCACTTGGGCCAGAGGAGGCAGGACCTGTCTTGGGTTTCTTCTGCTTTGAAAATAGGTCCCCTCAACAGTAACATGGCAGAGTAGTATTGAGGCTCTGTCTCCTTCATCCCCTAGGAAGCAAGAGACAGGGGCAGTGAGGAGGAAACCACACAAAAGCCTTGTTGCATTGCTTCATCAGCTTTCTGCATTTTATTACTGGAGGCAGGGTCTGGCTCCTCATCTGCTTTTCATCAAGGCTGGGCCCAGTGGTACCCTTGTCTGCTTGGGCCGTTTGAGGCTGCTGTAATAAAAACAACAATAAACAACAAATAAGCCACTGGAGTTCAGAGGCGTGGAGCAGGCTCCCTCCAAGTCCTGATGGAGCCAGTGCTGGAATCCCAGCAGAGCAGGAGAGCCCCAACTGGTAGTCCTAAAGGCCAGAGGTGCCTGCAGGCCTGTCGTGGAATGCACCAAACACACCCTACTGGCGTGTGGCTGGTACTCAGCAGCGGTGGCTCAGAGCAGNTCTGCTCATCGCTTTGGCCCACGTGTTCCAGCATATCTTAGCGCCTTCAGCTTGCTTCTGTAAGACTCCAACCTCTCTTGTCTTCTACCTTACCCCTGGCTTGCAGGGAGCACCCAGTGTTGCTGAGGACATCTTCTGGTGTGAATAATGTGGGTGCCTTGGTGGCTCCTGAGTATTTCTGGCATAAGATTGCTGTGGAGTGATGCAGAAAGGAAACATTTACAGCTTGATCCACATCCCATTTAGGACACTGGATTTACCTGAAAGGTATTTGTGGCATTGGGTCTGAAGTTGGCTGTGACAACATTGTCTTGTGTGTGGAGGTGTTGGGCTTGTCTGTCTTTCAGTGATGAAGTTCATTCAGTCCAGAGACCACCTTCAGCAGAACTGCAACAGGGAGCACCTAAGCAGGGTCTGGTTCTGCCCTGCTGCTGTTAGCCTGCTGAGCTGTGCCTGCCTGCCTGCTCCGCGGTGTGGAGGCTCCAAAATGCAGAAGGTATTTGACAGGTTGAAAACCTGAAAACCAAAGGTCACACCTTTATGCCAGTTTAGAAACAAGCATAAAGCATCTGGTTACCCCCATCTGGGAAGCTAATCCACAGGGAGCTGCAAGTATCTGGCAAAGAAACAGGTTTTGCCTTGGGCCTGATTTGGGGAGGGAAAGAAAAGGTAGTATTTCCAGTTTTTGAATTGGCTTTTGGCAGCAGTGCAACCCTGTCTGGCAGGAGAGCTGTGCTGAAGGGCTGCAGCCTGGACTGCAGTTGAGGGCTTCTGAATCCCTGCTCAGTGCCTGCTGGTGTGGGGCTGGTGAGGACAAGCATTGTGCTGAGCTTTGGACAGGAGCGAGCACCACCATTTTTAGGGTGTTCCCATGACACCAGCGTGTGCCACAGCAATGTGCTGTCCACTGCCTGATGCTGGGGGCTTAGATCCTGGTACCAATCTTGTCATTTGTAGCAGCAAGGGTGAGGGGGGGTTTCATGTATGCAGATGGTAGCTGGAGCAGGTCAACGTGAAAGACAACTTTTCAGCTTCCTCCTGTTCTGCAAGGCCAATTCCTCTTCTTTCTGGAAGTCTGTTGCTACTGTTTTTTGCTGCTAGAGTATTGGTGTATTTGAAGGTGATTACATCAGGACTCAAACACTCTTTAAGAATTGATTATTTAGTACTGTACACAGAATAAATTATTTGAGGGCTCCTGAGGAGCCAAAGGCAGGACCTGGGCACTCAGTCGCTGGCTTTCCGAAGGAGCCTGGTGGCAGCACAGCCTGGTTTGTATGTTCTGGCTGTACAGTCCCCGTGTAGAAATCCAAGGGGCTGGGCAGGAATTCTCACAGGGCTTTCCTTTCCTTTTCCCTGTTGAAAGGAAACTGGGCAGCCAGGTCCCACTGGTGTGCTGTACTTGAGGGAACGGCTGGGCTTAATGAGCAGGAATCACTAACGAAGGTCCCATTCTTCTGCTGCCCCCATTGGCACCTCCAAAAGACTCCAGAGGGGAAGCTGCGCAGGGGAAGGTGCGAGCGAGCAGTGTGGGTCTGACATCTTGAAGTGGAAGAGGTTATGAAACGCAGGTTAGGCCTCTGCAAGGTTTCTTGCCAGGGAAGGGAGCGTGATGGTAACAGTCGATTGGCCCCAAGCCAGGCTCCCGCTGTTGCAATGTGCGTTCTCCGCTGTTGAGACATGCCATGCTAGGAAGCTCTGGTGGAGCCACCGTGTAACAGCAGCAGGCCCAAGGCAGAGTTCTTCCTGTTTCTGAACGCAGAGTAAAATCAACCGGGAACAGAAGTGGACATCAGGACTGCTGTGAAATCCAGAGGAGGACAGGTCTGGGGTGAGAGCGACCCTGTCTTGGCAGAACAGGTCTGCTTGCTGAAAAGAATAATAATGGGCTACAGTAAGACACCCAAAGTGTCCAGAAGGCAGTCACTGGTGAAGCACACACCCGTGTGCCACATGCCCAATCCATCATCATTTCAAAGGCATTTCAGCATTGTTTCAGTAACAGCCTATTGTGACAGGCTGAGATGAGAGCCGTGCATGGCAGCTTCACCCCTGAAGTGAGCTGAGGAAGGCAGGGCATTGGCATCTTGCAGCTGAGTGAATGGACAGTGCTGCCAGCTCCAGGTGTGGTGGAGGCTGCAGGATTCCTCTTGTTGCCAAGCCCAGCATAGGTAGAGGCAGGACCAAATCTCACTTGTAGCTGTTTATCTTGTGGGAGGATTACTGCTGAAGTTAGTCTCCCACTGAGGTAGGCAGCAGTTCAGCACCTGAGCAGCCTGTACTGGCACTCAGAAACAGTTGCTTTCTGCTGTTTGTAGGTTGCAGTACCACGTGGAAATGGTTGCATGCAGCCTTTGATGGAGATGTCAAAAAGTTTTAGGAAAGTAAAATCGACTTGTAGCTCGCTTACACTCTTGTTCCACTTTGTGCCAAACCCCAGCTAAATACCACCAACCCGTGTCAGGAAGAACACGAGGGCTCAGGTTCAGAGCCCAGGCACAGCCAGGCTCCCATTTCCTGGTGTCCTAATCCTGGGTCCAAAGCTTTGCAGCTAAAATGGAGGTCTGTGGCAGGAAGGTTGCTGTGCAGATGCAGAAGTGAACCGTCCACTCTAGAAACAGGCACTGAGCAGTCTGGGAGCGGTGCTCTGTATGCTTCTATGCATTTGGTGAGCACTGGGCTGTCAGACTGTCAGGCTGGTTCTGGAGCTCTTGATTGGCACCCAACACCGTGACCCTCGCTACCATCATGCAGAGCTCTCCTGAGGCAGTTACCAGAGCTGTGGAGCTGCTCTCGGTGAAATCCGAGAGATGCAGGGACCTAGCATCAATTTCCAGCACCGCAGGGCTGTATCTTAACATAGGCTTTAATTAGTGCCCCAAATAATCACAAACCCTTTGTTTTCCCCTTAACCCCTGTGTATCACACCGAGGTAGGCCAAGGGAAGTGCTTCTCTTTGTTCCATGGGAATCCTGTGTATTCAGCTTTTGTTGTCTGTGATAAATTAACTCAGCCTCCTTGTTATCCCAAGATTTGGGTTATGGCAGGGAATGCATCACAGCAGAGCCAAGGGCTAGCTGAGAGCTATTTTGCTATTCCAGGCACAATTAGTGTCCGTTACAATTCCAGGAAGGAGCAGAACCGTAACTTTAAGAGGTGACTATGTTGCAGCAGCATGAAAAGAAAAATGGCATCCCTGCTTCAGCTGAGCAAAACAAAGAAGGAAAGAAAAGACTTTGGGTTGCGTGCTCTGTGTTAAACACAAGCAGTCCCCCAGGCATTTGGCTCTTCAGTGGAAGGCAGCTCTGGCTCCTCTGACTGTTGCAGTTTCACTTAATTTCACTTAACCCTGTTTAAGGCCCTTGTCCTGCACAGTTAGGAAGAGGCACCTGTGCAGAATGCTGCTAGCTTCCAGCTGCCTGGGATGCCTGGAACCTGTTCCCCACACAGTGCCCATGTGCCAGGGTTGTCTCTGACCTTTTACAGCCACCCTGCTCATGTCCAAGAAGGGACAGGCATTTGTGTGAAGACCTGGATGGTTCTAGGCACAGAGCATGACTGAAGTTGAAAGAGATTTTCTTTTGCTGCTGTTAAAAAAAAAAAGCAACTGAGGCTTAGCTGCAGTTGTTTGCATTGATTTTTTTTCCACAGTTTAATGCTCTCAAGAAAGCATTTCTTCACTTGAATTTGAATGTTTTGGGAACACTCTTCCCTGACCAGGTAGAATCAAAATAAATTCCTGCTGTTAAGCAGCCCCCCAAAATGCTGGTGACTTTCCATCTCCTAAGAGAATTGTTTAGGCAAGTGGAATAAACAGGTCAGGAAAAATGACACCCAAAAAATCCATTCCTGGCACCGGAGGACAGCACCAGCGCTAGCTAAGGAAGAGGGCAAGTGCTGAAAGCAAGACTTTAAATAACCTCAAAGCTACAGTTGGATTAGATACATGGACGCGATGCTGGTTGTGTTCCTCTGGCAAGATCTCCTCGTGTCACATTCGTGTGTGTGAAGAGCACTGAGAGTGAGTTACTCAGTGAGGACGCCTACAGTCTCTAGTGCCTCACCGAAGGTTGTCATTTCCTTGCAGCTTCAGTAAAACTGGCTGCTGTAGGACAAGGGAAACTGTTTCTACAGGTTCCAGGCAGCAGGGTTTCCCTGCCTAGCTCTGTAACTTTATGATGAATTCGTGTTCTTGGAGTAACAATATTAATATCATGTGTTGCAGAGATTTAATCACAGATGACATTTGATCTGCTCAGACATTTGTGTCTGAATAACTGTGTAAGGTTACTCATAGAGCAGGATCTCCAAACAGAAGACTGGTTTTCTTCCCCAGACATCTGTCCTGCCATCCTCGAGTAGCCTTTTGTGCCTGTTTTGCAGCCTGCTGGATTTATGGAATGATGGCCCTATGAAATGCAGCAGCAAGAACAGAGAGCTGCCTTCTGTGCCTGCTGCTGCTGCAGGGGAAGGGCAGCTCAAACAGGCCTCTTTTCCCTGAGGTGTGCTGGCTGTGGGTAAACCTGGGCAGCCTGGATGGGCTCAGACAAGCGTTTGTGCCAGGGCATGGCATGGGTACCGGCACTTTAAGCTTCACACCAGCCTGTGTCCCACCTGGATGGTACTGCAGACCTCCAGCTGTGGAAGCCATGTCCATGGCCACTGAGTGTTCATGAGCAACATGGGAGCTGAGGGCTGGTGGCTGAGGCTTCTCACTGCTGCCACTGACTGAAGCATGGTTCTGGCCAAGCTATGTGTGTTGTGAAGGGTCCACTTCTAAACCAGGAATAGCTGCAGACCAGAGTGTGACTGTGTTGGGCTGAAGCGTGGTGAGAACCCAAGGCTGGACAATGTGGCGTGCGAGGCACAGGAAAACACTGCAGGTACCTGGGGTCATCACAAGTGGCTGTGTCTGATTATCTGACATGGAGACAAGTGGTGAGTTAGGGCTTGGGTTTTGTTCAGAATGCACATGCTGCATGAGTGCTGTTCAGTGAGTGCATCTGCAGGCACTGTCTGCTGACAGCAGTCACCTTCGATGTAAGAGTCTGAGGCGCAGCTCTGTTGGGCTGATTCTTGTTTTGCTGCATGGGAAAAATAAACAGGAGGAACCCTGAAGTGCCTTCTTTCTTTCTTTCTTTCTTTCTTTTTTGTTTGTTTTTTTTTTTTTTTTTTTTTTTTTTTTTTCTTCATTCCCCTCCTCTGTGTCAGCAATGCAGCCAGCTCAAATGCATGGTTATTTTGTGTTTGAAATAATGCAAACTATGCAGAGTGCTATGAGAGCTATGAAAAACACAGGGCCTGGAAAATGGCAGTTTTTGTGGTTTTGGGGTTTTCAGTGAAGTTTCACAACCAATCAGCCCAGAATAATGTCCGGTAAAGGCATTTGTGCCTCTTACTCTGTTTATTTACTTTGGCCTTCCGTGCCAACGCCAGACACATCTGGAGGTAGGTCAGTGAAAATGCTCCAGATCTGTCAAAGGGTCTAATCCTGCAAAGTGCTGAGGATCTGCTGCTGCTGGGGAGGTGCTCGGGAGCGGGCTGCAGTGCAACGTGCCTGCCCGGCAGCACAGGCACTCAGCAGCTTGCCTGAGGAGCTTGCACAGAAAGTGCAGGCAATGTTGGATCCATTTGGAGCTTTGGCAGGGGAGCTGGGCTGAATGATCTCTGGAGGTCCCTTCCAACCCCTAACACTCTGTAACTCTGATTCTTTAGCAGCCACTGGTTTCTGTGGGTGTCCTTTTCTGCCTGGCAGTCCTGATCTCATTTGCCTTGCTGAACCCTTTGCTTGATACTGTGTCTCTTTCAGCAGGCTCCCAACCCCAGTGCCCAGCCTGCCCTGCTGGTGATGCCTGAGCTATTGACTGAGCGCTGGCAGCCGTGGGAGGAATTAGATGCAGCCTCTGGTGCCTTGTCCCACTCCCTACGATGTGCTACGTGCCATACAGTGCTTGGCTTCTGCGTCGAGGCCCCTGGGATGCTGGGATTACTGAAGATCTGAAGGGCAGATCTCCTTCAGGAAACATTTGTTTAATTGGGGATTTCCAGCGGGAGAGGCTCCCTCTGCTCAGCTGTCACCAGGGCGCTGCCCTCGGAGGGCTGAAGGATGGCACCAAATGGACTTAGGTGTTCCATGAGGAGCACGACAGTCCTAGGGCTTGGCTTTGGTTGCCCTACTGTGCTTCACCCCCTCTTGTCCAGAGTGCTGCCGAATCCCCAGCCGAGGCTGTCCCTGCAGCAGAGCCTGCGAGAGCCTCCTCACCAGGCTCCACCAAGGTCCAGAGCAGGGGTCCCTGGCTCTGCAGCTTTGGTTGTGTCCCATGACAGGCGTGTTCCAAGTATCTGTCATGAGGAGGTGTCTGCAGAGGGATAATCATTGTTGCAAAGCGACGGCTGCTGTCCCATCCCGCAGTCCCCAGCCCTCTCCCCAGTGCTTGGCTCCCTGCAGGGGCACCCCACAGCCACAGACCAGGGAGCCGCTGCAGCCCAGTGAAGACCTGCCGAGTTCTTGGGCCAGTCGCCACCCTCGCCCGGGGCTTATGGCACTCCGCGCACCAGAAGGAACGTGCGGCCATAGGGACCTGGCCGTGCCGTGCCAGGGTGGCAGCCAGCAAGCGGGCACGAATGCTCCGGACGCGGCCGCAGGGAGCGCGGTGGCAGCTCCCCGAGCGCAGTGCCCCCTTGCGTCCGGCCGTCCCCCCGCAGCTTGTCCGGCGCGGACCGGCAGCTGTGCGGACCGGCAGCTGTGCTGCCCGCCGGGCAGATGTGGCTGTGCGGCACCGCCGCCTGCCCGCTGAAGCGGGGCTGCTCTCGCAGGCGCAGGAACCGAGCCCGCACGGGCACCCGCCACGACGCTGCCACGCGTGAGCCATGGGGTGAGGCAGCTACTTCCCTTGGATCCCCAGTGTCCGTGGCACAGGCTGGATGCCCAGACGGCAGAGGAACCCGGAGTGCCATCAGCAGCCCCACCCAGGAGCCGATGGTGCTGTGCAGCATGGAAAGAGGGGCCAGAGGGGTGTTTGGTTGGTTGGCGTTTCCGTTCTAACCTGAAAGGTCAGCTCCAGCTCTCCCCATCGCTCGCGGACTGCCCCAGCAGATCGCTGGCAGCCGCACGGCTCCGTGGCAGCCTCTCTGCACCACATTAGTTTAATGGCACTGTCACTGTGAACTGCAAACTTTCTCAGCTCCCCCCTGTGCTGGTGAAACATGGCAGCATAAGGAACATCTGCTGCCTTACCCTGCGCTGGAAATGGGAAACATCAGACTGCGTGTTTGTTACTAGCCTTATTTGGATGCCAGTGGTTTTGTTTCTAAACACATCAAGGCGGCTGAATAACCTTAATTGAGCACTGCAGAAAAAGCATGGCTTCATGCAAATGCAGCTGCCAGCAACATTATTAGGACAATACTAAACTTCTATTCCTGAGAGCGTTCCAGTTCCTTGGTTTTTCTATTGCTCCCTTGCTGCCAAATTTCATTATGAGCATTTCTGCACAGCCCCATCTATAGCTAGGCAGTAAACAAGTTAAATCCTTAAATGTTGACATTAAAAAGTGAAACAAACTTAATTATTCCAACGTGCCTTGCAGCCTTTCTGTATGCACAAACCCCATTACCCAGTCTTCACTAGGAGTGCCCAGCACAGGTCGATCTCTCTCTTACAGGGCTTCAAACAGTCCCCAGGATTCTCACTATAATTTCATTACTGATGACAAATTCTTGCAGCTCCTATGGAAGGTGACAGTATTTGTCCATGGAATCAATAATTCCCAAATGCAGTTATAGTGAGTTCATTGTTCCTGTATGATCAACCCCAGCACACGACAGGCACTGAAGCGCAGCACATGTGCACAGTTCTCTGGCTCACTCAGTATATGGAATCCCTTCATCATGGGGCTTTAGGGCAGGTCAGACACTGAGAATGCAGCAAGGGCACAAAAAGTGCCAGAATCTGTTCCAGCAGCTTTGTTGGTGTCTTTCTGCGTTGCAGGGCTTCTACATCCTTCAGGACAGGCACACTTTGAATGAGCCTTTGTCAAAATATTTCATTTTTATCTTGTTTCTCTACCAGCTTACTGCAGCATCCCAGAAATCTGCTATCCAGGTGCAGGCTTGCTCAGTTTTTGATAGTTTTGCCTGGATTTGGAGAGGCTTTTGGTGAACCCTGAAAATCAGGCTTCTGGTGGGAATGATAGAGAGGCTTTTCGTCCTGTAGATTTAATTTAGGTTTTATTTTCTTTCAGACCCACAGCAGAATTTCAGACTACTTCTTGCAGTTCCTGGGAGAGATGTGCTCATTGTCACAGAACAATTGGATCTGGTGCCGTGTTAGTGACAGTTTCTCTTTAAGGAAGACAGACTATAAACCCAGCAGAGGTTTTGCAGGTCAGGATTGTGTTGTATCAGCAGAACTGTTGTGGGGAAGCTAGCACAGCACGTGTCTGCCCTGTCTGGCTCCATCCCTCCTCTTCACAACTAATAACATTTACTCCAAATTTAAAGAGGCTCAAAGGTCAGCAAGCCAAATTTAGTCTGGGGGTGTCTTACTGAAGTCATTGGAGCAGATAGACTCGGCCTGGTATTTGCTTTGGGAGAGCGAATGTGAGAACAGTTCTGCAAGTGTTTCTGTTCATTTTTACAGTCGCGGGAGGAGGCAGTTTGCAGCAGAACGCATCACACAAGGCTGCGCCAGGAGCACAGGGCACAAAGCAGGCCAGGCTCTTCTCTTGCTGTAATTAACGCTAGAAGTTTCTACTGGGTTTGTGCTCATCTCCATCTCCCCCAGTACCACCTCTCTGAGGAACAGGCTCTATGGATACCATCATCTGCCGGATCATTTGCAGTGGGGCATCTACACTGCTCTGCACCATGGTCGTGGTGGTAAGCAGTGATAGCAGTGGTCACCATTTGTAAAATCTTTCCAAGCAGACTCATGTCCTAGGAATGGATCTGAGACCCTTCCTTTCTTCTGACCTCCCAGCCAGTTGCTGGGAGCTTGCCTAGGCTGTGGTGCATGTTCTTCCAGGCCAGTATCAGCAGTTGCTGAGTGACACCCAGGGCACCCTCAGCTTCCCCAGGTTGAGCAGGGGTGAGGGCAGCCTGGCAGAGCAGCTCCTTGCTATGTGACAGGGTGTTGCCTACTTGCCACGTGGCTCCCATCCGCCTCAGAGCAGGGGTGCCAGGCTGAGGCACTGAATGCCTGGTAAAGGCAGCTGGCACAGCCAGCACAAGTTGCTCCATCACCAAGGGGGCAGAGAATAGGAAGCTAGCTGTGACTCACAGTCCACATCTCCCCGCTTTGTTCTTGAGGCAGCAGAGCCACACACAACCCCTCACTCAGGGCAGGCTGCTCAGACACAGGCCAGCCCCTAGTGAAATTCACTGCATCTGGTGCTGCTCACTTCCTTTCAGTTTTTATCTAGTCTGTCTGGGCTTCCTGTTAGGACCCAGTGCCCCTCAGGACAGCACAGTGCCTGCTGTGCTGGCTGTGCAGAAGCAAACAGGAGCTGGGGGCTTCAGCAAAGGGCTGTGATCCAGGCAGCAGGAATTTGGGTGCATTTTCCTCCTGCTTTTTCACCATCTTGCTCTCCCAGGTGGGGCAGTGTCAGGGATGAAGAACTGGGGCACTGAGGACCGTCGGTGAAGTCTGTGAAGTGGATCCTGGTTTTCTGCTGGGAAGGGTCATGAGAAGCAAGCAGCACAGACAAAGTTGTCTGTCTGTAAAATGTGGGTTCTAGCTTTGATCCTCACCTGCCTCTGTCACTTGTGCTGCTATACCCCTGCACTTGAACATTTTCAGCTGTTCTTAGACCTGTGAACTTCTGTTTTCCAGGCAGGTTTTCCTCAAACTCTCCTGGTGCCAGTAATTGAGAGGTTGTGGTAATTACCTCCCTGGTGCAGATACTAAGTATTAGCACTTAGGCTGAATGTGCCCAGTTTGATTTCTCCGCAGTGATGCTAGGGATGTGTGGCTGAACTCCACTCTAAATGAGCGCAGTGTCAGTAATGACAGCACTCTCACAATGGGCACTTTTGTGCTTAAGAAACTTTCTATACCTTAATCCAGTCTGATGCAAGTTCTACATGCAAATGTGTTGCAGGTACAATTTACTCTGTGGCATTAACAAAACATAAAGAGAGATTCAGATGGCACTGTGGGGTGTGGGTCAGATCCTTGGAGCTGGCCGAGCTCCACTGGCTGCCATTCTGCTCTCCTTTTCCTGTCCTGTGCCTGGCAACAGCCTGAATACTATGCTCCTCCCAGGCTTGGTCCTTCAGGGGTCACAAGGAGTTCAGAAATATTGTAGATACTTTGTGAGTATCATTTCTCCAGGCAACTGTGGCAAGGCTGGTGTGGCATGCTGCTAACTGCTGCTGCACCACGTTATGAGGTCCTGGGGAGACTGTGGGCATCAACCAGCTCATGTGGACACAACACACCAGCAAATGTGCTCCTGTGAGTCCCGAGCAGGAGTCAAGGGCTGGGAGGGTGCAAAGCCCCCTGGAAGGTCTGCACCTGTGGTCCGGCATCCCTAGCATTCCTGCCTCTGCAGGCTGCTGCTCAGGGACTGCTGCCTCACCACATCTGACTCTTTCGTGTGTGGCCTGACACAGCCCCTCTGCTAAGGGCAGCTTTTGCACTGCAGGCAGCCCCCTGAGCTGATGATAACGTGGTGCTTCTGTGCCAACTGTGTCTTGTTTTGCAGTTCATCTGCTAGAACCAAACTGGAAGTGAAACCGTTCAGGACCTGAGGACCCTTCCGCTGTGGGCACTATGAAGCTCTGACACCCATGGAGCGAGAGCTGATCCTCAAGCTTCCTTGCAGGTCAGCCATCTTCATTCTGTGTTTTACCTGTCTCCTCTCTAAGGAAGCTCTAGAGCAGTTGTGCTGCAAGACAAGGTGTGCCTGACCTGCCCTGGGAGCGAGTCCATGCTCCAAACGCCTGCTTCTCGTTCCCA
Source organism: Eubucco bourcierii (assembly GCA_013396675.1). Classification (NCBI taxonomy): domain Eukaryota; kingdom Metazoa; phylum Chordata; class Aves; order Piciformes; family Ramphastidae; genus Eubucco; species Eubucco bourcierii. The sequence goes on along the minus strand of VWZE01004761.1, from coordinate 951,328 downwards.
GATGCCCAACCTGGGAATTCTCCACCATACCCGTGGAGAAACAATTTCTGCCGGTCCTCCACCTTTGGCTTTTGTTTGTCTCTGCCATAGCGGCTGTATGCTGTGTGTGCCATCTCCACTTGCTTCCTGTTCCCGGCCAGCTGTGGACTGATGATAGCATCTTCAACTTGTTGGACTTCCTCTTCTTGTCTTTAACCTCTTTTGGTTTCCAAATGGCCGCTGTGCTTACAGTTATCAACCACAGCAGGCAGGCAGCAGCTGCTGGTGGCCAGGCAGACAGCGCTGAGCAGTTTGAAAACCACCCCAGATCTGCTGTGTAGGTTATAGAACAGGATTTAGTGCAGGGCCTGGTATAAGGCAGACTGAGGCTCTGGCAGTGAGCATCCTGAGTGTGCTTGTTCATGACACCAGTTCATGAACAGCACATGAACACACTGGCACTGTGAAGCCTGTAAATGCAGAGTGTGGCAACATGGGGAGGATTTTATACTGCATGGACTTCCTTGGCTTGCTTGCAGTAGACCCCTTCCTAGAACTCCATGGTTTCATGTCCCTAAATCTGCAGGCTGCAGGTCAGAAAAACCACCCATTCTCTTGGCTGGACACCTGTGCTCCAAGCCAGACTAAAGCAAACCAAGTGCAAACAGACAGTTCTTCAGAAGCAAAGCCACAGGTGATTTTGCTTCCTCTTCCTTGCCTTCCTCACTAAATTCTGGTTGCACAGAGGCTGACTGAGCTGCAGGGCAGGTATTTGGAAGAAAGTCCTGGCCAGAAGCCACTTTTTGCCTGTTTCTAATTGTTAGGGGTTTTTTGTGTTAAGATAGGAGGGAGATGTACTTTACTATTACAGGTTTCTTCCAAGCTGTATGAAAAGTAAGGCTGAGCCAGGAAAGGCAGAACCTCTCCTGCCAGGTGCTGGAGCCCTCCCCAACTGGGAACACAGGCAGTGCACAACTCGCAGTGTTGGAGCACTGTCCATGCCAAGAGCAGGAAGTCAGGAGGGTGGATTGGTGCTACTAGGCTGCACTGCTCACTACAGACTGGGCTTGCAGCTGATGCTGTGCTACAACCATGCATGCCTGCTAATGCATCTAGAATTCTGCAGCATTATCATCAGGATGCAAAACTAGGGTAGTGGCAGCAGCTCTTGCTCTCAGATGCCCTCAGCCGGTACCCATGACTGTGCTTCACAACGCTGCAAGATGTTTCTCTCTTCACTGCAGTCAGTCCCAGACTGCAAGCTTCTTCACTTTGGTCTTTAAGGCTGCTGTTACCTACCCAGTGTTCCACTGGAGAGGAAGTTGTGTTTGTCACTGCAGAATCACAGCCACAACCTGCAGACCTATATTCAGTTCATGATGTGTGTCCAGATGCTTGCCCTCCTACCTCAACCCTGCAGCATGTGGGTGCCTTGAGCTAAACCCAGTTGAAGGTTGGCATGATCAGTGTCATGGACTGGTGTAGGACAGTAGAGAGTTTATTTTCACTAATCTATTATATCCTCTCATCTCTGGCTTCATTTATACATGTACCATAGAAGTTCTTTTATCAGCTTGGTTGGGTTGTTTGAGCGGCTTTGGTCCCAGACATCTTTTGCAAACCTTACACTTTCTGGGCTTGAAACAAAATCCAATCAGGACAAATCAGACCAAAACCTCTCAGGCTTTGGGGGAAGCTGGGAAGGATTATGCCGTGCAAGTCTGGTGGCAAATATAACCCCAGACTGCCCCAGACCTAACCAGCAGCTGTAGGCAGACCTCCTGCCACTGTGTGCCTGCAGGATAGCCAGGCTATGGATATGAGAATCATCCCAAGCAGCTCTCACCTATCTCTTCTTTTGGCTCCAAGAGCTAGGATGCAGTTTCCTACTGCACCACATTTTGCATCTGTAGGTGCCTCTTGTCTGATGCTGCCTTCTGGCAAAGTAGCTCCTGCATCTGTTTCAGCTGATTTTGCAGAACAGCCCAGTCAGCAGGGAGGACTCTCAGGTGTGTGGTGAGCCCATGGTACTCCCCTGGAGCAAGACCAATGGCTCCAGCACAGCACAATGGCACCCACCTTCCCGGCAGATTGTAAGTAGCCTTTGCTGCTGTCACCTTTGTCTTTAGACCTTCCATAGAGTCTGCACGTCAGGGTGGTGATGCAGGAGGCCAGAGGCCAGTGCCTGGGCTGCTGCTTCTTGCACGTGGGATTGCTGGCACAGGTATTACAGCCACTATCTCATCTGTCTGGCCTTTGGTGAGCACCCTGCCTACTGCAGTCACTCCATCTCCTGGCATTATGGAATCTCCCAACCCTCCAGGAAACACCACGAGTGCCAACCAGGAGCCCCAACAGCTGCCTTTGAGCACACCTGAATTTCGTTTCACAAAGGGTCACTTCCTCTTCTCTGTTCCAAACTTGAGACAGGGAGATGCTAACTGCAGGGGAAGGAGGCACAGTGGGCAGAGAGCTCAGCCTTGTCTCATTGGCCCAATGCATGCCCTCCCTCTGTCCCAGCCTGATCTGTGACCTGCAGATCAAAGCGTCATTGACAACAACCTGTGCTGGGCCACAGATTAACTTCCGAGAAAGCCTGGCATCATTCTCCTCCTTGTTACCAGGGCTGGAGGGAAGACTCCACACGGACTGCCTCCCTGCCCATGGTGCAAGGATGTCAGATTCCATGTAATAGGTGGTGATGGTGGAGATGACACATGTGCTAGAATGGACACGTTGAGATGTGGGCCAGGGAGGAGTTGCTGTCCTCTGCAGGGTGCTCAGCCTTGTGTCCTGGTGGAGACTCTGTGTGTGTGCACAGCACTGGGCTGCCAGTGGGAGCTGCACAACCTCATCTGCACTTTGCTTGCCACTCAGCTCTGCATCAGGGAAGTGTTTGGCCATAGTGAAGGAAGAATCCTCCTCTGGTGTGAGCAATGTGCCTCAAGAGCTCAGACCTGAGAGCCTGGGAAAGAGCTACCTTTGCTTAACAGTATCTTATGGTTTAGGGTGTGGGTTTTGTGTAGGGTTATGGCTTAGGGTGTGTGTTAGGTTGTGTTATGTTGCCAAAGGCTGAATACTGATTTTTGCCAACCTGGTTCAAGTCCAGCATTTCTCTGCTGGCATCTGCACCTACCCAATTGATTGAGAGTTTCACAGCAATCCTGGCTTTGCACTTCCAAACCCCTCACATGTGATCTCATCGGTGTGAACTGAACATGCCAGGAACACTAACAAATGCGAAGAGTGTGCCCTGGAAGCCCAGCAAAACCTCACCTTATCAGCCCAGGCCATATAAATCACTTTCCAGCTCATAACCTTGGCCTGTGGGTTTATGCCTCAGTTGCTCCTTTTCCAAAAATGTGTCCAGTTCCTCTCTTGATGCATGGCTGAGACTCTTCTATCACTGACCCTGTCAGCTGGGTAGTATCCCAACCCCTCTTAATTGTGTAATTCTGCCTCATTTTAAGTGTATCACTCCCCTTGTGCTGTGAAACAAGTGGTCTCAGCACTGGCACTGGCACCAGGAGGTCCTCCTTAGCTCTGTTTTTTGTGTTCCTTTCCTAGAGGAGCTCTGACCTTTTGCTGACTTCTGCCTCCCTTACACTCCCATCAGCACATGTGCAGCTGCTTCTGGAGACCACAAAGCACGCTTGCAGGGGTGAAGGAGAGACCCAGATGCTAACAAGGTGCAAACACAGGGTTTGTTTTGGGGAGTGCTGCCAGAAGAAGCTGCAGCGATGTCTGCAGCTCAGCCTTGCATGTCGGCGTCTGCTCTGTGTGCAGGGCACCTGTCGGCCCCGCTGCTCATCCCCCTGATGTGGCTGAGGTTTGGGACTGAAACGTGGCTGAGGCTCTGCCACTGCTGGCCTTCTTCCTTGGAGGCAACTGAGAGCTCCTCGCTGGAGCTCAGAAGCATCCAAAGTACCTTTGATGGAAGCAGCAGGAGGGCAACGACTGGAGGAAAGGGTCTGTGAGCGAAGGCACTGCTGGAGCAGGCTGGTAGGGTGTGAGCGAAGGCACTGCTGGGGCAGGCTGGTAGGGGCGGTGCTGCCCTAGGAGCCTGGCTGTTCCGATGTCATACCCTTACAGGCACCCACTGCCATTACAGCAGCCAGATTGGTGAAGACCGATCCCACCCTCTGCCTGTGGCCATGTTACCTCCACGAGGAGACAACCTGCGTGGTGCTGAGCCTCCGCTGTGCCGTGCGGGGCACGGAGTTGATGGAGGCGCCTCTGCTCGCGGGGAGGGCAGTGCAGTGCCCGCCTCTTGGTGTTTGCTCTTGCGCGGGAGGTGTGGGAAGATGCTCTGCTCAGCCCCGATGTGTCTGAAGCACGGCCATCCGTGGCCAACGGGCTGCAGGGCAGATGGTAGCAGGCGGGCAGCAGTTACGGGCGGGTCGCGCCGCCCTAGAGGGTCGCTGCTCTGGAAGACACTGGATACGTCCCCGGAGGTGTGCAGACAGGCCGATCGCGGCTGTCTCTGACAGTTGGCCGGAGCGTTGTGTCGTCTGCTGGAAGCTCCTTAGGGCTTGGGAGAGCCGTGCAGGGAAACGTCTTGGTGAGATGTGCGCTGTGAGTTACAGCCCTGACGCCATCGGAGGGGGCGTGCTGAGGGGGCAGCGCTCCTGTGCCTGGCAGCAGATGTCCTGGCTGTCAAGCAGGACACAACCTTGCTCCCTCAGGTGCTGAGGGAGAGAAACAATGGTCCCTGCCCCTAAGAACTCACAGTTGACATGCAGCAACTGTTAAAATTATTCGATATAATGTCGAATGTGAGTGATTTATGGCAGTAGAAAGAAGGAAAATGAGGGTGGAGGGTAATGCTGTGACATTTCAACCAACGACTAATTTGCATGTTTAGATTAGCTGGGGTTTAAGTGTCTTGTTTTTCTTCCCAGCTTTTTGCACAGATAGACCTCAGCTATAAAATACTCTTGCTTTGCTTATACACTGCTAAAGATGGTAAGTCAGAATTCTGAAACTGTTTTCTTGCTTTGTAGAGGGCTGGGAGTGTAGCAACATATTTTAAAATATGTTTTCCTCTTCCTGGCAAGATTTGCAATCCCAGTGGAACCTGACAGCATCTCCTCCTGCTTCAATACTGCCATGCATGCATGTGCCTGCTGTTAGTTGCAGGACGATGACTTCACACCAGACACAAATGAGCCTCGACTGACAGCCAGACTGAGACTCTGTGTCAATGACAGCTCTCCCCACGGCTGCTTCTAATGGAGGAGATAATTCCAGCTGTGGGCCGGTTGGTAGTTGATCGTCTGCTGAGAATGGCTCTTGAAGTCCTGTCTGCCACGATTTAGAATGTAGATGGGGTCTCATGTGCCTTTGCTGCAGCCATAGATGCCTCGGCAGAGGTTTGGCTCTGCAGAAGTGTTGGGGTGTCTCCTGTGCCAACTCCTTGTGATGAGCATCCCAGGATTAAGCCACACGCATCTCCACCACGCCTCTGCTCCTTGCGTGTGGAAGGTGAAGCTCGCCTCACTATTTGCCTTTCTAAACGAAGGTCTCTTCTCCCAGGCAGCACTCAAGAGCTCACAAGAGCAGCATATGAATATGAATTGAAGCATGCTGTGCTATGAGGAGCCAGAGGCTGCCAGACATCAAACATGGTCCTTACCCCTCAGCATCAGCACAGGGGGATGTGGAGGTGCTTACAAGAACCCTGCCCAGAGCCTACCATTTCTGTGAATGAGTCTTTAATCTTTGGAATTAGAGACCAGAGAGAAAATTGGCTCTTCCTAGTGAGTACCTGAGGATGGGAGAAAATGTGCTCAAGACCCATAAGGCTCAGTTCTTCACTCCTAGTACTGGTAAGGAAAGCAGCAAAAATCATATGACCTTCCCTGACCTCCTCCCTTTGCACCAGGAGTGAGGGATGCTTTGGTTTTGCTCTCCCCTAGGAGGAGAAAGGTGCCACTCTGAAGCTTGTAGCCCCAGTAAGGAAGCTCTGCCAGTTACCTCCATAGGCAGAGAGTCATCAGGCTCTGCACAGCAGAGTCCGTGACAGTCCAGCAGAAAGTGTACAGAGCAGGGGGCTTGACTCATCACCATGGGTGAAAGAGCTGTTCTTTGGACCTGCTGCCCTCATGGGAACAGCTTTCCTGGAGAGGTGAATCATCACTGGGGCAGTCTGGGATGATCTGTGGCCATGGCCTTCCTGAAAGGGACAGCTGGGATATCTTACACAGACTCCCCTCGGCTACCCTAGTGCCCAGCCGCTGCTTCTGGGAACAGGCCACATGCTGCAGATCCTGGACCTGCCTCCTCAATGTCAGCTCTGAGTGTCTGGGGCTGTACCCACAGACACCTGCAGTGTCCCCTTGGAGCTGCCTGTTGACCAGAGAGGGTCTCAGGTCTCCTGTCTCAGGAGGCAGATTGTGTGGGGATTTTCAGAGAGAGAGCAGGCTGTCGCCTCCTTTGCACTGCAGAAATCCGAACCCAGCTCGGGAGTGTCACACAGTCTGTGGCACATCCTTGGCTATGTGAGATGGCAGTACCAGAAAAATGATGCATCATTTCTCACCAACAGATAACCAAAACTTTCATGGGAAATTCTGATAATTTGGAGTTTTTGTGGGGAGCACAGGTAAATCTCAGAGAGGGTCAGGAGGACTGGACAGAGGACTGCAAAAATGAAGGACGGGAAAGAACCAGGATGGGGTGAGGAAAGATGGGGCAGTAAGCGTATCCTAGGACCAAAAAAGGCTGAGAGTTTGTAGCGTGGAGGAGCCAGCTCCCAAGTGACAGCCTTGGGAAGTGGCTGTGAGTTCTGCCCATCTTCATTGGTTGTGGTGAAGCCCAAAGGACGGGGAAGAAGGAAGGAGCATGTAAGGTGGAGAGTTCAGGTGGATGGTGTGGAGGGCATACATCCAGCTCAGGGAGGGTGCAAAGTACCTGGAGAAGGGGTAAATGAGAGATCAGAGAGAGTACGAGGAGCAGGGGAAGCACCAGGACCATGGCAGGATGCAGCCCAGGGCAACTGACAGGGCTCTAAGCACGTACAAGTAGCTTGGCTCCAGAAATTTCTAATCTGGGGGTGACTGGCAGCTGGGGAGCACCCAGGGGGAGTGTTGTTTGTGCTAACCCTGTGCTCAGACTTTTCCCCAGACGCTTTGCTTTTGCCCACTGTTGGAGACAGGAGCTAGCTGGACCTTTGACCTGGGCAGAGTGTCTGCTCTTACGGTTTTGTGCTGTTGTGCAAGCACCGAGTCCCTGTAGTGAGGCTCTCGGGCAGGAGCTGCAGGAACAGCAGTGCTCGGGGCAGCTCTCCGCTGAGTCAGGCGCAGGGCATGCTGCTGGCATTCCTCAACGCCCTGCACACCCTGTGCTGAGCACCCTGTGAGCAGCAGGCTCTCTGCTTCCCAAAGCTAACTGGGCACTTCCCCAGGATACCCTTGCATAGGCACAGCGAATAGCTGCCTGAGTCCCTGTCTGCTGCAGAGGACTCCTGCTGCAGGCCATGGAAAGCTGGCAGCAGCTCCTGTTGCTGTTTTGGTTCAGTGGGCAGGCTTTTGGGGTGGTGAGACTGCCTGGAGAGCCTCTCCAGGGGCGTTCCCCTCACCTCCAGCCACTGCTGCTCGGTAATCTCCATGCTCCAGGTTGTCATGCACAATGTGCTTGTGATGCTGCTGCTGTTCCCTGGGGAGATGGAGGGGTTGGCGGATCCCTTCACTCATCACTCTTTTCTAGCGTCTCAGCAGCTGGGATCAGGAGAGCTTTCTGAGTCTCCTCCCTGGGCCTTCTCCTGCTTCACTCCTCCCCCACATCTGTGGCTTGTACTCCTGACTCTCTTGAGGCTGTAGTTGTCTCACATGGGTAGTGCTCTCAGTATTGTCTATCAGGCTGGCAATGGCAAAAGTGGTCTCCATTTTTCCAGGAATACAGTGGCACTTCCCAAGTGGCACTGCCAAGGAGGTGAAGGTGCTGGTAGAATCTCACAGCGGCTGCTGTGCTGGTTTGAGGCTAATTGGAATATTTTAATACAGAGAATTGCACTGTGGGCTGTGAAGGGAAAGCATCATGATGTCTACTTCACTCATACGCTTGCTAAGAAATTGTTTGGGAACACTAACCAAAACATTAGATAGGTCAGTCTCTCTCTGTCGCTGGCTGGAACAGGAGCTGCTGGGGCGATCTAGCAGCTTCTGCCTCTGGCTTCTCTGCTGATTAATACTCACTAACCACTTTTCTTCTAATCCCCCTGGCCGATCTTCGTAATTTACCTTGCGCGTAAGGCAAACCTTGGGGTAAGGTACAGGGGTGGGGAGAAGGTGGAAGGGTGGTTGGGAGCCCCTCCTGGGGTCTCTGATTTCTGGGAGGGGAGTTGTGTTGTTGTATTACCTTTTACTTGTACATTTCTGTAAATATTCTGTATATAGTGTAAATATCTGCTGTACATTGTGCAAAGCTGTAAATACAGCTTCATCTTTTAACTTCCAGCTGACTGAGTGCTAGTCTGGGTCATTTTACAAAGTGTGGGGGGGCGGGGAACTCCCAAACCTTCACAACTGCAGTCACCTTCCTTTTCCTCTCTGCTTATCCTTTTCTATCTGTCCCATGGTGAGAATGACAATAGTGCCAGATAGGAAGAGTGAGAATCAGTTTTCAGACTAGATGTGAGGACAAGGAGGGTGAGAGGATTTGAGCAGGGCTTGTACACATGAACCACATGCAGCACATTTCTTCTAAAGTCATTGTCACTGCAAAGCCCAGACCCCACTGAGGGAAGAAAGAAGCTTTGCCAATAACTGGATTCCGTTTATAAGAAACTAGGTGGAAATAATGATGAGGAAATATGAAAAAGAAGCTTTTGATGACATAATTAATGACTAGTTGTGACACAATCTCACAGCAGCAATCCAAGGCTGAAGGACAACAGAGGAGCCCATCTGCACCCAGGCAATTCTTGCCATGCCAAGCCAAGGACCCTCCTGTCTGCAATTTGCAGCCATGCCCATGGACACGAGCTGCAGGCGCTGGCAACTCACTCGTTTGAAGTTCTCTGCTAGCAAACAGCAACACCCCACCTTGCTCTGAGGGAGGAATAGACCAGGAGGTTCCAGGCAGCTGTGCAGTGTGTAGGACAGGACCATATCTAGAGCAGCCATGGCCAGCACAGGAGTGTTTCAACATGTGTGAGTTATTGTAGTGCCAGCAGAGTGAGCAGGCCTTGGCACCAAATGGGCTCTGCCTGCTAGTGGGGGTGGTCAGTCCACATAGCCAGGCCACAGCTAGTCAGAACCCCCCGAAGTCACTGCCACACATACGCAGGTATGGTGTCATCAGGCATGTCACAGCAGTCTGGTTCAAGGTGTTACCCATCGCTGCCCACGGAACCTCTGCCAGCACCCTTTGCTCCCCAGTGGAAGGCAGACTGCTCGCAGAGGTGCGGAGCCCCACTGGCTGCCTGGCACTGGGCAGCTCCTCTCGTCGGGCTGCTCTGCAAGAGAAGAGCACCGTCCCAAGCGGCTCGGTGGGGGGAAAGCAGACGGGAGCCAGTCGGCTTCTAATCGCTTCCAGAGGCTCTGCTTCCAGCTCCGTCCAGGCACTGCTGAGTCATTTTCATGCAGATTGACTTATGGCTGTGCTTAAAAGCTCTTTATTATCCTGCAGTAAGCCAGGGCTCAATCTTGTGTGTTTAATGTTGCTCTTCTAAAGGGTAGATTTATATGTAGAACACTTTACACTTTGGTTTCCTCCTAAATAACAGCTATCGTTGTTCTTCTGAGTGCTTTATGGCACTGGCTAACGAGTTCTGACAACACTCTGCTTTTCCATAGGCGCAGCAGAAGGCTTGGAGCAGCTTCTGAAGTCTGGGGTTTTTGGTTCTCATGCTTTTATTGCGAGTCTGGGGTGGGCCTTTTCTCCAAGCCTCAGCTCCTGCAAGCTCATGCTCACAGGACTCACTCACTCTTCTTTTCAAATAATAAATTTCTAATTCTTCCAGTTGCAGAGGAAAGCCTGGAAATGTGGTCCAAAGCCACTGCAAGGCTCAGGAGCCAGAGGCCAAACAACAACCGCACTGCATTTCTGAAATCTCTGAAGTTTCTGCAGCTTCACCTGCGTTCTCCGAGGGTGGAGGGGCTCAGCAGTAAATCAAGCTTCACCTTACAGACAGGTAAAGGCAAATTAGGGATGCTAAGAGTCTCTTTCTCCCCTCTCTTTCTTGCTTTTGTCTGATTCTCGTCCTGCATGTGCTTTGCTTTCCACATCACAAGCAGTCACGTTCCTCACAGTGGTAAAGAAAAGCACACTAAATCTTTGCTGGAACAGAGCAAATTTTAAACCAAGCCCTAATTTTACAAGCAAATAAGATGAAGGCTTTAAACTCTTCCAGCTGGTACTGTGTGTTTGCAAACTGCAACGTGCAGCAGGCCAGGGCATACAGTTGGTGACTCTCAGGGCTACTGTAACGCACCAACCATTACTGCTTCTGTGGCTGCTACTGCTGCTCATAAACCAGAGCTGTTCTTTGTTAGGTGGAATTTGCAATTGTGAACGTTTGCTTGCTGAAGAAAGGTGCAGAAAACCATGCAGTAGGCTCTTCTTGCACCATGGCACTGCCAGCCAGCTCTTTCCACACTGTGAAAGGAGCTGGACAAGGCAGAAGATCAATGTATTGACTTTGTGTCACAGATGTTGTGTTTCTTCTCCTTCCTTATTGCCTTTGTAGTGTCCCATTTAATTTCCCCCTTTATTTCCTGCTGGCAGGGTCGCAGGTTAGAGCCTGTAGCTGGCTGGCTATAGACAGCAGTTTAGACTTGTCTCCCCAGGCTGCTAGTTCTGCATGACACCTCCTGCTCCTGAGGGCTGTTGCTCTTCCATCTGTGTGTTATATGCATGGGAATAGGATCCTGTTTTAATTACACCATGTATGGATTTGTTCTTTAGCTATAAGAATGTCTCTGTTAGGGAAGGTCGAGAGCTTCCCTGCAGGAGCTGTTTCCCTGCTTGCTAGCTCTCAGTGCTCCAAGATGGTGTCGATATTTATGATGAAGCTTACTTTTCTTCATTTTCTCCCATGGCTTCCAGACAAATATTTCTGTGGCTTCCTGAACAAATCCCTTTTCCCTCCAAGCTGGATAGTTGCCTCCTTCTCACTTCTGCTCAGCTGAGCAATGTCTTCCAAGCACTTTAACCATGCTTGCTGCTTTATGAAACATTCTCCCTGTTTACTCATGTAAACACTCATGAATAGGAAAAAAGAACATTGCAAGTAGAACCCAAAGGAGGAGTGGTTTGAATCCTGTGGTGCACAGCTGATGTGTTACCACACCTCCAGGTGCCCAAGTGCCAACAGAAGCCACAGAGGAGCTGTCTGTGCCAGCCATGTGCAGCTCTACCGGTCAGGATCTGTACAGCTGATGGGGAGGGCCAAGTGCTTGCTTCAGATGCTCACTACAGCTTCAGTGAGACAGGTTTTGTCCAAGAATCCAGGGATTCCTCTACTGCCATCTTCCTGGGACCATTCTTGGCCCACTTCCCTTTGAATAAATCTCCAAGTTTCTTTAATTTTGCAAATCTTTGGTTTGTTTTGCTTCAGTTCAGAGTGGTCAAAGGCAGACAACTGGTTTATGTTGGCCCTCATCAGAGGCAGGCAGAACAGGGAGACCAGCACAGTGTGCTCCTGACAGTCACCTTTAGAAATGCTAACAGAGCACAAAGGTAAGAGAGCAACCAGAACACCTGGAGGGAGCTTTTCCAAGCACAGGGGCAGAGGCAGACTGCAAAGGGAAAAGGTTGATGAAGGACTCTGGGATGGCTGCACTCAGTCTGAGGGAGGTGCTCAGGACTCCGGCTGATGAATTTGCTGGTATCAAACAGAATTACTACAGAGCACATGAGAGCCACCAAATGGTGCTTCCCAGCACCGAGCTGGTCTCCTGCTAGACCCCTTCCTCTCCACTTCCAACAGTGCCAGAAGCAGCTCCCCTTGAAGAGAGCAAGAGTTGGAGCTGAGCCGAGCTGCAGCGTGGGCACAGCTGCCTGGTGGCGGTGGGATGGGTGTACCTGGGCAGCCTCCCAGCAGGAATCAGGAGAGTGTGTTTCTGGGACAAGGAGGGAGCAAGTTGATGTCAGGATTGTTTACCACTGAAGTTGGGTATCTAATCAGATGGGCATTGTGTGCCATGCATTCTAGCATAGAAGAAAAGCTGGGCAGTGAAGTCCAAGGGCTGCAGTTACTCACACGGGCTGCTGAGGAGTTCCTGGAGCAGCAGGCACCTGCTGCCCTGCATTGGAGGGCACTCAGCTGCTCACTGGAGGCACGCAGCTTGGCAGACTAGAAAATGGGAATGTTCTTCTGCAGACCAAACTGGCTATTCAGTCTTTCAGAAAGGAGGGGGATGGCTCAGCTGGAAACAGAGGTGGTGGTGAGCTGCCTGCACTCAGGCAGCTTCCTCACCTTCAGCCTCAGCTCCCTGTGTGAAGAGGGGGAGAGCAGCACTCCTGTGCTGCAGAGTGAGGTGGGGGAGAGCAGCACTCCTGTGCTGCAGAGTGTGGTGGGGGAGAGCAGCACTCCTGTGCTGCAGAGTGTGGTGGGGGAGAGCAGCACTCCTGTGCTGCAGAGTGTGGTGGGGGAGAGCAGCACTCCTGTGCTGCAGAGTGTGGTGGGGGAGAGCAGCACTCCTGTGCTGCAGAGTGTGGTGGGGGAGAGCAGCACTCCTGTGCTGCAGAGTGTGGTGGGGGAGAGCAGCACTCCTGTGCTGCAGAGTGTGGTGGGGGAGAGCAGCACTCCTGTGCTGCAGAGTGTGGTGGGGGAGAGCAGCACTCCTGTGCTGCAGAGTGTGGTGGGGGAGAGCAGCACTCCTGTGCTGCAGAGTGTGGTGGGGGAGAGCAGCACTCCTGTGCTGCAGAGTGTGGTGGGGGAGAGCAGCACTCCTGTGCTGCAGAGTGTGGTGGGGGAGAGCAGCACTCCTGTGCTGCAGAGTGTGGTGGGGGAGAGCAGCACTCCTGTGCTGCAGAGTGTGGTGGGGGAGAGCAGCACTCCTGTGCTGCAGAGTGTGGTGGGGGAGAGCAGCACTCCTGTGCTGCAGAGTGTGGTGGGGGAGAGCAGCACTCCTGTGCTGCAGAGTGTGGTGGGGGAGAGCAGCACTCCTGTGCTGCAGAGTGTGGTGGGGGAGAGCAGCACTCCTGTGCTGCAGAGTGTGGTGGGGGAGAGCAGCACTCCTGTGCTGCAGAAGGCTTTTAAAGAGAGCAACCCACAGGTGAGATGCAAGCTGGGGATGCAGGTGGCCCCTGTGTGCAGAGCAACAGCTCACTCCGTGGGGTGATGAAGTCAGGAAAGATCTCGCATGAAGACAGGACAGAGCGGCACTGATTCAGCTGTCTGCAGAACTCTGTCGTTTGTGTTGGGTTTACCATGCATGCAGCTTGGTTTGTTCTACCTGCCCCAGTCCTTCAGAGAGTGATACCTGTTGCAATGATTTAACACACACCTCACAATACAGCAGGCTGACAGATTTATGCTGTTGATTCTGCAATGAATGCAGCAAGTGCCAAGTGTGCTTCCAATAACTTCCTGTGTTCCACTGAGATAATTGGTCAAAGGCATCTTGCTGAAAGACAAGAACAGCTCAGAGTCGTACCTGAGCATGGGTTTGATCCTCATGCGCTGTTAGTGACTGCAGAGGTAGTTGTTCCTCTTACAGCTTTGCTCCAACAGCTTCTGAGGCAGCTTTTCCTAAAGGACTTCCCTCCAGGGGAGCTCTCATACATCTTCTGGCTCAAAACTTGGCATGGCCAAAGAATGGAAATTGTGTTCCACAGACAATTTTGAGATTTTGAAATTTGTTTTCATTCTGATTCAGAAGAAAACCTCAAAATGTTGAAATTCTCCACAAAGGAAAATTCCACTAAAATAAATTATTTTGCCTTGTTTAGACAATTCTATCTTTTAGAACCACACCTATTGTAGACAATTAAAACCCCAGGTGTTTTAGTCCAACAGTTGTTAGCATTCTTCTCCTTTAAAAAAAAAAAAAAAGGTTAAAAATAAGAATTTACAAAGCATTTTGGGTCTGGGAATGGCACTTGGGAAGGAAAGCTGCTCCATTGAATACTTTTCCATCTGAAGTTTGTTAGAGGTCCTGTGGCCTCCTTTGTCCAGACCCTTTGCTGTGATGAGAATACTCCACACTTAGCCTAGCACCAGCACCAGGGACTGTAATGCTGCTGCTCCTGGACTTCTTGTTGCACATTTGTGCTGTGGTAAGGCCTAGGAGGTCTGCAGAGATGTCTTTGTCCTTAGAAGGTGTGAAGAGGAGTGCTGCTTCTGAAGAGAGGTCTCCAGATGTGAGAGAACTGCCTTGAAGTTTCTCCTGCTGCTGCCACCAAGCACCCAGCACAGCAAATCCTCTCCCTGTCAGGGGAGCAAGCAAATAGATCAGTGATTGGCACCAAGACTGGCTCCTTCCATGGGAAGGAAACGCCCCACAGGAGGAGATGTGCTCCTTCCCTGGCCCCAGCCTGGCAAAGCCTGTGGTGAACAGACTCTAGGACACTGTGACAAGCAGCAGTGTCAGCAGCCTGTACCTTAGAGCTCCGAAGCAAGTTGGGATGTGCTCCCAGTGCCTCTCCTTGCACTTGTGGAAGACCTATGCTGTTCCAGAGTTTTCTGAACAAAAGGGAATTGAATTTGCCATCCATGTCCAAGCAGGAATTACACCGTGAGCAGCTGGAGGATGCATCTCCAACTGCAACCTACCCAAAGAGGAGCTTTATCTAGGTACTACAGCAAACAGTGGCTGCACCACACTGCACCAGTACAGCAGCAAGAGGGAGAGAAGCAATGAGGGTGCAAAGGCAGTGAAGCAAACACCCAGCTGCACTGTCTGCCCTCCCACCCTTGCTCAGAGGCCTGGGCAGAATGGATGGAGCTAGTAGACTTCACTGGCACTGCTGCCCCTTTGCTCCTGGTAATGGAGATGGGTTGGGTGTGTGTCACCCAGTGACACCGGCAGCCGATGAGACTGTTGGATGACAAACCTGATCACACAGGTCTGGTGAGATTCCTGCCCTGCATGCTGTGCCCAGGGAGGAGGAGCAGCGCTGGCTCCCTGTTGTATGTACACAGAGCCAGTATGTTGTCTGCAAGGGGGCTCTGGGCCTGGACTGTCATTCTGGAACATGTTTGCCTCTCTGAGACATTTCTGCAGTGCAGTCAGCATGCTCCCCACTAGAAAGTGACGTTGCAGAGCCACCCTGCCTTGCTGAAAGCTTGGTAGAATGTCTGTACAACATTATGGTCAACGAGCTATGCCTGGGCCTAATTGGCTGCACGTGGGATTGTTTGCTCTAATATAACGACGTGGATGCACTGAAGACCTGCCAGAGCTTGTGGCAAAGATCAGAGTAGGTCAGATAAAAGGCCAAATGTAGCTTTAGTGAGAACAGTTCCAGCTGCAGCTCTCCAGCGGAAGATCTCCAGCTGGGGCTGTGATCTGCCATTGGGTGCCCAGGGCTGGATCTCAGCAAGGGCCCTGATGTGGCAGCTGTGTCCACCCTCCCAGGGGAACATGGTGCTCTGGGCAATTGCAGGGCTTCGTCTTCAGCCAGAGCCAAAAACTCAGCATGCAGAGCTCTACATGCTTCAGTCCCCTAGGAAGTAAAGATCTCTCTTGAGACAAAAATTACAATTGTCAGGAGCTCCCTGAAGGCATAAGGGGAGAGGCACCAAGGCCACACTGCCACCCTCCCATGTCCCCAGAGGCTGTGACTGCCACAGAGCTCTTTCCTTCACCTGTCTCCTCACACAACATCCCCCTTGGAGGCCAGGGGATCACAGCTCTGCAAACAGAACCTGTAACAGCTCAAAACCGAGGTCGTAGGTTTTGAATGCCTCCAGAGAAGGCAGAGTCTCCTCCTCTGCCAAGCCCTCTGGGCAGCCTGTTCCAGTGCTTTGTCACCCTCACGGTCAAAAAGTTTTCCCTCCTGTTCCCATGGCACCTCCTCTGCTCCAATGTGCCCACGCTGCCCCTCATCCTGCCGCTGGGCATTCCTGAGCAGAGCCTGTCTGCGTCCTCCTGCACATCTTTATCACCAGGAGTGAGGACAGCCCTCAGGCTCCTCTGCTCCACGCTCAAGAGCCCCAACTCCCGATGTACTGGCAGGAAGCCTCCTGCTCTGTGTTGTGCACCCCACCAGCAGACTGGGGACAGTTGCACGGGAGACCTCTCCAGCCTGGCTGCCCAAGCCTGTCCTTTCCAGGGTGGCACTTTCAAGCTTGCCAGAATGTCCCTAGCTGGAGCAAAGACTGGAAGAGTGCCACACCAAAAACAAGTGGCACTGGGCACTGTGACTCTTTGATCCTGTGATCTCTGCTCCTACCTTGCCAGCAGGCACCAGCTGCAGAGGCAAGGTTAAGGTGGAAGAGCAGAACCTAGCCAGACACGTTTGATCTGCACCAGATTTCCAAAGGCCTCTGGGGCTCTTCCCATCTGTACAAATCACGTATCACCTGCTCTTGGGCATGTCAGGGATGGGCTCCCCTGCTGGGCTCTGGGTGAATGATCCTCTTCCATTCCCTCTAGAAGGAACTCTGGAGATGTGCTGAACACAAGACCTGGCGTTACAGTGCCTGTGTTGGCAGAGCAGCTCAAGCCAAGCCAGAGTGCCATGCAAGGGATCAGAAGATGCTGTGCTGCATGCTGGCCTGCTGCAGCTGCCCGTTCACAGGAGACAGTGCTTGGCAGAATGCAAGGAAGGCATCTGGGTGGTTGTGGCATCTACATCCCTACCCAAACGCCCTCAAGGTCCAGGGAGGTAAAGTCTGGCTGGGCTAGAGCCATTTAAACAAGCTGAAGGCATGAGCAGTTTCAAAGCCCTTTATTTCCTCACTCAGCGGTGTGTATTTAGACACCCGTGAAAGAGCTGTGCCCGCTTGGCACACACGAGCCTGCTGCAGTTCATTGAGGGCTTGGCAGAGGCCACCTTTGGTGCCAAGCACTCCAGAAATTCCTCTCTAGTTCCAGTTCTGTTTGTTTTAGCACCTTTTCAGAGCAAACCACCTAAAGGCCGCCTTCTGAAGGGCCCCATGTTCAAACCCACCAAACACTCCATGGTGCTAAGTGGGGACTCAAACTGGTGATATTTTCCCTCATGAGATGCATGGGGAAGCTGAGGCAGTGTGGCTGGAGTGTCTCTGTGACCTGTGCTTGTGATTTGGAATGGCCTCAGCCTTCTCAACAGAGGACAAAGATGCCAGTGCCTCCAACATGCTGAGAAAGAAATCCAGCATGAGCAGGAACTGTGGATTTGTCAACCTTTACTTATTTAGTGTTTTGTTAATTAGTACTAATTTAGCAAACGAACATCTCGATTAGCTCGACCAGGATTAGAGCAGAAGGGAAGGTGTGGGGTATTGAAGGGTCAGCTCTGGCTTTAGGTGGAACTGGAGAGATGCTGTGCTTCAGGGAAGAAAGCTGCAGCTCAGTGGCTCCCCTGGGGCTGGCTGGGACAGGTGGGCAGGCTGCTACTGTCCCTGCAGGAAGCAGCTGCTCTTCACCTAGTCCCTAAAGCAGCAAGCACATCTCAGGCTGCCAACCCCTTGCTATGAGCAGGGAGGTCACAATGGGTCCATGTCCATATAGAGCATGTTGGAGAGGCTGGCAGAAGCCTGCTGGAAAGGGGAGACTTGTGTTGTATGGTGGGGCTTGGGGAACCTGAGCTGCTCTTATGGAGCTTCTGACTCCCGTAACTCCCAGGGGAGAAGGTTAAGCACAGTGAGCAATTTTGCAATGGCCTCTTCCCACTGCGGTGCTGCCTGGTGAGAAAAGAAGGACTGCAGGCATGGCCACTGCAAACTCTGACTGTGGACACCAGCCCCTGCAGCTGGTATTCTCTGGGTGCCAAGTAATGAAGCAGAGTTTTGGGTTGGCACCCCAGTACTGGTGCCCACAGGGAGGCCCAGGCCCTTCCAAGAGATGCAGCTTCTCCAGAATAAAGCCAGTTCCCCTTCATCACAAAATGCAACGGCAGCTAAGAGCCGTTGAGTTGATGCTGCACATATCTCATGAAGCGCTGCCAAAGCCAGTCCAACTCCAGAAGTGCCAGCTGAAGGTCCAAGGGAAGCAGCAATTATCTGTTGTCTGATTGTTGCTTTGTGCAGTAGGGATGACTCCTTGACATTGGGTCTGTGGAGTCTGCCTGCTAACAATGGTCTGAAATAGTCAAGAGGTTACAGCAGTGAGGAATGTCAGTGAAGAATGTCCCCGTGGAGTTTAAACAAGCAGTGTTTGAGGTAGGGCTTGGTGGGTTACTGTCCCTGCACAAACAACTAGAATGTGAGAGTCTGGGCTGGGAAATACTTCAACTGTTTGGAAAAACTTGTTTTGTGCAGCTTGAGAGTGTCCCTGGAGGCTGTGGCCCGATGCCATGGCTCCTGGTAAAGGCTGGGCTGCAGTAACAATGAAGCTTTTATGGGGAAGCTGGAGTACAATCAGAAGGCTTTCAGTCCCCAGGGATTATGGGGAGGGGAGTTCCTGGGTTCAAGATGTCTGGCACATTATGAGCATTTCCACCAGGATTTGGGGGTGTTCTGTGGCACTCAAGGTATGTACATTGCTAAATGTGTTTTCAGTCTGCTGTGCTGTGCTGTCTTTGCCAGGCAAAGGTTTCCTCTTCACTGTCAGCAGAAGACGAGATGAGTTCAGCATGCCAGAGAAGCGCGGTTGGCCCACGAGCAGCACTGACCTGCGGGTAGCCTGTGGGTCTGATTCTCCAGCATGCTCCCAGCTGGGCAGCTGCAGGTTATTCACAGATTGACCTTCCTGCAGTGAGCAGTGCCCTGACCTGACAGGCACCTTCAGTGACCCTCTCCTTGCCTCAGCCATCCAAACCATGCGCACAGCTTCTGCTGGCCTCCTCTGTGGTCACTTGGCCCCAGCTGTTGGGACCTGGCTGTGGCAGATGCCAGCAGGAGATCTCGCCACTGACCAGAGTGTCTGCTAGGCTGGCACAGCACTGCTTTGGGCTGGCTGCGCGGGCTCCCTGCCCGCCAAGGGCTTCCTTACAGGCCAAAAACACTTCCTGGGAACCAGGGGCTGCCATTGCTGCTGCTGCTGACTGCTGCAGGACCTGGGCAGGCTGGGCCTGCAAACCAGAGGAGAGAAGGGGCTGATCCAGCACCGCTGCCACGCATCTACTCCAGCATCTACTTTGGGAACTGACCCAAGGACCTCGGTGGGCTGTAGCTGGGACCATCTGGAGGCCAGGGAGCAGCTAACCCAGCACTGCACAGAGTGGCAACCCTCACCAGCCTGTGGCATGAGGTGCTGACCGTGCTCTGTGTCCCACACAACCTGGTGCCACACACACCAGGGCAGCACAGGGCTGGCCCAGATGCTGCAGGCCTGGGCAAGAGAAGGAGCCTCACATGAGCAGAGGCCAAGAGTGGAAATGCTGGAAGTCAATGATTTGGGGGTTAGATTTCAGAACTGCGGTAGACAAGCTGGGGCTGCCCACTGCAGGGGCTGCTGGCCCTAGTGCTGATGCTCGCTTTCCTCTGGTCCCTTGAGGAAGCGACCTGGGGGCACGGGGGCTGCCTTGCTGATAGGACTCACCTCCTTTTGTGCCTTGTCCCCTTTACTTCCTGAGGGCTGATCTCAGGCCTGCCTCCAGTGGGGCACAGCCCTGTGAAGGCAGGCAGGCCGTGTGGCATGCATGGGGTTAATCCTCACCCAGACTTGCTGGTGTACTGCCCCCGGGAGATGCCTCAGCCAGAGCAGGCAGCAACCTGAGCAGAGCCAGCCTGGGCCTGCGGCCTTCTTGAAGCCATGTTTGCTAAGCTGTGTGTGCAGGGGAGAGGCAAAGGACCTGCCATCACCATGGTGATGGCTCCTGGGCCGTGATGGTTCTCTGCCTGGGATGGCGGCAGCCTACACCTCAGACCCCATACAAAGCAGGTTTTTGGATGGCTTTGATGTCTTGGGGGGCTTTTGGAGGAAATGAGTGGGTCATCAATGACCATGACCAACTTACTTCCTTTGTTTCTAGTGAACTAACAAGCCCAAGGTAAGAAACCTGCAGTGCCAGGTGCTGGTGCAAGCCCTGCAGCGTGGTGCTGGGAGGCCTACAAAGTCCAGAGGACAGCCAACTGGAGATCCACACTGGAGGGTGGCCTGGGCAGCGTGGCTTCACCCTCTTTGTGCCAAGTGAGTGACGTGGAGAGGCGCAGCGGCGCGGGAGGCTTCAGCCAATGAGTCTCTGTGGGGACCAATGCGTTCAACACTGCCCCCGAGTCAGCTACCTTCTCTTGCACACAGATGGCCAAAAGGTTTCCTGCAGCTGCTGGCTGAGCTCAGCTTGAGCCATCTCCTGGGGCTTCAGCGTCCCGGCACGCAGAGTTGGCTGCAGTGTCCCTGGTTTTCTGGGCTCAAAGCTGCACCACAAAGGACCCTGCTGCTGTTCCTCAGCGATCTGTGCCAGACAGGACATTTTGTATGAGACAGAAGGTGTTGTCACCTCAGTTCAAAAGCAGTTGTTTGTGTTAATGCTTAAAGGTAAGGTGAGATAAGGCAAGCCCTGCTGTGGCACACAGGTCGTGCCACGGAGGCTCACGGCACAGTAAACACGGCGCACAAAGCAGTCTCTGTGGCCTTCACGCTCCCCACGGATACCTTTGCAAAGTGGAACTCCTTGCAATCCAATAAACTAGGTCTGGTCTGGGCAGAAACCCTGGGTGTCCAGGGAAGTGTGCTCCTCAGCTTTTCTTACCATTTATCAGCCCAACACATTCCTCCTCATTTTTAATTTTTTTTTTAATGCCTTCCATTAACAGCTGAGAAAAAAACAGGGAAAACAAACACTCTATTCCTGATTGTTTATTCACCAGTCTCTTAGGAACCATAATTACGTCTCCCAGGAATTGTGTGTTTTATCATTCTGTATATCTTAAAGAGCCACTTTAGGTAAAATAACAAGGAGTGCCTTATGAAGGAAAATTGGATTCATTTTAAGACTTTTTTAACCCTCCAAAGAATGGCTCTTTGTTTACTTCTTTAGTGCATGTGGCAGCTTGCCCAAGTAAATACTATGCTGCATAAATACCAGAGATTGGTATTTATGATATTACATAAACATGCTCTGGAGAATGATTCATTGTTGCAGTGAAGAACAACCCCAGCAACATACATTGCAGCCTGCAGTGTGAGGTGGCACTGAAGCATCATAGCACAGAAGGATGCTGAGGCTGGAGAGGAGCAGTGGCAGAGCTCAGTGCAGCAGCAGCCAACCAAAGCAGGGCTGTGGCGAGGTTAAGCACCGCCGCAGCCAACCATCGGTGCACGGGAGCTCGGAGCCGCCATCAGGTGTATTTTGGGGATGATTGGCAAAAGGTTTATTGCTCCCTCAGACTCAAAACCATCATTAGAGCAGTCAACTGAGCCCCCAGTGGTCATACTCCTGGCCAGTGTCACTACACTGGATCTGCCTGCAGCAGAAGGGTGCTGACAGATTTTCACTCAAGTGCCTATGTCTGAGTGCCTTTGTTTCTCCATCCACAGTCCCCCTGGATGTTCACCTGCACTCCAGCTAACTCCTGTGCAAGCAGCAGTGTCATTGTGCCACCCCAAACGACGGCTCTCCTGCTGCGTGGGATTCAGAGCTGAGGCACTGACAGCCCAAAGGGAAGGTGTGTAGGCTGAACCTGCTCCTGTAAAGCCAATGAGATAGTGCAAACTCGATTTCTCAAATCCCTGGTTGGGTCTGTCTTGTGCAGACAGAAAAAATGAAATGCACTGAAGTGAGCAAAGGGTCACTGAGCCACCCCTTTGGGAGGGATGATGAAAATTGTCACCCACAGTAATATACTGCCTAAAAGTAGGACGGCTTGGAAATTCCCCTCTTCCCCTGAAGAGCTGCAGCCCTTCAGGAACAGCAGAGAAAACCAAAGGCTCAGCATGGCCACAAAGTGGGAAGCTGATTCCCCTAAAAGGCAGATGTTTGGGGGTGCCCTGTGCTGGGTGTACCCTACTGGATGAATGCAGGTTTGCAGACTGTGACAGAGGGGTAGCTTCCTGAGCCTGCTGGGGACCTTTCCTCTTAGGTGTGAATAAAGGGAGAAAGTGAGGAGTACACCTCCCATTCTCCTCTCTCAGTGCTGTCTAAGAGCAGTGGCAGCTGGATGGCCTGGATCCCCCCCAGCTGGTGTAGCTGAGTTTGCTGTAGATGCCAGCCCTGTTGGAGAGCTCCCATGGCAGTCAGATACTGCATGGTGCTGGGCCCCGAGTCAGTGGGTTCCAGGATAACATCTCTGTGGTACTCAGGTGTGTTTACCCTCGGAGCATTTTCCTTCAAAATCCATAGTACAGAAGAGTTTATCTTGGAAGCCTTCAATCCCAGAGCTCTCGTCCAACAGCTCCAGGTGAATCACTGGGTATGGCTGCCCACTGCAGGAGCCAGCTGAGTCTTCCTGCTGCCTCTGAGCTCAGCCTGCCCCTGAAGCAAAGAGTCTAGGTGCTTTCCTCCCGTTGCACCGAGGTGCTAATAGTGATTCTGCACTCAGGTTTGATCTGATGAGATGATTAATTGCACTGCTGCACAGATGCAAGTGATGCTCAGGTCTGCTCCTCGTCTCTGCATTTGGCACCCCATGCTGTGGAGGGCTGTGGCTTGCTTTCCAAGACCAGCTTGGGTTTTGCCAAGAGTGCAGCTTGGACTTGACACTGGGGCTGTTGATCAGTTCCATTGCTCGCTGGTTTACTCTTGGAACCTTTCTTTAAGTAACCTGAGCTTAGCCTCATTGATGATCTCACATGAGTCAGAGCCCAGCAGTGTGATAGTTGTTCTCCCACAGACACAGGCATCCAGCTGGCATTATTTATGTGCTATCGACAAGGGGCATGCTCAGGCTTGAAGGACTAGAGCTGACCTTCCCTTGCTAATCATTTATACACTCCTTGTTTGGAGTGCTCCACCTTAAGGTTTCTCATGACTCACTTTCTCTCTGGAGTGAACAAATAAATCCTGAAGGACTCTGTACGCTTCCAAGTGTGCAATCTGTCCCTTCACACTCACCTGGTTCTCAGCAACAGAGCTCTTGAGGCAGAAGTGCCATTGTTATGGTGCGACCTCAGAGCCACAGGGCTTCAGAGAGCTGAGCTGGTGGTGGTCAGCTTAGTTTGGGCTGCTCCTGCTGAATGTCAGCAATGAAGGGTTACAGCTGCTCTGCTGCCTGGAGGCAGGGCAGTTGGACACTTTCAGTCCATCCTCCAAACAGGCAGCCTCAGAAGTTCAGACTGGTAGCTTGCCCATAGTCAAAGGCTTGTTGAAGCAAAAGGAAACTTGAGTGTATCTTACAGGGCAGTACATGCTACAATGCAGAGCATGTATGGGATCTGTAGCCTCTGCACTACAGGATGTTGTACACTTGCAGCCCTGCCCTACACCCAGCACATGCTGCAGGGGTGCTGTACCCCTGGGCCAGCACACCCACACCTACAGACATGTCCCTGTGCTTCTGACAGGGGTGGTGCTGCGCATCACATGTGGCTTGGAGCTCCCAGGGTGGTTGAGTGGCCACTTGCAGACTGTTTTCAATCTGAAGGGATCTACGCTGAGGACACCGATTTCTGGGCTCTTTAGAACAGAAGTCTTCATGCTGGCCCCTCAAACACTGAGCCTGCTGCTGACTCTTGACCTCTTTGTTCTGGCTGCTCCTCTGCTAAGTGGCACTGCTGGTGCTCACATCCTCACTGCCCTACTCTGCTTTAAGGGGACATGAGCAGCAAATTGTTGCAAAAGCTTTGAACATACAGAGAGTGCAGAAAGGTGAACATCACACACAGTACAAACACCAAAGAACACAGCGAGAATGGGAAAGCACCAACAGCGCTGAGCCAGGCAGCAGCTCATGGGCAAGACCCTGGGAGCAGAGGACACAGGTACAAGAGGTGCAAGGAGTCACCAATTTGCCTTTGTCTTTTCCTTGGCAGCTCTTCCCTGAGAGACATTGCAGGGAAGTGGGGTAGGGGGGAAGGACTTCCCTCCCCACTGAAGGTTGTCAGAGATCTTTGGAGAGAGCTGGGCTGCCTGGGGTGTGGCTTGGCTATGGAGTCAGAGGTGAAGAGAGGAACATCTTTTGGCTTATGTTCAGCAGAGGCTGTGGGACCAGAGCTTAATTGTGAGGGGCTTGGGATGGGTCAGTAAGGGTGGGGGCACATCAAAATGTCATCAGAAAGGAGGAGGGAGGCACAATCTAACAGGCTATGAGCATTGCTACCCTAACAGTCCCTGCATGGGACACATCTAATGGGATGCAGCTTCACCACAGCAGTCACAGGGGAGAAATGCTAGAAGTAGGGCACTGTGAGTTGGGCCAGCATGAGGGAGTCACTCCAACGGCGGGGCTCTGCTGCAGAGCAGGATGTGGTTCTCCTCATTCCTTCCCCTTGTCCCATTGTTTCCTTCTCGGGCACGCACAAAATCTTCCCCTCCCTCCCAGCTCAGCTCTTCTCCTCTCTCTGGCTTTTGGTCCTTCCCCTGTTGTAAAGCCAGGCTCACAGTATATGCCCACTGCAGCAGGGGCTCTGCTGCACTGAGTGAAATTTTCTTGCCTTTGGCTAGCTTTCCCTGGCTGGGACCCATGTTGAGCAAAATGATTGCAAAGGGGGCAACTTCTTTGCTTTGGGGTGAAAGGGTGGAATTACCCAGCTGTGCCCATTAGCTGCACTGAGGGAACCCACCTCTGTGACCCTGCAGAGCCTGCTCACAGCACACAGCTCTGTGCTATGACACACCTGCCGAGCCCAGGTGATGAGGCTGCTCCCCAGCACACAGGCTAGGCTGGGAGTCATGCAGGTAGACACTGTCTGCCAGGACCTGAAGGACATGACCTGTCCTGCTTTAGCTTCTAGAGCCAAACTCTCTCTGACTTCAGAGGACACTTTGTGTGTGGCAAGGTCAGGGCTGGGTTGCTTCACAGCACCAAAACACCAATTCAGACATTCATCCTAGAGCAAGGCTTGAGCAGGGATCAGATGAAGGCTGGGAGGCAGTATGCTGCAGCAGCACTGAAGCAAACACCCCACAGCTGCACAGGCCAGTGACACTGCCTCTGTGCCCAGATCAACCTCTTGGTGTTACCACAGACATGACCTTAAAGCTTTCCTTGGCATACCAGAGATGCCACCTTTAGCAAAGAAGGGAGCAGTGCAGAGCAGTGACAGCTTCCCAGGGCAGTTCCAAGGTGATGTGCCAGTGCTCTGCAAGCAGACACAGTTCTGAGAACAGTTCTGGGTACAAGCAGGCACCGTTTGTGGTTCAGAGGATGTGACTCCTTCCATTTGTTCTCCTTGTCCCCTTCTAAGCTTTCCAAACCAGATGTGACCGTGGCCCTGCAGTGCAATCTTCCCAGGGCTGGTAAAGAATGTCCCTGGTCTAAATGATTTGGGTGACTTCACCCCAAACTGGTACAGGCCCCAGAAGCAGCATTGCTTGCTCCTCACCTTGGCAATGCTTCCTTAGTTAAAGCCTGGCCACGCCTTTCCCTAGGACCCTGATGTGGAGCTCCTCCTCAGTTGAAACCTGTCAGATCACTTTGCTTCTAAACCTGGGCCAAGCTGCAGGGCACCAAGTTACTTGGCTTGCACTTTTGGTGATAGCTTTTGGAACATCAGTAATTTTGCAGCTTATTGATTTTGCCTCCCTTCCAGTAGGCAGGACAACACTTGGAAGTGTGTCCCACTGGCCTTTGGGAGAGCACAGCCAGGATGGCTCGTTCCCTGCATTGCATTCATTCTAAATTCAGTGCTGTTTCCAGGTGACCCTTACCTGGCTGCCGTCCTGCTGGCTCTATGGCTGCATGTTCTTAACCTGAAGACCACTACTGATAGCTGTAAGGTGGCTCCAACTCTGCCCTCCACAGCTGAGCTGCTGGAAGCAATGGCAGCTTTTCCAGCACGCTCCTCAGGAGTGCCCCTTGCCTTTACCACAGCAGCCAGTGATGACCTCAACCCACAAACCAGAGCGTTTCCAGAGTCTGGCTTCCTGCTCCAGACCTACAGCTGCATTTGGCTGGCAGCAAGCTGCTGAAAAGCCACCACAGCATGGAGTCACCAGAGGTCAGCTGTGACTGTGGGTGGCTGTCTCTGCAACAGGGCAAAGGTGAGTGCCCCGTGTGCAGCTGTGTGCCTCAGCAACAGCCACGGAGCAGAGGCCTCTTTAGGGTGTTGGGTAGTGACAGGAGCAGGGGGAATGGATCCAAGCTACAGGAGATGAGATGTTAGGAAGAAGCTCTTCAGCATGAGGGTGGTGAGACACTGGGACAGGTTGCCCAGGGAGGTGGTAGAAGCCCCAGCCCTGAATGTTTTTAAGGCCAGGCTGACTGTGGCTCTGGGCAACCTGATCTAGTGGAAAGTGTCCCTGCCCATAGCAGGGTGGTTGGGACTGGATGATCCTTGGGGTCCCTTCCAACCCTGACAGTTCTGTGATTCTGTCTGTGGCTCCCTGGGGTGTGGGGGAACCTCTAAATTCAGGGGACTCTTGCAGCCCCTGCCCAGACGAGGCCACAACGTGGCAGAGGGGTTTAGAAGAAGGGTTTCTAGTTGTCTGAGTAGGGCTGGGTGATAGGTTGGACTGGATGATTTTGGAGGTCTCTTCCAACCCGGGTGATTCTATGATTCTATTGCTTATCCCAAACTTGCTGCCTGCTACGGCCAGTCCTAAAGGACAGGCAGAACCAGCTTTGAGTGCACAGCATTCACCTGGCAGGAGCATGCCCAGGACACCTGTAGATGCCACAGCACCCAGCGTTCTCCTAGGTGGTGGCTGCAGCTGCCCTGCACAGGAGCCTGCCAAAGCTGTGCAGCAGGTGAGCCCAGACATTATCTGCTGGCACAGCTTTGGTCCCAAGTGCCCTGCTTGCGACTGTGGCAGACAGCTGCAGAGCAGGCTGCTGCTGTGGGGTTGGTTTCCCTTCTCTGCAGCTCAGGTACTCATGGCTGTGGGGGTGCAGCTGGGCCAGAGGCTACCCTGGCACTGCTGCTGCCCTGGCATGTGGGGCTGGGCACATCCTCAGCCTCAGTCTCCCAGGACAGAGCTGACTGGGGTACCTTGTGCCAACCCCACCTCCCTTCAGCCACTGCCAGAGCCCCTGCAGGCCCTGGTACCATGGTGAGAGCTCCCAGGGATGGTCTTGCAGGTCCCAACCAGTGTCCCACCGAGGCAGCCGGCACCTGGCCGCCAGCCTTGGCCACCAGGCAATGCCTGGCAGAGGTGACTCATGGGTAGGGAGCCCTGCAGGGCACTGGCACAGCCTGCACCGAAACACTGCCTACAGCCTCCCGCTCTGCCCAGCTCGCCCTTTCTGCCGCATCTGCCCCGGGGTCCTGCTGCCACCTCTGCCGCTCTGCGAGCACAGTCCCAGCGCTGATGCCCTCCTGGCCAGCTCGCCGTCCCGTCTGCAGCTCAGATCGCTATCACCCGGCCCAGCGGGCAGGAGGGTGGCAGCCCTCCAAACCTCCCTGCCCATGGAGTGTTTGTGCCGGAGAGATGGAGCGTTTCACCGCGGAGAGTGGGGAACTGGAAGCCAGGTGAATTAAACACAAAGCAGATAATTGCCTGCAATTCATTTACTGACTAATGACTGCACCTGGTACCCAGCCTTGTGGATTCATTTCACTCCGCACAGGTTCACACAAACAATCTCCCTGCTGCAAGACCAACCCTCGGCTACCAGAGCTCCAACAAGCAGTGCTTGCTGTGGTGTCGTTTTCATAGTCTGCCTTTATGATGCCCGCTTCTGCTGCCTTCCTCTGGGCTTTCTTTGACAGTGACAACTGCTCAGTGCTAGCCAAGGCTGAGTGCCACTGCAGAGTGAGGGCCTGACTCCACTCCTGGAAGCCAGGCAGTGCAATCAGACCTGGCACCTATGTGCCATCTGCTGCAGCCAAACCTTGCCACAGAGACACCACTCTTGTCAAGTGAGCAGCAGGGTGTGGCCCCCTTCCCCTTCTGCTGGGATCACCAGCACATTGGAACTCTTCTTGTGATGTTACCCAGCTGTTCCCACAGTCTGATGCCATCAACTCTTTCCAGCTGAACAGCAGTACAGAGTACCAACCTTGCCCTGCAAACCCTTGGGTTGATTTCAGGGTGAAGAGCCAAAACCATTACTGGGGTGAAGATGCTTGTCTTAGCCGAGTGAAAGGCAGCAGCAATGTCCAAGTGCTGATGTCAGCCTGAAGACCACAGCCTGTGTGATACCACTTACACCTGGCACACTCAGGCCTTGGTGACCTGAGTGAGCAGTGCCTGGGCACTGTGTCTGCAGCTGCAGAGTTGAGTACTGAGCCATGCCAGGCAAAGCAGCACACCCAAGGCCGAGCTCCATGCCTGCAGCAGCAGAGATGACCATGGTGAAGCTGGATAGAAACAAAAGAGCTTTGCCAGCTGTGTTCCCTGTGCAGTCGGTAGACATGAACTGGAGCCCCTCTCCCAGGCTATTGATGTGCCCAGGGCAGCTCATCTCATCTCCCCCACCCAGGTAGGGTTGCATGCTCAGGGTCACTGTGCACCTCTGCCAGTTCTCTGCTGAGGCTACCCAAAGCTGTTCTTCACCAGGCAGAGCAAGCACAGGGGGCAGGTGGGTGTGCAGTGCCCTTGCATGGGGCTGTGTCTGCAGTGCTACAGCAATGAGCATTGCTACAAGCTGTTCTTGGAGCGTGGCTCTGGGACCAAAAGCAGAGTGGCATTGGAGGGAAAGGAGAAGATGCCTGGCAGTTTGGACAGAGACTGTTGGATCAGTGGTGAGCTGCTGGCAGTGAGGGAAGGAGCCCTGGTAAGGTGATGGTGCACACAGACCTTCTAGCATCACTGCTGTTGGGTCTTCACTGAAGTATGACATGGTGCAGCTGAGCTCATGGCTGCCCTTAAGACAGCTGCAGTGTCTGATGCAAGTCCCGTGCTGCAGGGGCACACACTTGGAGATGTCTCCTCAAAGCTGCCACCACCCTCTGTGCACAGTACCAGAACACCATGACCCGAGCTTGCCACACCCAGCTCAGCACTGAGTCCTGGACAAGTAATGGAGCTGCTGGTGGAGGTGTTGCCTTCATCTGCGGCAGCCAGGCAATGAAAACATCATCAACAAAAAAAGTCACCCTGTACTCTGCTGCTTGGAGTAAACCAAGCAGCTTGGATGAGAAAACCCAAGCCAGCTCCACTCATTCATGGCCATCCCGTTGGCTGCAGCACAGGCAGCATGGTTCTGAAGCAGTGCAAACCCTTTCCAGTGAAGAGCTGGCAAGCCAGGACAGAATGCAGTCCCTGAGATGCTGGCAGCAGATTGGCATTTTCCCTGTAGGTGGATCTCCACCTGAGATAGTGAGCTGCAAAGCCAGCGAGCCTGCTCCGCGGGGGACTGCTCCAAGTTCTCCACAGCACAGCAGCGCTGAAACAACAACAGATAAAAGGGGAGCTTGGTGTCAAAGTCTGCAGCCCGAGCACGGCAGGGACAAGCTGCTCCTGCAGACCCATCCCCCTGGCTGGAGTTTGTTCCAGGTGTAGGAGCAGTCTGACAATCTGGTTAGACTAAAGTTTTACATCTCAAAACCCCAATGAGCTAACCTAACAGCTCCTGCAGGACTCCCTCGGTTATGGTGATGTGATTGAGTTTGAGGTTTTTTATGCAGCAAAGGAGGATTTTTGAGAAAAGAGCTGAGACAGCTTCTGAGCACCTGCAATTCAGGCAGCTCATTCCCATGCACCAGGTGGGCACCGTGTGAAGCTCAGACACAGGACAAGCTAAAAACCCAGTCCTGATTTCTTTTCAGTTCATGGGAATACTCAGCAGGCAGCTGAAAAGAGCTGAGTAATTGTGAGCCCTTTGCAAGTGATGCTGTGGAAATGCCAACTACAGGCAGCAAGCAACTTGCAATTAGTAGTTCTAATTATAAGTGTACGCATAAAACAATGTAGCATACAAATAAAGGCCAGACTGAAATGATGCAACAGGAACAGCAGCACATCTCACAAAGATGGGCAAACAAACCGTCAAGAGAAGTACTTCTAACTGATCCAGATTTTTCCAGTGACAGGAACAAAAGGGTAAAATCCAGGCAGCGCTCCGGTGTCTGTTATGCAACTTCTGCAGTAAACCTGTCTCGGTGCCACCTGCCCACCTGGCAGACCAGAGTCCTCCCTGGGTGATGTTCACCACCACGCTGCCACGCTGGGTGAGGAGCAGTTGGCACAGGCAGAGGCTGGTGGGGAGCCTGTGCTTAAAGAGCTGACTGAGCCCTTGTGTCACCTGTGGTTTTCAGGGGCTGCTGCCCGCTCACAGCAGCTGCTCGTGAACGCCTCGGCTCTGGTTTCCCAGCGTGAGCTCAGGGCTCGGTGTCAGCGCAGGCTCTGCAGCGTCAACAAGGACTCTCCCAGCCCGGGCCAGGGAACTGTGCACAACCTGAGTGCCACCAACCCACAGCACCTTGTGTGCCACAGGGGAAGTACAGGACTGAGGGGATGGGGCAGCATGGCTGCAGCTCTCCCTGCCCAAAGAGCGGAGCAGGCTGCAGACTGCACGCTCCACGGCAGTGCCCGCAGGAGGCAGGCCTGGATGCCAGCAGAGAAGGGGAGCAGACATCATACCTTAGGGAAATGTTTTTCTTTCTTCTTCTTGGGTGCACCCATGGCAATCACCCATGCAGCGTGATCCAGGATGTTGAAAACCATTTCATTATGTTCTATAAATAAAGGACTGATGTGGTTCAATTGTATCAATTATGCAACCTTCTAAGTGGTGTAGTCAAGAGCAAAGGCAGCAAAGAGCACTCCCTTTGTACCCACTCCTAGTCTGGGCACTTCTAGTACTCACCTGCTCCTCACACCACAGGCAGGTGAATCTGCCCACTGTGACTGACCATGGCACCGCTGACTCCTCTT
The DNA here is from genome assembly GCA_013396675.1 of Eubucco bourcierii. Taxonomy (NCBI): domain Eukaryota; kingdom Metazoa; phylum Chordata; class Aves; order Piciformes; family Ramphastidae; genus Eubucco; species Eubucco bourcierii. The sequence goes on along the minus strand of VWZE01004761.1, from coordinate 920,455 downwards.
TGGCCAGCGGCTTTTCCTATACACTGAGGACACAACAAAACAGAAAATGGGATCCTGAACACTGCTCTGTGTTTGTTGTGCAAGGCCGAATGTGGCTGCACAGTAATTTTGAGCTAAGCAGGGGTTTAACAGTGTTTAAACTGACACCATTATTATGCAATCTGGTTAATTATGGCCAGAAGGGCACTTGAGGTTAGCTGGCGCTACCTTTGTCCAGTCTGTAATTACACCAAGAGGATGACTAAGTTGTGCCTAAGCTAATTGTATCCACTTGGCTTTACCCCCTTCACCATTGTAAGTCACTTGCAAGCTGACCTGACAGGAGGTTTGAGGGGTTTGGGTGCCTCTGTGCTGAACCCAGTAGAGCTCAGAGCTTCCTGGGCAGCCATAGATACTGCCGCAGTAGGAGCACTAATGAGAACTGCTCATTACAGCTCCTCAGAGTGATCAGTACGAAACACAAAGCACTTGGCCCTGCCACTTAGACATCTACCTGAGGAGAGTTGTGCTCTGTGTGTCCTAGGATGTGTTTGTGGTCGAAGATAAAGCTTTGTAGCATGAAGTGATGGCCTGCAGATGTGCTGTGACCCTAGCAAGCAGCTGAGGAGGAGTGACAGACAGATGCTGTGCTAGCCCTGGTGCCCAGTGTGTTGCGGGGATTCAGTATTCAAGTGATGCAAAATGCAGCTCAGCTGCCCAGGCTGATGAGGCCGCAGGCAGCCTCCTGCTCCTCAGCCCACCTAGGATCCCGCAGGGCTCAGTGCTTCCTGCGCCACCTGCCAGCAGTCCCCAGCCCAGCCTGCTAGCTGCAGACGTGGTCCTGCACAAGAGCTGCTCCTCTGGCCTGGCGCTTTGCTGCTGGTGCCAGGGCCATGGTGCGGCCAGCACTTAGCCGGGCTCTGGAGCCAGGCTGGCTGCCACGGCTGCCCTGCTGCAGCCGCAGCGCTGTGCCCGAGCCATCGCACGCCCACCAGCCATGTGCCCAGAAGCGGTGAGCTGCCTCTCTGCAGGATTGCCAGGATTAAAGGCAAACAAACCATCAGTCAAACAAACAAAAAGTCAGCCCCAAAACCCCAAACCCCAATGACAGATTTGCCCTGGTCTTGTTTGGCTATGACAAAAGGCTTCAGTCTTTGGCTGCCGGCTGGAAACTGGCCTGCACCTGTGTCTAGTGGGGCTGCCTGCGAGGGCTGCAGGCCCTCATTAGCAGGCATTTAGCAATTATTGGCTAATGCCATCTAATAGAAATCCTGCCAGCTACTGTGGTAAAACCTGGTTTGTTCCTTTGGTGCTAACATAGTGACTCACCCCAGCCTCATGGGGAAGGGATGCCTTTGGCCCTTACAGATCATTACCTGCATTTTGAGGGCGGTTTAATATGACAACACCAATGTTGAAATTTAAATGTATATCCCCAAACTGCCTGGAGGGCCAACTGCCTCCTAAGCAGTCATGACATCGCTGATGGAACCTGACCTCACTACTGAGCCAGTCCCATCCCATGGCAGCCAGGGAAAGCAGCAGTCTGAAGCGCTCTGTGGCAGGCAAACACCCCCTGTAAGCTTGAGAGCTGCTCCGTCTGCAGCATGTCCCTTGTGGGCTGCACAGCCTCACTCAGAATGCACCCAGAGCCTCGGTGAAAACTGTCTGAACCTTACTGGCGAGTAAGGCAGCTCTGAGCTGTGCTCTGCTCAGGATGCAGCTGTTAGATCAGCTCAGGGCATTTTTACAAGGCTGCAATAGAGCCTGGAAAGGGTTTCTCAGACCTTGTCACCCAGAAAGTGCCTGCTGAAAAGTTTCTGTCTGATTGCTACAGAGCAGAAAGCAACAAATGAATATTGGCAAATCTCAGCTGAGGCATGCTGTGGCTGTTGCACATTGCAGCCTAACACCCACCTTCACTTCAGGGAAAGGAGAAACCAGACCTGCAGACACACTAATCACCAGTCACCTCCTGGGCTGAGAGCTACCACTTCCCTGTTTGAAAATGACCTGCAGAGCCTCCCTGCTTTCCACTGACTGCACGGGAAGCTGTGCACCGCCTGGTGCCTCCAAGGAGTCATCGCCGGCACCGCTGCTGCGGTACTTCATGGTGAACTTTAATGCAGAGGTGTGGAAAAGAAGGCTGCCCCTGACCTTTCTCATATGAGACGGGAGACCAGGTCCTCTCTCTGCTCAGCTGAAAGTGGCACAAAGGTGAGGCACTGCCGTTTGGGAGGGTTGGACAGCATGGATGTCTGACCTCTATGCAAGGGGTGCCCTACCTGGCTGCAGCTCTGAGCTGCCAAGGGCAGGGCTCAGGCAGCCAGACGAAGCTGGAGCCCCAAAGCCTGGCTTGCAAGTTGCAGCTGTGGTGGGTTTGAGCACACAGGCTCTGTGCCTCCTGCCAAGGGCAAGAGGTAATGCCAGGACACTTCAGAACGCACAGGTGCCCAGCAGTGCTGGTGGTTGGCACTTCCCAGACATGCCTGAAGCAAGCAAGACAGGGCTGCTGACAGCTCCAAAGGGATCTGGATGCCACATCCCCCTGACCTCAGCAGTGGTCACCATCACAAGCACTTGAAGAGCCCTATGAAACCCATCCCACATGCAGCAATTGTGCCAGTGTATGGCACGGCACTGCCAGCCTTATCCATGAATTCCCTGTCAACCATTGCCCCACCAGGTGACATGCCACATGCCTGCTATGTGCCACCAGTTCTGCAGTGGTTACAGAACTGGGGAAGCTGGGACACTGGCAGAGGACAGTGAGCTGGTGTCCCTGTCCTGCACTGCTGCCACCACTCCGTTCCCTCCACTGATCTGGGCACTAAGAGACAGTGGAGCCCCTTGCCATGCCCATTGCCATTGCATTGAGAGAACCCCTGCCCACCAGCTAGGAACAGTGTTGATAAGGGAGCTCCTTCTCTCTGGAAATGTTACTCCATCCTCCCACACCTCTTTCTTCTTGGCCAACTCCAGCCAGCCATCCCCAAGCCCCACACCCAGCTGCCTGGTGACCACAACGAGAGCAGACCTCACTGCAGCTCCTGTCTCAGAGCTGGCTTTGCAGGATTACCTGGATGCTGCAGCTGATCCAGAGGTGACAGCCCACTGGCTCTCTAGGGTTTAGTACTCACTCCATGGAACAGGTTACTCTTTGCAGCACCACAGCTCTGAGGTGCTCCAGGACCTCAGGAATGAGCCAAGTGGAGGCTACAGCTGGTCCTGGTGAGGTGTTTGGGTGCGTCCCCCTGTGGAGATGGGCTCCACACAACCTGAGCATGGGCACATCTGAGCTCCCAGGAGGGGTTCTGTGGGCCTTCCTGCAGACTGTGTTATGGTTGGAGCTGAAAGGGCTTTCCACTGTGTACCAGCACCCTTCTGTGAAGGCAGAGGATGCTGAGTAAACAAAGCTCAGAGTGGAACACTGGTGCAAGAGAGGTTCCAAAAGGTGAAGATGTTGCCCGGGGTTGACACTGTCATGGCCCAGCACTGGTGCCGTAACCAAAAGGAAGTGTTTTGGATGTTTGCCCTTGTGTGCATGGCAGACTGCACTGGCAGAGCCTGGATCCACCTGTGCAAGCTTTATTGACTTTCTAAGGCAGGCCTCAAGCAGTCACCACAGAGTGTGGGGACCTGCAGGGCAGCCTGCTTCAGCAGGAGTAGTGCTGGCAAGGGAAGCTGAGGGCATACAGTGATAAGCTTTCAGGAGGGCAAAGCCTCTCGGGAGGGAGCTGCATTCTACACAGTAGCATCTAAAATATGAGAGCTTAAAAGGGGACTCTTCCAAAAGGAAGAGACCCCACCCCCCACCCCCACCCCTGCCCAGTATGCCGTAACATTGTGACTGCTGAACTGCTCTTTAGCCTGGTGGGCAGCCTGGATGCAAAGGGCTGCTGAGAGTCAGGACAATGGCAGTGCAGGGCATTCAGTGATCCTTAGAACCATCCCCAGTGTATGAGCTTACGTGTCCTGGGCTGAGGATAAAAGAGACATCAACGAGTTGCGTTTTCACTTTGCAGCTAATCTCAGCAGCCAGTTCCAGGCTTACCCCTCCAGTGCCAACTTGGGAACTTCTAGTCAGCAGCAGCAGATAATTAAGATGGGTGTAGGTGAGTCAGCCAAGGAGAGACCCTCAGCCCATCTGCCAAGGGTGGGCGGGTGAATGAGTGTCACTTTCTTGCTAGACTCCAACCAGGGCACCACACCTTGTGATGCTATCTCTGTAATAAGCAAACAGCTTTAAGTGATGTTGTGTCATTACAGCAGGGTCACCCAGCAGGTTGGGCTTCATCAGCACAGGAAGGACTGCAGCACAGAGGACCCCACTCAGCTGGGAGCCTGGAAGGCTGGGCCTGCAGAGGGGTCTGAGCTCTGAGTCTCCTCCACAGAGGTGCATGGAGCTCCCTGGCTCTGGAGCAGCACCATCACTACCATGTTCCATTCGCTCCTCTGTGCATTACTGCTAGAAGTCTTCTCAGGTGCTGGTGAGGTGAGCGCTGTGAGGCCATCACGGCACGGCTCTGCCACCAGTGTAGGTACACCAGCAGGTGACATGGCAGTGTCTGTCTCTCACCAGCAGCAGCCACCCCGGTGCTGCATGCCCAAGTGGTGCTGCAGAGTTCTCTCTTGCACCACTCTCCCTGCCTCCTTCCCAACTGCAGTGGCACGGTCCAGGTCCAGCCACAGGAGCCATGACTGCCCTGCACGCCTCTCCAGCCAGGAGTCCCACAGCCTCCCGGTGTGAAGCTGGCCCAGCATCTCCAGCAGGGTGTTGTGGGCAGGAGTGGAGGTGCAGGAGCTGTCACACACAGCTGGTTGGCAGGTGGCAGGTGCTATGACTGCGGCAGGAGGCAGCCTCCAGCCACCCAAGGGTACTCCAGCTTGGAAAGCAGCATTTGTCCTGCTCTGGCTCCACACACATCTGTTGGGTACCCAACCGCTTTGGTTCTCGATGTCTACAGCAGCACTTCCCTCAGCGTTGTCTTGCAGACCCCAGTGAGCCACAGCTGTGCCTGTGAGCTCAGCTGTCTCTGTGGGTGCCAGCTACTGCAGGCCATTGTGCAAATGTGTGTTTTGGCAGCTGCTGTCCCTTCCTGGTGACTGAGCTGCTCACGCTCTCTAGCAACCGTCAGGCCTGTCCCCAACCCTGCAGATGACCTTACCCTTTCCTCTCCTCACTTTTCCCTTTGAAGCTACTCGAATCCTTGCCAGGTGCCAGGCTCTGACACCACCATACCGTCCCTTGGGCCGATAGCCTCATTCCTTCTCTTTTCCCTTTCCCTTTCCTTGGGCTGCTGCCCTGAGGTAAGATGAAAGCGATCTCTGAAAAGCAGGGATGTTGGTTCTTGGTGCTGAGGCTGGAGGAGAAAGAGGTGTGTCCCGCAGAGGCTGCTCCCCAGCTTGACGTGCTCAGCCGCTTCCTGCCAAAACTTCCCTCAGCCAGCACGGCAGGCTCGGGCTGAGGGCTGCTCAAACTCAACACGTGTGATCAGCAGGCTTCTGAAAGGGATTATATCTTACATAAGATACCAGCACAGCTCTCCCAGGAATACTGTGCAGCGAGTCCAAGCTGCAACCAGACGCAAGAACTTGGCTAGGAACAGCTGGCACGGATCTGCTACAGACAAACTGTACCTGGCAACGTGGCTGTCATCTGTGCTGAAATGAGGGCTAGATAGACGAAGTGGTGGCAGCAGTGGATGGCACTTGGGCTCCAGCATGGCCTTTGACATTGCTTCCCACATTGCCTGAATGCCTGGGCCACAACCTGACTGCCATGGGCATGAAGCTCACAGGGTAACAGTGGTCAGCACCTAGACATGTAACTGGCATTACTGGCTGGCATTCCCCAGGTGATGCTGCTAGGGCCAGTCTTCACCTCCACAGCCCCACGTGGCCCAACCCCTCTCCAGGTTGCTGCCTGTAGGAACAGCAAACACTCAGGCTAGGCACCAGGCTTGTCCCTGCTTCAGTGAGGTTTTGTGACACTGACACAAAACCTGGCCCAGAAGGGAAAGAAAAAAAACAAACATGAGAAACCCCCAAACAAACAGTAAAACCCCAAACGTGTTTGGAAGGGTGCTCAGAAACAAACAAGCAAAACCTCTTCTCCAAACAAATCACTGCTGGGTCTCGGGTGAGACTGTTTGTGAAGCTTTGACCAAGAAGCTTGCTTGGAGACACTTCTCCAGCCTTAACATAACACTACCAGCCTGGACAAGTGCTACCAGCCAACATCTCATTAAGCTGCTGTTGTGCTGTTTATTTATAGATAGCAATTCCTAGCACACCCAGCACACTCCAACCTGGCAGCTACCAGCAGCACACTGGGCTGCTGCTGCCACAGCACCCCCTGCCCCAGACGCACTCCCCAGTGTCCCCCCCGCTCCCTCGCCAACACAACTGCTCCCCACTGGGTATCTGCTGTGTGTGTAGTGTCACTCAGAATAAACCTCCCTGTCCACATCTACCCAGCTCTGCTGCAGCAGGCTCCAAGCATGCAGGTGGGGTTTCAGCAGCAACCCCATCAAGAGCCAGGCGTTCAGCTGTGTGCTTTCTAGCTGGGTACTGTGGGTACAGTCATCAGTCACTGCAGAGCTCATCCCTGCAGGGCACAGGCAGCTGGGGCCTGTGTTTGCCAGGGGGCTCAAGTGGCTTCAGAATGCACCAAGAGAAGCTCACAGACAGTACCACAGGCAGCTTGATAAAGCACCCTGCAAACAAATCCAGAGTGCATCTTCAGTGGGGGAAAAAAAAATATTTAAAAAACAAACAAACAAACAAAACAAAACAAAAACAAAAACAAACAAACAAAAAAAAAGAGGTTGTGTGAGGTGGTTGAGCCTGGCAGGGCAGGCTGAAACCAGCTTCCATTAGAACAGGTTGTTGTTGATTTGGCTGCAACAGTTGTCACAATGGAAACCACCACTGTGCAGCTTAGCACATGCAGTCTGCTGGAGACAAACCCGAGCACAGAGTGGCACATCAAATGGGTATGTCAGCAAGCTTCCATCCCAGGGATCTGTGGGAACAGTTGTTTCCCTGCACAGAGACTTTCACTGTGGCACCGGATGCTTTCTGCCAGCTCTAGATGGAGGCACTGGCAGACACATGCCACCGTGGCTCCGCAGCCCTTCCCACGAGCTGGCCCTTCAATGTCCAACATGTTCTCGAACTTCCAGGCTCAGCAGCTGTCTGGAGTTCCACCTCTGGGCATGCCCAGAACTGCCCCAGTCCTGACAGGGCCCAGCAGCTCAGCCCAATTCACACCTAAGTCTGATCATGCTCTTGGGGCTGGGAGTTGCTGTGCACGGCTGCCCTGTGGGCTGCCGTGGGGGATTATAGGTTACCTGGTGACTGCCTCGTGTGAAATGCACAAACAGTCCCGGGAGCAGAGTCCACAGCCTCCAGCTCCCATGCGAATGCTCCCACCAGCAGGTCAGACAGCCATGCTGCCCATCTGCAGCTGCTTTCCAGCCCTAGTATTCAGCAGCGTGTTCCTGTGGAGCAACAGATTCTCAGCAGGCAGTGGGCTACGAGTGTCCTGCTCCCTGCCCTGTGACTAGGGTGTTTTGCTGGAAGGGGTAGATGAGCGCAAACATCCTGAGCACAGTGACCCTGTCTGTCACTCCCTGGCTGCTCGTAGTCCATGTTTCAGAGTAGACATCTTTGTTGTGACAGAAAGGTTGTTGGTACTCACCTTCCAGAGGAGCTGCTGGGCTGGGACACTGCAGCAGAGCATTTAAGATTTAAAATCTCCATGTTAGTTTCTCTGGTCTCCATGCTGAATGCTTTGGTCCTTGTATGGAAGTGTCAGGTTTGGCTCAGGCACGCTGCAGGGGTTGCTGGCTCTAAAGCAGGGCACTAGAAATGAAGAAACAGAGTTGAACACTGAGAGATCCAAGTGCTCTTTGGGTCGAAAACGTGGTATTGCATCTGCAAACGGCCTCAGCACACACCACAGCCTGGGCACTCAGGTCTTGCTGCAGGACATGAGGAGCTTCAGAAAGCAGTTTGTGCTGAGGAGAAAGCCACCGGGAACCCCTGTGCTGCTGCCACTGCTCAGGAGTACATCAGCTCCCCACTCCAGTGCTCTCTCTCCAGTTGCCAGGATGGGTGGCATCCTACATGGCTTGGGCACATTGTGAGGGCCAAAGAGGACAGCAGACAAGGAGCCCTAACCCAACCTAGCTGTGCATGGTGGTCTGGGGTATCTGCTGAAGCAGAGCTGGAGACTTGAATGCTTCCAAGCACATAAAATCTGTCAACTCCTGAGTGAGGCCTCTCCTCAGTGGAAGGGTCTGGGCTGTACAAGGCTGGAGGATGAACCAGAGGGGCTACCCCCTGCACAGACTGCGTGTGGCAAACAGAAGAGCTTTGAGGCTGATGCTGGCCAGCAGCAGGAGTCTGTGAGGCGCGGGCTAAGGAAACCTTGCCACCATGCTCATGCCCACCAGCCAAGTTGGCCTGGCCCAGCAACATCAGTGCAGAGCTCTGGGTCACAGTTCTGTTCTCAGAGCACTGGCACGGACACTGTGCACATCGGTGGTGGCTTCAGGGGAAAGCTAACAGGTGGGCACAGGGGAGAACTCCTGAGGGCTTTTCCCCTCTCCTCTATGACAAAAGGTTGCTCAGCAGCTCCTGGAAGCACCTTTGTGTTTTCCCAGGCATCCTGGCTCCCAGGAAGAACAGAGTGGTTGTCTCTGCAGTGGTATTTGCAGCACTGGGCTCACTTTGCACTTGGTGCCCCCATGGGTGTGAAAAATGCTGCACAGGTGGTCACTGGCATGGTGCTGAGGGGTGGCGTGGTGGTGGTGACTGCTGGTGAAGCCTGACTTCAGGCAACAGTGAACATCTTCTGCATAATCCTGCCACTTCAGGAGAGGCACCTGACAGCCTGGTACCCCAGTCTGCCCATGGCTGGAACGGGCAGCATTGAATCCTGACTGGTCTGTAGAGGAGGGGAGCAGTATACCAGTGCTGCTACAGACGGCCCAGACACCACTGATGTTGCCCAGGATAAAGTGTAGCAAGAGGAAATAGCACAACGTCCAGGGCCAGGAGCAGAAGGCTCCACCACCCTGGGTGTATGCCACTGCAGAGGAGCAGGGATGGGCAGCAAATGTGTATCTCATGAGTAACCCACACGTGCATTTTCATGTGGCATCATCACCCTGCAGAGGTTGCCAGCTGGTGACACTGCTCTCTGCCATGGCACGGCCACGTGCTGCTCCAGGGCAGCGTGGGGGCACAGGAATGTGTACCGCCATCTTCCCAGCCTTGAGAAGCTATGAGGGGTTTGCTCAGACACCCAGTTCAGACTCCATGCAAGGATCCATCACACAGCACTCCCTGCTGCTCATGGCAGGTGTTGTGGGATGAACATCCTGCACACACCAGATCAGTTCAAGGATCTCTGTACTGCTTGCCAAGCACCCAGCTGCAACCCATCCTGCAAGTACAGACTCCAGGGCAGCTCCAGCCATGCCCACTTCCTCAGGATGCCGTGGGGATGCTGTGCAGATGTCCTCTTCCTCGTGTGTCAATAACAGAAGAGCAAGGCAAACATCAGGGTTCTGGGACATCCCAAATACCCCTTTGCTTGCAGCTAGAAGCCACTGGTGCTACCTCCCAATGTGTGCCAACACGCTGCTGCACAAATTCTCTCTCCATCCCGCTACAAAGACACCAGAACAGCTCTTACCTCTTCTTCCCTGTATGCTGCCTCCTCACACCAGCATCTGCTACTCAGCCTCAGTGCGTTCTGTGGTGCCAGAGAAGCAGGTCTGCAGAAGGCCATTCCTCCATGTCCCTGTTGCTGCAGCCCTGCCTTGGGTGGAGGAAGGCCTTGGTGCTTCTAGCACTGCTGAGCTCTCTGTTAAGGCTCTGCAACTGGAAAGATGCTCTGAGACCACAGCCAAACAGGACCTGCTCTGCTTGGGAAATCTTTCCCATCGGCCTTTGGTGAACCTCCTTGGGTTCACAGGCAGCTGGGGCTGCTGGGGGAAGGGCTGTTGAGTTGTTGAGGGATCACTCCTTTCAGAACTGCATTTCAGGAGGCTAGGAACCCCACTTTGCAATCTGCATGGCTCTCATTCCCAAAGGCTACTTTGTGCATGTGTGTGTGTGTGTGCCCTCCTTAGGAATTAGCCCCAACAAGGCAGAGCAGCCTCCCAGAACCCACAGTGCCACGTGTCTGCGCTTTGCCCCTGCCTGCTCTGGCACTGGGTACATCACAGCCCCTGTTTGGAGGACTAGGTGTGTGCCTCAGGCCAGTAGAGTTGAAGGACATAACCACCGAGGGTTGCAAATGAGAAGCTGTGGTTGGCTGGCAGCTGGCACAAGTATTGCTTTTGAGATAAGCACACGAAGGGGCTCATTAATAGCAAAACCCTTCCTAGTGAACCCGGCAGCCAGCGGAGGAGCCACAAAGGGCAGGCTCCAGCGCTTCTCCAGAGTCCTGCTCGGTGACCTGCTGGGAGAAGGAGCAGGGCAGGGGTGGCAGTGCCTCAAGGGCACATCTGCACAGTCCCCGGGCAGAAGGACGATCTGCAGCACTCAGGTTTGAATGGTCCCTGCTGGCTGCGAGCCAGGTGCCGAGCTGAGGCCGGGGGTCTGCCCAGCGATAGCGGCAAGCAAGCAGGGTGCCACAGCTTCCCTGGCGCAGGCCCACGGGGAAGATGTACGGGTCCGAGCTCAAAGGAGAGCCTCCCAGGAAGCAACGAGTGCCCTGCCTGATATGCCAGCCTTGGTCGCCTGCAGCGTCCTGAGACAAACACTGTGAAAACCACGGCGAGGGGTTGGCTGTCGCTGTTCCCCGCTCACAAGCCCCCTGCCTGGCGATGGAGCCATTGAAGGTGAGCTGTGAGCATGCGGATCGCTTCTGAGCTGGCCTTTCTGCCCAGAAATCAGGGCGATGCAGAAGAGCCAATGAGGCTGATCCGCGGCAGCGCAGCTGCGCTGCACTTCAGATTACTTATTAACAGACAGCACACGGGCCTCTGCCTTGACCTTTTTTCCTCTGAGCAAACACAAGTCTTCCTGCCCCTTGTAAACAGCAGTGCTGGAAGCTGAGTCACGTACCCCTCACGCCACCCCACTCAGGGGCTTGCATCTGTACAAGGATTTTAGGCAAACTGAATTTTGCTCACTGAGGTTATTAGCAGTATTATTAGTCTTAATAATACCAACAGTATTAATAATACTTTGGATCGCCATAAACCTGAAAGCATCTGAGTACTTCACAAATATTAATTAACAAAACTCAACGGTAGGGCTGAGAGACCAGCAAAAATTGGCAGCCTTGCTTCAGAGCTAAAAGCAGAGCCATAGCAAGCAGAGGTGGCACCACTGCCAGTTTAAGTGCAGCAGCCCACAGCACACATCTGGAGCAGAAGTCAGTGACACATGTGGGAAGAAGTGGAGTCAAAAGGACAGGTTCTTCCACTGAGAGCTAGGCTGTCAGCAGCTGTGCTGCCTAGAATGGGGCCACTGGATATGCCCCGGATGTTTTGGGAGCCAGGACCCATTTGGCACCTGGGAAATGCCCACCTTGTGCTGATCTGAAGTAAAGCTGAAGACCAAGAACATGGCAAGAATCTGCACAGATCCCAACAAACTATGGATACACACTCCCTGGTCAGCCTGGATATTAAACCTGCTTTGAGTGCAGGATGCAAACTCTAACAGCCACAAGAAGCCCCTCTGCAGTAACTGACGACTACTTTTCCTGCCTAATTATCTCTCTGAATTCTCTCTATGGGTACCAAAGTGGTGGTTGGATCACGACAATGGCACCAAGGAGTTTGTGGTATTCATCTTGGTTGTAAGTTAATGCACCCTGCAGATATCACCCAAATCCACTCTGAGTTGCACAGCATCAGGCACTCAGTAAACAAGGTGAAAGTTTCATCTAGATTCCTCCCCAGTGATGCCTACGAGTCTCTGCAGTAAGGGGTAATTACTGGTGTTAATTGCAGACTCCTCCGAGCTACCTCGCGCTGCAGTGCACAGGGCATGGGTGGGTGAGCAGTGACTCTTCTCCTCCTTGGGTTTGCTCAGAACCCTGCCACTTGTAGGCACAGAAAGGATCCAGGCAAAGCCAAGCCAGCTGTGTTATCTGCAGTCAAAAGGATGCAGCAACCAGAGATCTGAGTGCAGACTCCCACTCTGACACAGACAGCTCCAGGGATCCCAAGCGCGTAACCTGTCTCCACCTGTAAACCCAGGATCATAGCAGGCAGTTCATGGCAAAGCCTGACAGATGTCCAAGCAGCAAGGAAAAGGCCTTCTGTCTACCCTGAGACCTCATCCATCAGCCTCTTTAAGAGCTGCAGAAAGCACTGTGACCAGACTTGACCCCAGATCCCTGTCTGTGACACGATCTCTGCCTGCTGGGCAGCTCTTCACTCTGTGACTCTGCTCACTCCCTGTGCTTTATACCTCATGAGGACACTCTTTTCTGCAAAGGTGGATGGCAACCAGACTCTGACTTTACACTGATATTCAGCCAATTTACTCCCCCTGACTCCTTTAAGTTCTTTACAGAGTTATACCAGATGCTCTCCATCTTTGCCATGACTTTGGAGCACCTGCTTAGCTCAGTAAATCTCAGTGTCTCACACTTCCCTGCACACCTCCTGTGATACCCACCATGACTGCTCCTTACAAGAGAGACACAAGGGCTGTGGCTGGGACGTTGTGTGGTGCTGCTTTTGGGGCACAGGGCAGTTCATTTACCTCCATTTCCCTCTGCCTCAGCACACCAACCCTGTCATTCCTCTGCAGGAGCACAATGGTATCGCAGAACTTTCCAGTCCTGGTGTCCAGTCACTGCTAGGAGAGTGGCACAGCTGCCATCCCAGGCTGTGCTTTGAAGCCCTAGCACTGTGTTCTGTCCCAGGTAGTCTGTAAAAGTCTCCCAGACAATGCAGGTGCAGTCTCTGGCCTGGCCAGGTCTCACACTCACCTTCTCCTGCTGCAGCAGCAGCCCCTGGGCTGATGCTGGGCAGCAATGGAAGTGATGTTGTGTCCCTTTGGGAGCCCTCCTAAGCCAGATCCTAGAGTACATGGCGCAAGCAAAAGTGAGGGCCCCTAGCATGGTCCTATGGGGTTGCACTCTCTGGGCATGACATTTGGCATACATCAGAGGGTGTGCTGGTTTGAGGCTAATTGGAATATTTTAATGGAGAAAATTATATTACAGGTTGTGAAAAGGAAACAATGGTGAGGTCTACTTCACTCATAGGCTTGCTGAGATGTTTAAGACTAAGAATACAAAACAAAGATAAGACATTCGAGCTTGCAGACACTCTCGGGCTGTCTAGCAGCTTCTGGCCTCCTCCTCTCTTCCGAGTAACCTCACTAACCACTTTTCTTCTAACCCCCCTGTCTGATCCTCCAAACTCACCTTGTGCATAAGGCAAACCTTGGGGTAAGTTACAGGAGTGGGGAGAAGGTGGAAGGGTGGTTGGGAGCCCCTCCTGGGGTCTCTGATTTCTGGGAGGGGAGTTGTGTTTNTGGGGTGGCGCGGGCGACTAACTCCCAAACCATCACAGAGGGGCAGGGCAAAAGCCCCCATGCCAGTCTGGCAGGAGCACTGGGGGCTTCTGCAGTGTGGGACAGGCCTGGCACAGCCACACATACCCTCAGCCTACAGGGACACACAGTGCCAGGCCATTGTGCAGGGCTTGATGGAGGCTGTTTGTGACTGAGAGGACAAGACATGAGTCCAGGGCAGGATGGAGGGAAGGCTGCTTGAGCCTGCTGAGAGCCTGAGGGGACACCATTGCATGGGAAAGCAGTGCTGACCTGAGCTTGCCACGGGCACAGTCTGCAGGTTTGCCAGAGCCCCCTTTCTGTCCCAGCCAGCTATGAGTTCTGTGCCCCACTGCCAGCCTGGTGCAGCAGCAGCACAGACAGCCCTGGAAGCAGGGCACAGCATCACTGCGCAGGGCTATAGCCAGGAAAACAGTGCCCTGATGCGGTGCTCAGACTCAGGGCTACGTGGAGGCACTGTCAGGAGTCAAGAAGCAGGATGGTGCCCCAATGGCCTGCTGCACACCTCTTCCTCACCTCCATGAACCCATCAGCAGCCAAGAGCAGCTAGCCGGTGGGGCAGGGCTGTCTCGCACAGCTCAGGTGCAGAGGAGCTCTGCTTGCACTGCAGTGGTGCAGCAGCTCCTGTCGTCACCCAACCCTCCCTCTCCTCTGCCTCAGACACCAGGCTGGTGGCTGCCTGGCTGCCTTACTGCATAGCACCCCTGAAGTGCTACAGGGGATCAGGGACACAGGGGACTCTCAGGCTCTTGCACGGCTGCAGCAGAGGCTGTGGGATGACCACGCTCTGGGCAGCCAGCACCTCAGCCCTCTGCTCCTCTGTGGCTCCTCTGTGGAGGTCCTCCTCAGCGGCACGATGGGAACAGGAAGGCTCTGGAGGGCCTGTGGCTATGTGCCGCTCTCGCGTCTGTTTACATGCGCTGCTCTGAGTGAGCAGAGGTCTGTGGCACTGCTGAGTCATGAACATCTTTGCCATCTGTGGCCTCTGCAAATGAGGGTTCACCCTAAGCCAAGGATGATTTACTCTTGGTGGTTCATCTCAAACTGACACTGGCTCCAAGTCCCTCAGACTTCGAGGGATTTGGGAAAAAATAAATATTATTGAATCTTTTCTGAGGCTGTTAACTCTGAGAAGCAAAGCATGAAAATCTCTGACAAAGAAGGGAAAGCTGTCAAGAGTTAGTGCTGGGGGATGACTTCTCGCCAACTTCATACTCAGCTATCTTCAAACCCACCAGCATCAGCCTCTTTGCAAGGTCACAGTCTAGAGACCACCGAAGAATGAGCAAGAGCCTCTGACACTCCAGGGCCCTGAGCCGGGTCTGAGAACAGACTGGAGACAGAGGTTAAGCTGCCAACAGGCTACAGTCACCTCCTCTTCCATCTCCAGGAAAGCTTCATTTCCTTCTTCCTCACCCCAGCCACCATCAGCACCTGCAGAGTTCAGCTTTAACCCTGCTGCCTCCTCCTGTTCACTCTTCTCCCCCGATTCTAACATTCTGTTCTCACCAATCTATTTTCCTACAAATGGCCACAGCCTCACAAGCAGGGCAAAGCTGTGGTCAGCAAGATCTCATGCCGGGGTATGCTGCCCCCTTTCTCCCCCACAGCTACACCTTCCTGCTTGTGAAACCATCCCCTCAGAGCCAGCAGAACTCACTCTGGGTTAAGGTGCCTGGAGAGGGCCAGCAGGAAGCAGCCCTGAACCCTTGTCCTTAGAGCTGACCCCAGAGCCCACACCGGTGCTGCTCAGCTGCACCTCCCCCCACTGTGGCCAGCAGAGAAGCTGCTCTGCATGCCTCAATGTGGGCCCCAGCCCTATCACAGGACACATCAGAACCACCACCATCAAATTTTGCAATTACCTGAGTTTAATTAAGGAGTACCAAAGTCTTGCCAGGGCAGATGCGAGCTCTTGGGTTCTCACATGGAGGCTGTCAGGTTGCTGTCACAGGGCACCTTTAATAACCCCTCAGGTGTTTAGCACAGGGGCAGGAAAGCTGCTGGCTGATCTGCTGGGATCTGTCCACAAGGAGTCCAGTGCAGAGCTGCCTCTTAAGCAGTTGCCAACAATGGAGGGTTTCAGTGCACAAACCTAGACCTTAACTGGAGCCCAGGGTCACAGGGGTCACTGGCTCCATCACCTGCACTCTGTGCTCCCTCCTTGCTTCTGCCCCTGCCCAGAGCAGCATCTCCACCCAGATGCACCTTATCCATTCCTGCATAGGCACCCAGAAATGAGGTTCCCCTTCTCTGAACGCTCCAGGTCATGGGGTCTGACAAACCAGTTCCAAGAACACCAGCTGCAGTCCAGGGCCCCTCACAGCAAGAAGCTCTGATTGCTTTGGAACAGAAGATTCAGCTGCAGTGGGATGGGCACAGCAAGCATCCTGTCAAAGGGTGCAAAGCATGGTTTGTCCCTGAGGAGCTTCAGCCCTGGCAGCTGGTTGGCCCTGAGCTGGACGGGCTCAAGGGAAGTGAGAGAGGAGCACTCTCGGATTGAGGAAGACAGGGAGCTCAGGTCTGCCACTTCCTCACTCTGCAATGACAGGCTGAGCAGACGGGCACCACCCAGAAGGAAGCAGCACAGCTCTCCTCCAAGGCACTGCTGGCACTGGTCCTGGCCAGAAGCCTGCCACCACAGCCCTTCCAGCCCTGAGCGAAGTTTCTGTGCTCCATGGGGTGGCAGGGATGTCAGTGGAAGACCTCAGAAACACCTCTGCTGCCAGCCTGCCCTCTGCCTGCAAGAAAATGCCCCAGGGTCTGGGTCAGCTCTGCGTGCAGCCCTGGCATGAACAGGGGAGGGAAGGGCTGTGCCACCATGCTCTGGCAGCATCCTGTTGGGGTACCTGTGCCCTGCAATGAGCCTGGCACACCGCAGTTTACAGCCTGCTACACTTTGTCGCAGCTCTGGGGACAGGAGTTCCCGAGGAACACTGTTGGCACAGGCAGCTTTTCTTCCACCTGCACTCTTGGAATGAGGGCTTGTGACTCCCTGAAGCTTTGCAGGGCTGCTGGCTAGGGAACAGGCATGCTCTGCAGGGATTTCTTTGTCTTCTGTTCATGATGGGACACTTGGAAAGTGCTTTTCCTCCTTCTGTGGAAAGTGGGACCATAAAGGACATTTCCACACTGCAGTTAAAGAGCCTCTGAAGCTCTGCCCCACACCCTGCCACAGCCTTCTGTGCTACCTGGCACTGCAAGGGACAAGAGGACAATCTTCCCCTGTAGGACAGGGCAGCACAAGGCCATCAGGCCAGTGCTGGCTGGCAGCTCCACACAGAGTGCTGCCAGGGCTGTGGTAACACACGGACGCAGAACACGAGCTCTGCAAGCTGTGTCTGCTGGCAGATGGCATCTCCATCTCCAGTGTTACTCCAGAGGTGGAAGTGGCTACCACCACTCCTCACTTCAGTCAGACCCCACCAGAGCTCCTGCACCACAGCAGAGCTCTGCTTTTGCAAAGCTTCTGAAGAGTTTTGGATTGGCCTGGACACCAGTCTAGCAGGGTGCCACAAATAGAAATAGCAGAAGAAGGTAGCAGAGCAAAAATACACAGTGTTAGGTCACGGGTGGAGAAGTAGAGCAGACAGGAAGCTGAAGGAAGGGACAGGAACGCTGCTGCTCTCTGCCACTTGCACTCCACTTCCAATTGCCACAGAATTCCCCCTTGCATTGACCTTGCCTCCCTCCCTCATACTGGCATTGGCTAAAAAGGAGGGCACACTGGGAAGGAGAAGGGCTGCTTCCAAACCTGCCCTTCTATACCGCCTGACAGCTCGCAGGGTCACCTCACTGTGACGTTTCACCTCCTGACAGGTACAGTGGGGCTGAGCACAGAGCCCTGTGCTTGAACCTTCCTGACTTTGTGGGGTGTACCTGCAGCCTGTGCCCAGCCCACCTGCCAGTGGCCCACATCTGCCAAGCTAGGTGCCTGCAGCCAGGCTTTATGGGCGTCCCCACTGGCCACGACGCAGATTGCGTCCAGCTCCTACTGACTGCTGCAGGATCCCTCAGTTGCACAAAGAAATCTGAGTATGGGATGAGAAGCCTAACTGTTGGCACTTGGGGTGCAAGCCTGCAGGCGTTCAGCACGCACAGTGCCATTGCCACGGTAGCTGGGGAATGAGAGGGCTCAGCACTTTGCAGCCAGGCGCCACATTAAAAATAGATTGAGCTGCAAGGAGCCCTGCCGACCCGCGGCGCCCCGGCCACGTCTGCCAGCTGCAATGCCTCGCAGGTAGCTGCGCTCCAGTGAATCAGGAGCTGGCTGAAGGTGCCCACAGTTGCCTCAAGACACAGACAGGGTTTTTTTCCAGAGACACTGTGTTTTGTTGTTTTTTTTTTAGCACCATATGAAGCTCGGTAGCTTCAACCCTAAGGGGATCCCTGCAAGCCTCCTGCTTGCTCTGGTTCCCATGGCACTCACAGCCACTGAGTTTCACCTGGAATTCCAGCCTGACGAATCTCCCAGCTCAGCCTAGAGTGATGAACTGTGCCAACCACGGGCTCCAGCTACGGAGCAAGACTCTTCCCCTTTCTTTTAGCACTGCTGTATGAAGCAGTGAAAGAACCAAGCTGCCCTCTGTGACACAAGGAGAGTGCAATTAGCGTCCAGTGCAAAGTGCCGGCAGGACTTATTTCCTGCTCTGTCTGCAGCCTGAGGGTGAAACAAGGTGAGGAGCTTGCTCCCCTGTCAGCCAGGGACAAAAGTCACTTGCCCCTTTGGTTCTCTTCCATCTGTCCAGCAGTGACCACAGAGATTTGCTGGTCTGCTGGTGGGCACTTCGGACAGTTCATGGGGTTGCATTTCAGTGGCTCTGCACTTTCTTCTCCAACAGCTCCCAGAGGACAGGGATGCTTTTGTGCACTGTATCTGCTGCCATTTGGTATTTTATCTTTTCTTTGGAAGTAACTTCATAAAGGACCAAAACAAAACACAACCTCAAACCCCAAAGCTCAAACCTCAGGGAAAGCTGAGGAGTGCTGCAGACATCACAAAAGCCTGACTGCTCCTTCAGCTGGTATGGAGCCAAAAGAAGCCAAAGCCCTGACTGCTTCACAGGGGTGCTCTGCCATGAAGTGGTGATTACTGGTCACCAACATTACTTCCTTGGATTTCTATCTTCTTCTACAGTCCCATGATGTGGTGAGGCCATTGACGCTGTATCAGCATTTGTGGCATTAAAAAAATAAATGTGATAATACAGCAAGCCTTTGGATTCCACAGCTGGGGTGCTTAAAGACATACATGATCCAGCACAGCCCCGGTGCCCAACTGACCTCCTCATCCATGCAGAACGGCAGCTAGGGTTAGCCCTGCAGGAAGGACTGACAGGAGACTCGCTGGGAGGAGGCTGGCAGCCAGGGTTGGCCCTGCAGGAAGGGCTGACAGGAGGCTCGCTGGGAGCCCGCTGGATGCATTCGCACGCACGGCATGGGAGAACACCACACACACTGCAGCCGAGCTCAGCTGCACCCGAGTGCTGCAATACACCTGATGGACTAAGACACTTTGTATTTGATTAGGTTTGATTCCCCACGTAGCTCTGTTTCCCCTGCAGGACTGTTTGAGAATGCCTCGCAGCAACAGGGTCAGGAAAAGAACAGCATCTACCAGGTACGGCAATGACTCATCCTGCCCCGTGGTGAGAGCGGTGCCAGCACCTGGTGGGGATTTCAGAGCAGTTCTATTTCTGTAGACTGTGTGAAACATCACTGACTGGATTCTGGTGGGATAAATAAAAACAGGGAAATGGCAGGAAACAAATAACTACTATGGAATAATCAATAACCCAGGGATGCTGCCCCCAGGCCCTGCTTTCTCCAAGGGTGTCCCCTGCTCCCTATGCTCTGCACCCAGCCCACGCACCGTAAGGTTCAGAAGCAAGTTTTCCTCACATATAACTCAGAAGATCTACACCAGGGTTTCCAATCCTCAAATACCTCAGTGGCAGAGAGCCACAGCTGCAATCTGGGGGTGGAAAAGCTGTCGGCATAGCGGAAAAAGTATTCTGCTGAAACTCCAAACTTTGCAGAAACAGCTGAGTCACTCTTCCACATTTAAGGTAGTCTGGGTTTGTTACCCTCTCCTGTGCCTCTGAATGGTGCCTGGCACACCCCCTAGCACATCAGTGCACCTCTGAACAAGAGTTGCCTTGGAAGCAGGGCTGGCTTTCCTCACTGGGGTGCATCTTGTCGTCCCCCACAGACTCGGTGAGCACTGACCTGCCCTTGGGGGGCACACATCAGGGCAGGTGGATTGGCAGTGGCCGTGCACATCAGCTCTGCAAGACAGCACCCAGCAAGACGGTCCATGTACCATCTGCTCACACTTCTCCAGGCAAGCCACGTGTCCCTGACCTCCTACAGATGAATGCACGAAGATGGTGGGAGTTTGCAAACTCAGCCTGAGTACAGTCAGCTAAAGGAGCAAGACAGCAAACTGCAAAAAGACCTCCTCACTTTGCTGTCCTTTTGTTTGTCTTTTTTTTAATGTCTCCTGATTCTCCAGTCAGTATTATTGCTTTGTCTGGGGAGAAGGAGCTGCCTCTGAGCCATTTACTAGCACACAAAATGACTGAAATTGCAAAGGTCCAGAAGCCCTACCGGTCAGCAGATGATAGCACAGGAAACCTGCAAAGCTCCTTTCAAAGGAAGCGTAGCACAGCCTGCACAGGTTGGTCACCCAAAATAGAATTTGGCTTGAAAATCTTTTGCTGTTTTGACCTGAATTTTAATCAGAACATGAGGTTCTGCTGCAGACTTGTACTCGTGTCCAGTTCAGAAGTCTGCAGACAGGTAGCCAGCAGCCCACCCTGTGGTGCAGGTCCTCAGCATGCAGGGACAGTTCCCCAAGCAGTTACAGCATCAGTCCGTGCTCGCAAGCTGCACCGTGCACACAGCCTTGGCACTGGGGCCCACTGCTGCCCCTCTAGAGCGGCAGGGACAGAGGTCACTGTGGCACCTGAAGCCCAGCGTCAGTGATACCCACACTGACAAATCTCCCCTCAAAACCTCTTTCCCAGCCTCGCCTTACCTGTTCACCTGACAGCCACTGGCCAGTTTACCTTGCACCAGGTGCTTCCCGCTGCAGTGGGAGGAGCCACTGCACACCGTGCACTGTAACAGGGCTCAGGCCCTTACCCTGCTGGCCCAGGACACTGGAACTAGGGGGGCAGCACATGGGGGGAAGGCCTCCCCTCGGCTCAGAATTCTCTGGAACTTTTCTCCTTGTTCTCATATTTCACAAAGTCCAGCAGTGCTCCAGCAAGAGCACTTTGCTTGTCATGGGAAATGACTCTGACTGGGGCAGAACAGCTTTTCTAAATAAACAGCTCAGGCTCCACAGCGTGAGAGCTACAGAAGGAAAGTAGCCTCAGCACGCCCCCGCCCCGCCTGCCACCGCCAAGCGCACACATGCCCAGGCTTTGGTTGGGTACCATTTCAAGTGCTAGGCCCAAGAGTAGATGTCAGGCAGCTTGTTCTTTCTTTGGCCCCTCTCTCCTTTGCTTGGATTTCACTGCTTTGCTCCCAGTCCAGTCCAACTCCACGCAAATGGTGCCACTGGCAGAATCAAGCTCTACATATCTCACTCCTACATTCCCACCGTAGCCTCTGTCCTTCTCTAACCTTCTCTCAGCATCACATATTCTTTCAAACGCATCCTTCCTTGTTTGTGCTTCTGCTCACAGGTGGCTGCCCACAGCTGACTGTGCTGTAGCACCATGCTGTTGAGGGGAAGACACTGCCTCGCTTGCCTGTGTCTAATATGCACAGCAACACGGAGATGGCATTGCCAGTCTCACCTCAGTGCCTTGCTGTGCTCATCTGTTCAGCCCTGTTCCTCAGCCAACCCCTGCTACAGCATGAAGGGGCAGAGCTAGGACACTAGCTGAGTTTCTGTCATTATCAGCTGCACAACTTGCAAAGCAGCAGCATTAACAGGTATACTCTCTCTCCATCAGCAGCGTGTTCAGGAAAGAGAAGGCAGGCACAATGCCAAGTCATAGAATTATAGAATGGTAAGGTTGGAAGGGATCTCAAGGATCATCAAGTTCCAACCCCCTGCCATAGGCAGGGACACCTCCCACGAGAGTCCTTCCAGAAAGCTCCCTCCCAGACAACCTGGGTAATGCCCAGGGAAGCTCCCTCACAGACAACCCTGGGTAATGCCCAGGGAAGCCCACCAGAAGGCAGATGTAACCCCTATGGGCATGGAGGAGGCATCTTGTGCAGGACTACGGCAGCCTTCAAAAACTGCTCAACTATAGGCATAATAAACAAAGACCAACAAAACAACTGTCCAAGTGAGCAAATGTCACCTATTAAATGAACACATGAAAACTCTCTCATGGCCTCTTGGAAGGACAATTCAGGTGAGAGATTGACAGAACTTTAGTCCACCTTGTCTCAACCAAGCCAGCAGCAGTCAGGACGCTGCAACAGGCCACACTCTGCAGAGGTGTGCGCTGAAGGGTTTCTGGCAAGCCTTCTGTGGTTGTAAAAGAGGCCCATGGGGCATAGCCAGTGATGTTATGGGGTAGAGGGGCACCAGAAGCACACACCACCACTCTCTCTGCAGAACTTTCAAGAATACCTTACATGCATGGGGACAAGGCTATAAGAGAGGACTTGAGCAGCCCCAGGGGTGCACCTGTCACTGGAGCAATCCAGACAGCTTGTGGAGACCACAGGACCCAGGGGTGGTGGCACTCAGCCTCTCCCTTTCTCTTGCCCATTTCTTCTCTTCCACTCACTTCACAGAGAAATGTTAGGCTTCTATTCACCTCCTTGTTAGATACTAAGCTTTATTTGGAATATTTGCCACACCTGTCTGTTAAGCTTGAGTAAAGCACTCCTCAGCCCTTTGGGAGCCACCCTTGAATTCCCAGCTTGGGGGTGATGGAATTTTAATGTCTCTCCTGAGTCACTGTGGTGACTCCTGTGTACTGGGATAGACTGTCTAAAATATCTCCTCCCCTGGCCCACCGGCTGGGACAGGATACCAGTCACTGAGGAGTGTATCCAGCTACTGACCAAAAGTCATGAGCAACTCCAGCCGTGGTAAAAGGCATCTGTCACTGCTTCAAATCATCCCGACACAAATTAACTATCAGCAGGCACAGTTACATCACTGATGGTCAAAAACCTAGACTTCCTGCCCCGCTTGGCAATCCAATCACAAATGCACTGAGGTGAGCTGAAAGAGAGGTGTGAATGACAGCCCTCACTTGGGATATCATCACCACTCTTGGGAAGCAGCCACTTGCAGTTTGCCTCAGCAAAGGCCACCTTTGCATTGGCTTTATCAGTTCAGAATTCTTGATGTGATTTTTGCAAATGGTATTGCTCACAGTGCAAACACCAAGCAGCACACCTAGAGCTTTATTTATTTACGTTGCCTACACATTCACTTAAAATCACAGCTTGGTGCTTTCATGTGGTAACCATAGCTTGACCTTTCAGGGCAGAAGCTGCCAGTAGAGTTGCTGTGATTGTACACATCCTTCACTCAGTGAGCCAGACAACACAGTGCTGCTCTGAAACCTGCAGTCTAGGGAACCAAATCGTCAACAGCAACCCCCCTGCCTCCAGAGACAACTGAAAGAAGCCAGTTCTGTAACCAGTAACACCATAAGTCAGGAAATCTTTGCTATGGCAGCTCTGGCACTCCTATTCTTTTGATATTTCGCACCAGTTCCAGTAAGCACAGGAGGGTTGCTGACTGGAATGAAGCAAGCGGCACTGGCACACAGCCCTCCAAATTTTTATTATTTTATGAGAAGTCTAAATGCTAATTTGCACAATTACGAATCAACAAGAGACACTCATTTCAGCCTGGCTCTGTCAGCAGGGCTTTAACTGAGCTGGCACATCCATAAAAACGTGAAAATGGGTTTTCAGAGTCAGTGAGCACAGGTCCCCAGCCCCAAACTGCACTGGTTCCACCAGCAGCAGCTTCGCCATTCCACCCTCATCTCTCAGTTGGTCTGGGTGTACTTACTGGGGTCAGTTTGTATCCTCTCCTCTCCTGAGGGTGCTTCAGTGCAAATCACCTGCTGGGCCAAATTCACATCAGCATCTCAAGATTTATTCGGTTCTTGAGGCAGGTCTGCATCCAGATGCAGTTAGAAGCTGTGGAGGGAACACCCAGAGTGAGAAAACAGAGGTGTAAAAGTTCTTTGTTATGCGAGAATGTTCTGAAACATTCTGGAGTGTTTGCTGAGCCAAGACTTTCCCTGACTCCAAGGGAATTCTGCTGGAGAAAGTGGTTTGGACCCCTGAAGTGAGGCGAATTCCTAACTGGGATCATTTCGAAGGGAAGTGCCCAGACACCCCCAAACCTTGCTCAGAAGAGCTGCTGCCTCCAGGTGACTGCATTCAGAAGTATCCCTTGCTGCCTGCTACCCAGCACCCTCATGCTGCCAACAAGTCATCGTCAGAATAACAAAGCGGGCAGCAAAACTAGGGGAAGTCTTGAATCTCTGCTGCCCAAGAGCCGTGGTTAGAGCAGGAGCTGCTCTGCTGCAGAGAGCTCAGGCAGGGCAGGTGAGCAGAGACAGCTCCCAGCACGTGGGCCCGATCCTGCTCCCACTCAAGTCAGTGGCAGGGCTCCAACCTGCTCAATGGGAATGGCAAGAAGCTTTCTATTTGCTCCATATAAATGAAGATACATATCTCCTCTCTGACAGATTTTGGGCTCCAAGCCACTGGCTGACACTTGTTTGGTTCTCTGCACCTCTGACTCATGGGATAATAAAGTGCCTGATTTCCATTCTGCCAGACCTGTCTTTCTCCATGGTTAATTATTAATTTCAGAGGCAAAATGCAATGCTGCAGTAAAATAGGATGGTGTTAAACCAAGAAAATTGTGCTTGAATACTCACAGCAAATGAAGCAAGCTCCCTTTTGTGAGGGTTTCCTTCCAGCAAAAGAGGTTTATCCATACAGTCCTCAGACACCAGCCCCTTGCTCCTGCAGAGAGGCAGTTTGTGGGAGTCTCTAGCACAGCAACTGGTAGGCAAGGCAACACCTGCTGTCTGTCTCCCATGTCTCTGCCATGAGCATGGACTGCAGTGCAAGAGATGCCCAGAACCATAAAGCTACATGTGGAAAACATTATTTTTTAATCTGTTATAGCAAGAGAGGGCAATGGGCCCACTCCCCCACCCTTTACTCAGACACTTGCAATTCTTTCCACCAGTGAACTGGGTCAAACCCAATGCAACCAGTAGATTCAAACCAGCAAAGCACTGAGCAGCACCTGCTTTCTCTCAACAGCAAAGCATCTTCCACACACACACACACACCCTTCAGTGTGGAGATTTTGGCATAGCCCTCCAGAAGATGTTCCTGTCCTCCAGACCTCCTGAAGCAGGTCGATGGCACAAGCTCCTCAGGGGCAATTTGCTCATCACAGTGTGAAAAAGCCTCAGTTTACTGTGAAAACTTGGCCCTCTACCACCCCACCAGCGAGGGACAGGGCCTTGCTATGGTCATGAGCAATCTCTCAGCTCTGTACACAGTGCTGGCAGACAGCTACTCCCTTCCTCCCCAACGTGTGGTTACTGGCCCGGCCTCACTGTCACTGCCCACCGCCACTGCTCACTCCTCGTGTCCCCATGGCTAGGACTGGTGAGGGTAGGGGGTGGAGAAAGAAGGAGCTGCACCAGACAGGCAGAGGCTGGCAACATTGCAACAGCGCTGGGTGTGAAAGCAACAGGCTTGGTAGGAAGCTTCCAGAAACCCACCCCACGGTGGTAAGGACCAACACCACTGTACACGCACCCACAGCACTCTGGCCACTCTGAGGCTGCCCAAGCCCACACACACAGTTCTGGTGGGGTGAGATGAGTGGGAATGCCACAGTCCCTGCCCATAGCCCTGCCACACTGATCAGCTGCATCCATGGCACACTGCAGCCTCCACTGCCACAGTCTTCCACTGTGGGATGGGCTGCCAGCTGCTGTCACAGCAGCATGCTGGACCAGGCAATCCCCAGAGGTCCCTTCCAACTCCAACTGTCCTGTGAGATATGGAGGGGATAGAGCATAAAATTCCTTCCCACCACCCAGCATCTGTAACGTGTCCTAAACCCCGCAGACACAGCCAAGGCCTGGGGTCACACCTGGGAGCAGAGCACTGCAGTGCTGCTCACTTTGATGCCGCTGTTAAAGCAAACATCCCTCAAGGTGCTGCTGGGAAAACTTTTTCATCTGGGCAATGACTTAGGGACTTGGCCAAAGGCTCAGCTGTGTGCTGGGCTAAGGGTTCAGGCTGAGAGGAAGAGAAAATGCAGAGGTGCAGCTGGGCAGGGCTGGGAGTGGGCTGTCACGGCAGCATGCTGCCAGGATGTTCTTGTCTGGGGCACAGCTGGGAGCCTCGGCGAAGGCTCAGCCCAGCTCGGGCTAGGATCAGGGGAAGAGTGCTCACTTTGCACTGTGCCCAACACAAGCGTCTCTGAACACCTCCCTGCTATCAGCAATGCACCCTTCACAAAACTGCAGGGTGTGCTGTGTTTATATAACTGTTGAAACACCTGTGGTGGATGTGATCTTAATTTGGAATCACAGAGTGGTTGATACTTCTACCACTGAAGAACTGCTTGATCTACAGTTCATTTAAATTGACGGAAAAATCTTTGTCTGAGACCATAAATGGTTCGCTGAAACCACACAGGCTGGCATGCACGGAGCGAGCCACAGCTCTGAAGGTAACTCCAAGGAGCAGGGCAGTATTCCCATGCTCTAACCACCGCATTTCAGTCCCTCCCACAGGCACTCTGCAATAATCTCTGCTCAGATAACAGCGTTTCCCCGCTTGACACGTCGGGTAGCATTGCTCAGCAAGGCACATCAGAGCTGACGAGAGCATGGCTCTGCGGGGCAGGGGAGTGAGGGAGCACAATTCCAAGGCATTGTTTTAGTCCAATGCCACCATAACTGAACTCTTCCCTTGGGAGTTAACAGCTCTGAATCCACCAATTCACACGTAACAGAAAAGTAAAATACTTAACCTTGACCCACATTCTCTACTTGCCCGTCCTGAGCAGCAGGTGCTTGCAGATCGACGCCACGGTGGGCTTTGGGACCGGCCCCACCTTTCCTCTGCCCCGCAAAGCAGCCCGGACCGCGCCGGAGGCAGGCAAAGCCGCTCGGAACTGCCCCTGGGCCGCGGAGAAGGGCAGCTGCCGGCCCAGGGCCGAGCGCCCGCACCTGCACCAGACTGAGGCGCTTCGGGAGCCTTTGTGAGGGCACAGCCAGGGCATCACTGCCGGGCACCCGTGAGTCCCAGCCTGCCTTTCTAGGGTGCTCTCCGTGCGATGCTCCGGGCACACCGCGGCGCTCGGTTCCGCCGGCTCAGCCTGGCGGGCGCAGGCGCTGCAGGGGCCGGCACCTGGGGTAGCTCTTCCTCGCACACCTGGGGCGCGGCCGCAGCCCCGCCCGCGGCGCTCGGGCCCGAGGCTCCTGCACAGGTGAGGGCGGGCAGGGACCGGGGGCCGCCTGCCGGCCTCCTCCGTGGCCCCGGGCACCGCGCCACGGGCTAGGCCGGGCCGAGCGTTGCTTCACCTCCGAGGCCGGAGCCGCCTCCCGCCTCGGGCCGCCCTTTCCCGCCCCACGGCGCGGGGCCCTATCGCTGCCGGGGCTGGCGCCGCCGCCCCTCCGGGAGCGGACGTTGGCGGCCGCTGGCGCTGAGCGCCGGGATCCGACCCGAACGGTCGCTATCCCCGCCGACAGCCCTGGCGCACCCCTCGTCCTGCTCTGCGTCCCGCCGATATCGAAGAGCCCGGGGGAGGCGTCTCTGGGCCTGACGCGGCCGGGGCGAAACTCCCCGGGGGAGGAGGACGGGCTCGGGTCGCGTCCCGCAGGGCAGGGACGGGCAGCGGCAGCGCTGACAGGCGAGGGGGGCCTGGCCCTTCCCACGGCCCCTCGCTGTGCGGGGCGGCAGCTCGGCCCCGCAGTCCGGGACAGGCCAGCAGTGCCCGCGGAGGGCTGCGTGTCCCCCCGACGGCCGCTAGTCCGCTTCCTAAAGCCGGCCGAGGAGAGGCCGGGACAGGAAGGACGCGGGTGGCAAGGCGAAGCCAAGGGAGGCTCAGAGGCAGACCTCTGACACCACGAACGTTTCGCGAGTTGCCCTTCTCTTACAGGCAGCAGGGCGCTTATGTCTCTGAGGCAGAAACAAGGTAGCCATGCTCCGTCGAGGCGCTCAGTCACCAGTCCTGGTAGGGGCAGCAGTGCCGGCAGAGATGTGAGATCCTGAGGAAGAGAAAGGCTTTTGCTCTCCTGCTACAGAGACAAGAACTGGCAGCAGAAGTGGAAGGTTATGGTAGAATATATGCTGTTTATTTATGAACGTAACCAGGACTTCCAACACGTTTTATATGCAGTTGTTCCCTCCCCCCAGTTCAAACAACCCCCAAAAGTGTGTGCATATACATGAGTGTGCACAGAGCCACGCACCCCTCAGACGCACGGCATGCACACATGCCCCTGGCACTGGCCCCCGCGGCCATGTTCCTCAACAGCCTCACAGCTCCATCTCCTGCTTTCCCTCATGGCTATCTCTACTGGATGGATGCTTGCACAGCGACGACGTTAGGAAGAGACGCTCTGCATGGATATCAGTGCTCCCTGGAAGGAGGCCCGATCGTTTGTTTATTTTACTCTCACCCTGGGAGAAGCTCCAGGGTCCAAAGGTGCTGCAGTACCAGGGATAAGCCTCCTGGCCCCGCCACGGGCATTCTGCACCCCCACGGCCCTACCCAGGCACCCCTGCCTTGGAGGGGGTCAGTGAGCAGCGTCCAGCCCCGTGCAACGTGAAGAAGGCAACACACATTCACACTCACTCACCCACCAAAATAATAAAATAACATTGCAGCACAAGGGCATAGTCTCTGTTACCAGGTAAGAAAGTCGTGTGATGGCAAAGATCTGAGTAACGCAACAAAAATAAAGTGTAGCCAGTATACACAGAAAGGCTTTCACATTGCATGAGGCACAGCTGGGACAGACAGGCTTGGAGAGGAGCTCAGTGTCCTGGAATAAAGCAAACCAGACGGGAAGTTCCTAGTAAATACCCGCATCAATAGGTATTTATTCATTGTGCTTCGCCACTTTGTGACATACAGTACGAGACGCTGCTGCTCTTCCTTTTGGTCGAGCAGCTCACCAGCTGCTGCTCCGGCAGTCCCAAGCTGTCCATCGCTCCTGCAGCAGCAGTGGCTTCTGCCCTGCTCCTGGCCAAGGCAAGGGACAAGGTTTGGCAAGGGCAGCCCAGCCAGGCTGAGACAGTCCTGGCAGCAGTCCCATGCCTCAGTGCTTAGAGTGGGCATCCGGCACTGTGCATCCCTCTGCCTTAATCCTCTTCTCGCCGTCCTCTCCACAGGTACCACCGCCTGCTGCACCGCAGGCGGGCTGGGGAGGCCCCATTCCAAAGCCTGCACACTCTGCACCCTTCTTCCTTGTGCCTTGGCAAGCTGGGGGGAACAGAAAGTGCCAGAGCTCCGGCAGCCAGCTTTTAAGGCACATCTGAATTGTTATGTGTGCTTTATTACTATTATTGTTATTTACCCTGTGTAGACACGTGGGCTTGTCAATGTCCTCCTTCTCTCGCCTTTCCCCTTACGAACCCACCATGTTTTCAGCTTATTCGTGTGTCATCCCTAAGGCACAGACCTTTTAATACTACAGCTGCCTGGCTTCTTGTATTGGTCGTTAACTGTTAAACAAACAAACAAACCCGAACCAAAACCCACCCCCTCTTCCTCCTCACTCCCGGAACAATCCGGTACGTATAGGATCTATAGGTGAGTGGGGGTGGCCCCGCGGTCCTGGCGCAACTCGGCGCTAGGCGCAGCTGCCCATGGCCTTCACCAGCGAGCTCTCGGGAAGCTGCCTGAAGATGCCCCGCAGAGTCTCCAGCTCCCGGGTGAGCTGCTCCACCCTCTTGCGCAGTCGCTCGTTGTCGGTGGTGAGCTCCAGCACCTTCTGCTGCGTCTCCACGTTGCGCTGCTTGGCCTTGTCCCGGCTCTTGCGCACCGCGATGTTGTTGCGCTCCCGGCGCACCCGGTACTCGTTGCTGTTCTTATCCACTGTCTTTTTCGATTTGCTCCGGTGGTCCGCGGGAATCATCTTGAGGGCGCCGGCGGCGGGCAGGCCGCCGGGGGGGTGCGGGTGGTGCGGATGGTGCGGGCTGGGCACGGGCGTGGGGGGCGGCGTGGGGTGCCCGGGCTGGAGGTGCATGGTGGTCTGGGCGCAGTGGGCGATCTGGTACTGCAGGTGGGACGGGTGCTGCTGCGGGGCGTGGTGGGGGTACAGGGCTGACAGGGCCGCCGCCTTCACCTCCTCCTCCTCGCGGGGCTCCTGTTTAATTACCAGCGGTCGCAGGCCGGGCGCGGCGATGCGCTCGTACAGTGGGTCGAGCTTGCCGTCCATGTAGCCGGCCACGCAGCCGAAGAGCGGCTGCTGGTGGTGCTGCTGTTGGTGCCCCGGCGCCGAGGCGGCGGTGCCGGCCCCATGCATGCTGTGGAAGTCGAAATCTCCGGCCAGGATAGCTTTGGCTTTCTCCTGCTGCTTGCTGTGCTGGAAGAGGTCGGCCAGGAACTCGTCGTTGAAGGCAGCGGGGTCGATGTAGGCGCTTATGTCGATGGAGTTCTCGTTCTCGCAAATGTCGCCGAGCTCCGCGCCGCCCGCAGCAGGTGCTGCCGCCGAGGTAGCCTCTCTGTAACTGTAGGCGCTGCCGGGCAGGGGAGTCTGGAGCTGGTGGTGCTGGCCGCTGTTCATCGGGGGCCGGGAATCGACCTCGTAGAAGTTGGCTTGCTCCATGAAGCACCTACAGTCTGCTGGACATGGTGAAGGGCTCCTGCAATCCAGCTTTCGGACAGAGCGGCGGAAGCGGCGGCAGCGGCTCTACCAAGCCTGAGGCACCCCCGTCCTCTGCAGCGAACGGCGGCGCGGAACGGTACGGAGCTGCGCTGCTCGGCTCGGCTTTCCCGGAGCCCGTCCCCGCCCGGCACGGCCGAGCCCCGCTCGCTGCCGCCGCGCTGCCAGTGG
This sequence comes from Eubucco bourcierii, assembly GCA_013396675.1. Classification (NCBI taxonomy): domain Eukaryota; kingdom Metazoa; phylum Chordata; class Aves; order Piciformes; family Ramphastidae; genus Eubucco; species Eubucco bourcierii. The sequence continues at coordinate 889,859 of VWZE01004761.1, read as the reverse complement.
CTGCCGCGACCGCGTTGCTGCTTTTATACCCCGCTGGGCCCGGGGGTCGCCCCCTAGCGCCAACCTCCTGCGGGGAGGCCCTGACCGCTGCTCCCGGGTCTTATAGCGCCTCACNCCGGGTCTTATAGCGCCTCACCGGGGCAGCGCCGCCCGCCCCGGCACCTCCCCCTCGTCCCGCCGCCCTCAGCCCGGGCGCTGGACTACGCCCGCCGAGGAGGCTCGGCGCTGATAAGAGGCCCGCGCAAGCGGCGCGGGGACTTTGCGCTCTCTCTCTGCCCTGGGCCGCTCGGCGAGGCAGAGCGGCCAAAAGCGGTTGGTACATTTCCAGCGCCCGCTCCCACCCCCGCGCTCCGCGGAGTCTCAAAGATCAGCGTCACCCGCGTGTTCCTGCCAACATTTGGCCAGCCGGGAGTATTCGTCCCGCCACGTCCGCCTGCGGCAGCCGAAGTGCTGCTGCACCGCATCCCACTGCGGCCCTGCTTCAGCTGGGGGACCCGCGGGGCTCTTCTGGTCACAGCGAGACCGAGGAGCCCAGCCTCGAGCGGTGCTAGGACCCGTCTGGGGATGGCGCCCAGGGGGCCAGGGGCGGGGACCCCCAGGGGCATCCCGGCCCCGTTCTCCTCGGTGAGGATCGGCCGGGTGCCACCCTGCCCCGTCCTTCGCTTACTGTCGGTCCATGGAGCCCGGAGGACCTTCCCTCCCGGGACGCGACAGCCCGAGGTAGGCCATCCGTGAGCCACCCGCCCCACACCGCCAGCAGCCCGGCAAGGTGCGCTCCCCTGCCAGCACAGGCAGCCCCGGGGCCTTTGCCGCGCACAGGAAAGGCGGGATAGGGGCGCGGGTCTTCCGCCGCAGCCCCGCACGACCCCAAGGGGTAAACGGGCAAACATCGCAATCCTGACCGGCTGCCGGCGCTTACACGAGCCAGAGCAACCGCAGCCGGCGGCCGCCACGGAGATGCTGCTCGCCTTCCTGGATTCCCTTTCCCAGCGACTTTGGAGGAGATCGACTTTCGGCACGGCGGGACAGGAGAGAGGAGCTGCGTGTCCCGGCAGCGCGCTGCCTTCCCGGGACAGCAGGGTACGTTCCTGGGTAAAGCCACAGGCTTCCGAGCCCCCAGTTCAAAGCAGCTCGGCAGTGGGATAAGGATGCTCATTTCTCCTCTCACCTCCCATCTCTCGTAGCCTGAGGAGCAGGTGGGTTTGTCCTCCCTTGGACACCTTCTGAATGCACCTCAGGAAGCCTCACAGACCTTTACCTCAGTTCATCTAGAAGGTCCCTTTGAAAGTGACACAGAGAAAGGGTAAGTCCAGGCCCTTGGAGCAGGTGCAGGCTTAAAACTGCTGCAAGATGATTTTCAGGAAAACCACTCAAATGTAAAAGGCTGGAGAAAAAAAAATCATATTGCTGCAATTCACAGTTCTGCATGTCCTGGTAGAACTGAAGCGTGTGAGAGCAGATTCTTTGCTCCGAAAAGTTCTGTCAGGCTCCCTGTGATACAAAGTAACTGACAACGTCCTAAAGAGGAAACAGAATCAAGCTGCGCCTGGAGGCCATGGCGTGTGGCACACAAAGGGCGTCTGAAGCTCTGAGGAGCAAAAGCAACCAGCGGAGTTCCCTGCCAGCGTCCCCTCAGGAGTGGGTTCTGTGACTACAGCAGGGAAATAGACTCCAGAAAAATGCTATTCACTACCTCAGCCTTCACTATCACCTGAAAACCCAGATGAAAGGCTGAACTGTTTTGCAGGCAGTCAGGAACTGCAGCAGTGCCTGACGTGGGCCAGCCACCACACTGCTCTGGTCTGTGATAGGAGTGAGTTTGGGAGAGGAGAAGGTCCCTGGCTGCCCAAGCTCTGCTTGTCCTACTCAAGTGAACCGATGCACAGAAAAGGGACAAACCCAGGGCTGGGCTGGAGGTTCTGTAGGCAGCACAAAGGAGCTGGCGCAGACATCTCCCATCACAGGCCGGTGTTACAGGAAGCAGCAGGAGCGTGCAGCTAAGCTTGTCATTCAGTAACAATACCCACGCCTCTGTAGTCTTAAAAGGCTCTCACATTTTATAATCATTCCAAAATTGAGGCCTAACCACATATTAAAAGGAATTCAAAGTAAATCAGAAAGTTTAGGATCAGATTCCATTCCTAATTACTGTAATTAACAAACAAGTCCCCACAATTTAAGGACTGGTTTGCTCAGTATTTTTTTTTTCCTACACAGACCCTTTTTATCTGAGTTAAGAACTTTCAAATAACCTCTTTTTACACGAAAACATAAATTCCTGTCCAAGCTGGTTTACTGTGGTATAAAATGAGGTTCCCAGACTTAGACCAACAAGAGAATTCTTCATCTTTTTATTGTCCCTCCTTCTTTGGAGGCAAATAAAACATTTACAACCTCACCTCCTTCAGACAGGTATAAATGCCAATTTCCGCTTTCATACCAGCAGTGGTTGATACCGAATATTTCAGATCTGACCTCGGAGAGAATGTTTGTTCCCAACGCCGCAGCTACGTGTGCCAGGGGTGGCTTTAACCGAAGGAGGCGGCGTGCGGCAGACTGCGGGTCCCGAAGCAGCACTGTGAACTCTTGAGGGTGCTGTTCTTCCATCTCAAAGCAGACCTCGCTGTCTGGGAGCTGGGGAGGCAGGACAAGTGCTTCACAATGCAAAACAAAAGTCATTTATGTAGAGGCAGCTGCACTGGTTTTTGCCGGTAAGGAGGCAAACCCAGTAGAAGCACACACAAACGTGGAGGCATGTGAACATTTATCTGCTTTAGGTAAGGGAATTCTGTGACTGCTGAGGGGTTTTAACTGCGCTGAACGCTCCTCAGTGCAGCCGAGCTCAGCTCCTGTGTTGCTCTCAGGCACTTGGCTGCCCTGGGCTGCAGAACAGGTTACCTGGCTGTGCAGGCAGCACCGCACGCTGCTCTGGAGCCAGCGGCTGGGAAGGGTGTCCAGAGTATGGCATGTGGTAGCCCCGTGAAGAATCGGCATGCTATTACACATTTATTTTACTGCCTTGTTAAACTACAGCCTTTCATTGCAGCTGACAACACTCCAGCATGTCCTGGCTGCGTGCAAGACTCTGCGGGGTGAATGCCAGCACAACCCAGCTGCTCCTCTCTGCCACCTGCAGAAAGGCGCAGCAGGCAGGCTTGGCTAGGGCAAGGATGGGCAGTGGAGCAAAAAGGACAACAGAGCTGCCCTGGGAGATAAGGAGATGTTGTCCTAAGCTGGGCCCAGTGCTGTGCCCCACATGCACCTGGGGAGTGGGCAGGCAGGGAGCAGAAGCAGTTCCCTGTGTGAACACAGAGCTGGCAGTCAGCCCTCGTAGTTCTGTGTAATGACACAAATTTCTCACCTCTCCTGTGTTCTCTGCCCCAGGGAGGGGAAACATGATCGTGCACACCAAAGCTGCCACCCAGGACACATCTCAAAGCAGAGGCTTGATGTACCAAAGAGTTAGACCCCAGCAGATCAGTGTGCAGCAGGGTTCCACAAGCCAGCCGGGACCTTCAGCTGGTGACTGGTTACCATTTCTGAGGTACAGTTTGGCCCAACAACAGACAACAACAGACCACTTAATTTCTCGTTACGGCTTTTGTCCTTTGGAGAAAGGCTGCTTACAACTCTGAGGCAAACCAATTCAAACCCACACTATTTCCCTCTGCCCTTTTGGTATCACTCCCCTTGCCTCCAGGGTCTCTATAACAATGTTCTCAACCCTTGCCATCCTTGTGCTCTACTGACTTCTGTCTCCTCCCCTGAGAGCTCATTCCTTTGCACTTACCAAGCTAACTGACTGGGAGCACCTCCTCACTTCCATCTGCCTGATTCCTGCTCACCTCCATTCACATGGCACTCTGCCCAGTCTGTTTCCAGCTGGCACAGCCATCAAGCACAGCCAGTCTGTCAGGGGGTCAGTGGTTCATCCGTTCACAGTCCCTGCATGCTGTACATGGCTCCTCCCTCACAGCTAGGACCACATTTCACTGCCCATAGCTATGGTGCCCACAACACCTCAGATACAGGACTAAGCCCTGTTCCAAAGAACACACAGTTGAAAGACTGGGGAGGGTGAAAAAAAAAAAAAAAGAAAAGAAAAGAAAAGAAAAAAAAAGATATGCTAGCACTGTGCCTCACCTCCCACTGCTGTCTTCTGCAGTTTCATGCCCTCCCTCACCTTGGCCTCAAGACTTCCCAGAACACTGTTTACAGTACTACTGGTATGCATCAATTATCAAAAAATAATTTAAAAAAAATCACTTTGCTCAAGAGTAGGTGCATGCACAAACCATCTCTTTCTATCCTTTTACCTCAGACTAAACAATGACCTCCCTTCTTTCACACCTCCATTTACTTTCCAGCCTTCTGTCTACCTTACACCTTTCAGAAGTTTCTCTCCATCTCCAATTAATTCATGGCTACATCTCCCGGGGAGCTGGAGCAGTGTCCTTACTTTGTTTCACAGCTAGGGATCTGGGAGACAGACTGACTTGCCAAGGCCACACAAGCAATAAGGAGCAAGACTGAGAATTCCATCTCTATTATGTCCTGAGCCAATGCCACAAGCAAAGAGCAGGCAAGAGTGACTGCTGCTTCCCTCCAAACAAAGCACTTCATTTCTCATGGACTTCTCTGTTATTTTTAATAGGTTTGTTAATTGAAAAGTTAAACTAATTTTTATCTTGAAACAGATTTATTTCTGAAGTGAACTGCTAAGGAAATGGCATCCTTTGATTTCTGCCGTGGTATCCTGAAGGGAGCACACAGGAAGCACAGCTTTTTATTCCAGACCCTAGTGCTAGTCCACAGAACTGATGTCTCTCTGCGATCCGAGCAGGAAGCGGTGCAGACCTCTGGCTGACACACAAACCATGCACCAGCACAGGAGCAGAGCAGTTACCATCCTCCATACTCGGTTCCCAACTCTGATTTGAGGGGCAGAATCTCCTAAGGATACATTGTGTAAATGCTTGCTCTTGGAACATGGTTTTCATGGCATCACCCACAACAGAATCTGAACATGGAGATTTAACCCTCCTGTACATGTGGAAAACTGCAGCAGAGCCTGTCTCCTGTCTGCACACAGGTGACACCAGCTCCAGGCATTTCACGGAGATGCTCTCCAAGAGCCTACAACAGCTGTGCAGGGAACTCAGGCTCACACATTCCAGTGTTCTGAACTCTACCTAAAACCAGACATTGAAGTAACAGGGTCCTGAGGGCCTCCTCATGCATGAAGCCCACTGCACCGCACACCTGGTTTAGCATCACTCCTCAGCAAGGTCTGCTGGTTAGAGCAACAGCATCTCCTCACTTCAGGCTCCCTTCCAACCCAAATCATCCTATGAGTCATGTGGCCAGTAACATCATTCACATCAGCAGAAGGCAGCTAATGGGGCCAAGCAGAACTTGAGCAATGTGTAGGAGACCATGGACTGTCAATCCCAAACCATCCAGTTTTCAGAAGGTGCACCTACACAGATGGGCCAAGGCATTTGGAGAAGGCTCTCTAAGTGAAGAGAAAGGTTGCTGCTTACTTTTTGCTGACCTCTTCAGATTTTAAAAAAAGAAGATGGTAGAGCATGGCTCAGGCTTCATCACTCTAAGTAGTTCTCATGTGCACTGTGGACATTATTCTACCAGGACCTGACAAAGCAAAATTTTTATTTCAGTGGCAGAAGGTTTTGGGTTCACAGGACTCCTCTGAAAATGTCAGGGGTTGTAAGCATTGCCTCCAGACTAGCAGAAACCCCTTTTACTGTTCCCTGAAGGTGCCATCTCGTATCTGAGAGCTTGACCTCCTGGCTGAGCTAAACTCAGCTTTCTGTAAGTATGCCACTGCCAGCCCTGGGATTACTGGTATGAGTAATTTAAGCAGGATTTGGCCTACTAAATGGAAAACGTCACAGGCAGCAAGAGGGAAAGCACTCACAAGAAAGCTCTGCAATGCTCTCAGTCACTCGGTGACAGTATCAATGAGTCCAAACCAGCCACCAGCATGGCAGAGGAAAGAAGTCAGTCAGGTGCAATCTCACTTTGGAAACCATCAGTTTTGTTATGAGTTTCAAGCTCATGACAGTGACACTTCTGGCACCAGAATCTGCCTGCTTCTCCTAAGAGTAACCCCTGCACAAAGACAAGGCTTAAGAAGCAGCTTATGCTTGGCAGCTGCCTTGCAGCACTGCCTCTCTCACCTGCAGCATGCTGACCCTGCCACAGAGTGACCATGCAGCAGGCTGATGGGGCCGCACCGCTGGTAGATGAAGTGGGACACAGACCTTCATGCCCTGCAGGGATTCCAAAGGTCACTCACAAACACCCAGACACTCCTGCCTGCTGGGACAGGACCTCTGCTGCCCTGCAGGCCTGCACACAGGAGCACTCAGGACACCTGGCCACACAAACGAGGCATCACTCACCTCCAGGTGGACGTTCTTCTGCTCAAGCTGCAGTCTGATGCTGTAGGTAAAACAGGCCTTAATCCAAAGTGCAGTAAGAGCTGATCACAACCAGGTGTCTTGACAAGCAGAGTGCTTTTCTGAAGGGGTCACACTCCCATAAAATCCAGACCCTAAAGCTGGGAGGTTGTAAGGACACTGCCAATTTTCAGAAGAAAGCAGGAATTGATGCTTGGAACAAACCATCCCCTCTGCTTAAAGACAGCTGAGAGCTACCCCACGAAGTGCTCTATTTAAGTATGCCCAGAATTCAGATCAATAACACCAGAAGGTTTCTTTTGGTGGGAGCCATCATCCTCTTAATTCCCTTCATGGAAGTAGCCAAATGGTATTTCATTTGCAATAGCATTTCTGGAAGTAAAGCACTATTGACAGTGCTGGGTGTTTGCAGGATGTTTTGGTATTGGAGTCTCTTCCAGCAGTGCTGGGAAGGCACTGCCTTCAGCTAGGAGGTAGCAACATTGCCCTGAAACTTGCATGACTGTGGAGCTAATCATTCAGCAAGAGCCCAGGGCTGAGAGGTTTCTAATGTCAAAGAAAAAGGCCTAGCAGACTGCTCGAGTGAAAGCCAGCCCAGCTGTGAGTTGGGTTCCCGTGTTGCAGCAGTGTCTACTTTCCTTCTACGCCTGTCATGAAAGGCAGGAAATGTGAATAAGTTTTTGGAATCTAAACTATTCACATTGAATAATTCTTTCAGGCCTAAACAATTAACCTGGATGCTAATTTTATGCAAATTACTTGTAACACATTAGTTTGAACACAAATCCCACAGCCCTCAGCAGAACCCAAGGCTCCATTAATGGGGAACTGCACACACTGCTGCAGGACCTGCTGTGGTGTTCTCTGCTGATGCCCTGCACCACTGCTGAACAAAGGCCCCTGCAGTAGTGCAGCATTCACACGAATGAACTCTTGTGACACACTTCCTGTGCTTAAAGCATTGCACTTGGTGCCTCAGCTGTTTAGCGGAGCACAGGAGCCCAGGTTAGCTTGGTGGCAGCAAGGCGAGCACTGAGCTGGAGCTCTCCTGGGCTTGCTGCCCATGTGCATATGCCTGCTGGGGCAGGCAAGCAGCTGTGCTCTTGCTCTGCCTCCACTTGGCCATAGGAAGGAAAAGGCCAGAACCTGCATTAGCAGGGGGCCAGGGGAACCCCTCGGTTTTGCCCTCCCTGCTCAGTGCCTTAATGCCAAAGGGCTTTACACCAGAGGAAGAGGCTGCGAGGTGAAAGTGCACATGAACGATGTGATGTACCTTGAAGAACACTGTTTCCTGGTGAGCAGTCCTCCCCTCCAACTGTCAAAGCAGGCTTCCAGCCGGACTGTGCCGACTTCACAGCATTGCCTGTGCCCCAGGGCAGCCCCTGTGACTGGCCACGGTCATTCCAGGCTCTGAAGGCTTTAGGGCTTGTGCACACTTTGGCAGGGTCCTGTTTGGAATGTCTGCCTTCAGGACCTCCTGGCTACGCAGAGAAACAGGCTTCAGGGGAGTCGCCATGCTTCAGCAGGGCAAGATTCAGCCTCTGCCAAGTGGATGCTGACACAGGATTGATTGTGGCCTTCAAGAGCAAGCTCAGGGCACTGCAGTGCTGTGCTCCCATCACCTTCTCCTCTGCACATTACCCCTTCTGCTCCCATCACCTCCTCCTCTGCATGCTACCCCTTCTGCTCCCATATTTCCACAGGCAGACTGTTCTCTAAGTCACCAACACAAACTTTGTAGTAATACTGCTGATTCTGAATTCTTTCTTTGGGCAAAACTCCTTATCAAATGAGTTGATCTCTTAATTTTGTAAGAACTCGTGACCAAAGAAATCCTGCCTGACGCAGGAGAACCCCACTTGGTGTCCAAGCAACTCAGGGCAAGGAGAACTTCCTCTGTACAGAGCTTTGCTAAGTAGGTTTCTAAGGCCAGTGAGGAGCAGAAACCCCTTCTGAGGTGAGCACACCAGCTGAGCCTGCCCTCCCACACGAGCTGTGTGAGCCAGGCACAAGTGAGTAATTTTCTGCTCCCTTCCACAGGCACAAGTGAGGCAGGGTCCAGTCAGGTGCACCACCCCCTGTCAGATCACAAGCTCTCAGTGTCTGTTCATTGACCTCGTTATGGTACTTCAGAGGTCACACAGGTCCCAGAGAATAACAAAGCCAGAGATCAGAAAGAAGCGTGTGTCCTCAGTTTCCCAACACCAGGAGAATGTGCCTCCAATTTCACTGCTTTTCTGCAGGGTATTTCTTTTAGGCTTCTGTTCTGAAGAACTGTTTTGAAGTCTGGATAAAATTCATGCCTAAAACTGTTTACTTCTCTTAATAACATGTGAACAAGGTAAAGTTCTTCAGGAGAGCCTGTCCTGTGACAAGTAATGCCCCAGTAATGATGGGTGGGGATTTTCAGGCACTGACTTATGCTGCCTTGGCCCAGAGCCACAGCACTGTGCACTCAGGAGCTAAGCTATCTAAATCCTTGCAGTCCTCCTTTCTGCTTTTGGGAATACAGGACAGGTGTGGCAGTTACTAAACCTGGATACTTGAGAATTCACCTCTTATTCCCAGGTGTGGGCCATTAATTCTTGCTCAGACTTGTCCAGCTCTCAGGAGGCCCTTTTAAAGCAGACTTTATGTGCACAGAGTAGATGCCATTTTCCTCTCCATCCACTTCCCTGCTCTGTTTTCTCCCATCCTTAGCCTTGCAGCCTCCTAGCATGCCACACACCTAAGGCAGCAACCCCCACCACTGATCAGCGGCAGCCTGCAGCTCTGGCACACTCTCCAGAGAACACAATACTCCTGGTTTGCATCGTGTAGAAGTTCAGGTAGACCTCAAGCCAAGCCTCAGTCAAACTCCCAACTATGGCTGCATCAATTGGATCAGCAGACATCAGAGAAAAGCCAGAGAACACTTAAACAGAGGTGGATAAAAACTGGACAACCACTTGGAAGGGATCTGTGGCTCTGAACACTACTGTATATCTGGCCACCTGTACTTCAATGCAGGGGGCATCTTCTAAGCAGCACCCTGGGATTCTGAAAGGATGCCAGAAGTTGAATTAGAAAAAAGTACACATTTTTGTGACGGCATTTCTAAGGCAGGGAATTGTTACAGGGTGACAGTGATTACTGGAGGTAATGAGAGGGCCTTCTACCTGCAAGACGCTCAAGATGCCATTGCTGCAGCTCTGCGTCTCAGATCAAAGCACCATCTTGTGAGAGGAGGCATTGCTACTGGAGAACCCGGGCCCATCTGGCTTGAAGCACCAGTTGCTGGCAGCACGAGGGATAAGCAAAGGCTGAGCAAGAGCTTCACTGGAAAAGAAATTCATCATCAAGAATGTTGTAACCATGAACAAGAAGGCTCTGACGTGTGAGCGCTGCAGAACACAGCCTGTTAACCCATGGCACGTCCAGGGCAGCAGAGGTCTCTGTCTGCTCATCCTGCCCTCCTCTGCTACTGGAGAAACGTCTCCTTCACCCTGCCCATGCAGTCGAGTTCACCCCTCTTCAGACACCAGTGCGAGGCACTCCAGACACCTGGGTAACTGCAGGGAAGGGAGCAGCACCAGGAGATGCAGCAGCAGAAACTGGAAATAGTTAGTTGCAAGACTTGTTAGCTGCACAGAGGGCAAAACAAAGGCGTCTCTGCTGCAAATGCACTCCAGGCAGTGCCCACCATGGAATGGATGTTTGCTATTAGAGCAAAATGGATCCTTTTTGACTGAGGATTTGCTCAACAAAAGGGCTGGAACCTTCCAAGGCTGCAGTGAGGCTGGGCTGGAACTGGAAGCACAATCCTGAAGCAGCAGTCACTGCTAAGCAGTGTTTGCTCTCCTTCACCTACTCGGAACGGCTACCTCTGGCAGATCACCTCACAACTTTCTGCCAAGTGAACGGTGCCGAGCACAGAGGTGTCCAGAATGCTGCTGCTTCCTGAACTTCCTTTTTCAAAACGTGGTCAGGTTCCTAGTCAATGAAACTCTGCAACCCTTCTGCTTCCCAAAGCCTTTACAACCTCAGGTCCGCAAAATCTAGATTTCTAGAAGTGAGATTTGGGCCTTCGTGTGGGTCAGTGCTGAACACAGAAAGCAATTCCTGCGATTTCAGAGCGCGAGGGTGACTAAGAGAAGGGAGGTTTGCAGCGCCATCAGTAGGGAAAGCCTCTGCTACAGACGTGCCTTTCTGGGCTCCTCCTGAATGAAGGGCATCTGCTCAGTGGTCACCAAGAACACAACCCTACAACAAGAGTCTCACTATCCAGCTTTCAACACTTGGAGGAAACAGGGGTAGCAGTTACCAAGAAAGGATCACTATTATTTGATTTTATTCTACAGTTAAGTGCATTTCTCCTCAGATACATGAACACATCATATGTCACAGCCTGGAATGGTAAGCTTACACCTAAGGGGCTTACTTACTCCCACCTGTAAATATAAATACAAATATGTTTCTTTTGGGAAGGAAATGACTGATTGCTCCTCTAGAAGAATGACAAAGGCACAGATGTCAGATCAAAGAGGGAAACTGCAGCAGCAGCAGCTGGAAAAGGTAAACGTGTGACAGAGATGTCCAAGTCTCAAAGAAATAAACCTCAGTGAAAGCTTATCCTTGAGGGCAGCAGAGGCTGAATGCTCACAGAAAAAACCAATGTTTTTTCAAGGGTAGGCTGTGGTCTGGGATGTTAGTCCAGGGTTGCCTATGAAGACAGAGGTAACATGCACAGAGTAGAAGAGATGCAACAGAAATGACTCAGACAGCCACAAAAGGTTTCCACACCAAGTGAAAGGCTGCAGAAAACCTCCTCACTACTGCTGTAACTATGAAGGGAAGACACAAGTGGGTAGTGCACAGGCACATCTGCCCCACAGGCTCTTCTCCCTGTCACACCTTTGCCTCCAACTGCCACAGTTCCTGTTTCCTCAGGAGCCTCTCTGCCTCTGCCTCGGATTTGCTGTGGATTACCTGAAGGTGCTGAATGCCTGTGTACTTTTTTCAAGGACTAAAGGGTTTAGACAATTGTGAGGCTGGACGAGGCACATGAAAATGAGACACTCTTGCAACATTGCCTGTAGTCAGCTGGTCATGGTGCTACAGCAACGCTACCAGAACCAGCGCAGAGGACTCCAGTCTGGCAGGGACCCATCTGCTTACAGCAGCTCATCGAAGAGAACCAAGCAGCTGAAGGGTCCTTTCCTATGCCACATCTCCAGAGCAGCTCCCCAGATGTTTCTGTGATTAATATTTAGAGCACTTCCATCACATTCTATTTTTACTGTCATGCTGTGGGGAAAAAAGAAAAAACAAACCAACCATCCAAGTCCTACTAGCACTGCAGTGCCCTTGGTGATGGCTTTCCTGCAGTGGGACACAACACCGAGCCTGCACTGCAGCACTTCCTGTGTGTGGAACGGCCTGGAAGCTTTCATCTGTAAGTGAGTCAGACTTTAGGAGAAGAAGCTGGCCTACATTTGATTTTCTTCAGCTTGCTTTGATGGAGCTTAATGACTGAGTGGCTATAAAGTGCTCTCAAAGCCCAGGAAAGCACTCCCAAGGAGCACACAGTTACTTACCTATTGTGAGCAAAGGATCACGTTTAATGCTTACCTGGAACTTTGCTCTGTCTGCAGATGGGTGAGTCACTGTCACAGAAAATGTCACAGCTTGGGCTGAGAAACACCTGACAGATGTCAAGGCAAATGCTTGATGACTGACAGTGAAAAGGATCTTCCTGGTAACGAGCTGATCAAAGCTGTTTACCCAGACTGACCCTTAGAACTTTCTCCTGCAAAGGTTCACGTTCCGGAGAGCTTTACAAAAACAACCACCTCCAGCGCCCTCCAAGATCAGCCAGCCATAAAAACGACAAACACAAACAACGGCACCCACACCGCCGAGCACCGCGCTCACAAACCCGACCCTGCCCACTGCCCTGGCAGGCCTAGAACGCTCCCCGGGCAGCCCATGTGCCAGACTGCAGCGGCACACGGCTTTCCCCTCCGCATGTACACCACACCTGCCCCTGCGCCGCTTTGCGCCAGCTGCGCAGCTCCACCGCCGCCAACCCGGCTGGGCTCCCAACCGTGCAGAGGCGCAGTCCTGGGCGCCGCCGCCTGCACTGCCCACTCGCCGAGCTGCGCACTGCTCCAGCGCTCCGCAGGCAACGGAGGCGGTCTTATGCTGTGCTTGGCTAGGCTGAAGGGAGGCGATGTGCATCCAGGTCCGCTGGCAGTATTAAGGGCCAAATTCTTTCCTACAAACCCCAAAGCACTCTATAAAAATACAGCAGAGAATTGGTACATGACCTTCCTGTGGCATTTTATGATGCAGAGGCTTCCTTGGGCCTGCCAGCATTTACCACTTTAAGAAATGTTTGAAAACTAACCAATAATCCAGGAAATTTGGGCATTTGCACTATTTTGTTAACAACGAAAAGCCCCAAACCCACGAAGGCCCTCGCGAACCCAAAACCAACAGCTGAGGTTTTTATTTGAAGTCTTTGGTGATCCTCCCACTGTATCTCACAGCATCCGACAGAGGCAAACCACATAGCAGCTGGGCTGCGGTGGAAATACACTGCCGGGTGCCCACTAACAGCCCAGGAACCATTAAGAGGTGACAGTCAGTGCAGCAACACACCAACATCTCTGATGCCCGGGGGCACCACCCAGGCCGGCCCTGCCCGGCCAGAGGGGAGAGGGCGGGAGTCTCGGGGAGCCCGACACAGCCCACTCCCGGCCCGGAAGGATCTCCCCGCGCTGCTCGCCCCGTGCGGGGAAGCCGCCGGGGAAAGGCAAGCAGAGTGCGGCGTGGTGCCCGTCGCAGGGGCTGCGGGGCCCGGAGCCTCTCACGGGCCTCTATGCCTCGTTGGAGGGAGTGAGATAGCGCCGCAGGGCACGGGGCTTAGCTCCATCCCGGCCGCAGCACCGCGGTCGCACGAAGGCCCGGGGAGCCCCAGCGGAGGCGCCGGCGGAGCGGACGCGACCCTCGCCGGCAGTGTCCCGCCGCGGCGGAACGGAGCCGGGAACGGAGCCGGGAACGGAGCCGGAGCCGGAGCTGGAGCCAGCACAGCACAGCACAGCACCGCCCCGCGCCAGGGCCGCGCCGCAGGCCCGCCCTGCGGTCGCGGAGTCCGATTGGCCGCGGCGGCAGCATCACGCGCGCGGCAGCCAATGGCAGTGGCGATTGCATCACCCGCGGCTGAGGGCGGAGCGCGGGGCGGGCCGGGGGCGGTGCGGCGGTGTCGCAATCGCCTCTCGCCCGCGCCGCACGCTACCGACGGAGGCTCGGGCCCGGCCCGGCCC
>VWZE01004761.1:856541-875966 GCA_013396675.1 Eubucco bourcierii | reverse complement strand
AGGGACAGCGGCAGCGCGGGTGCGGAGGGACCGCCCCGGGGCCGCAGCCCGCCGGGAAGGGCGGTGGCGGCGGCGCCGCCGCGGGCCCGCAGGGGAGGGGCGGGACGGTCCCCGTCCCCGCGGTGACTCTCGGGCTGCGCCGAGGCCTCTCTGGGCGCTTTTGGCAGCGCGGCCGTGACCGAGCCCGGGAGAGGCCCGAGGGCAGGGCTCATTACCCCCTTGGCTGCGGCCAGCCCCACCGGGACGTGCTGGGCGCCCCGGAGCTGCGCCGGGCACGTTAAACGCCGCGCGTTAACAATTGGTGTTCTTCTTCCGTAGCTTCTCAGTGGAGCTTTGAGTGTCTTGCAGAGCTCTCGGGGCCCCAACAGGTTGTTGTAGCTCCAGACGTACGGCAGCATGCAGCCTTGGCAGAGGCAGCCTTGGCAGAGGCAGCTGGGCGCAGACAGCGGCTGGGGAACAGCCGTGGTGCCCCCCGCAGCCGCCGTGCCACGCTGGGCGTAGTGTTCTCCGCGCAGGGTAAAATCCATGAGATTGAAGGAATTAGTTAATCTTCAGCAATAGCCACCTGCATTGTAGTTCAAAAGAGTCAGACTGGCACCTCCTTGCCTCCTGGCATCAGGCAGTGTTTGTGATTCTGCCATCAAAGCTGCAAGCCCGCAACTGAAATACCTGCTTCAGATGCTCTGAACACGCTTCCTAAAGGACCTTGGAGTGTGTTTGTCTCGTAAGGGCTTTTGCTGTCGGCTGTGGTAGGGGCGAGCTGCCTGCTCTCCAGAAATGTTACTGCCCAGCCGTGGGTGTGCGAGGTACATCGGCTCCCGCCAGCCTGGGAGAGGGCAAAAAACAGGCAGGAGGGGTCTGTCCTGCGAGTTCTGTGCTGCTGTGCTTTGTACAAGGTCAGCTGGGCCGAGACCTTCCTGGGTTGTTCCTACTTGAAGGGGCAGAGGGAGGCCACCTCCTGCTGTTGAGCTGTGGGCTAGGGAAGGCAGCTGAGTGAAGCTGTGCAGTAGAATCGTCCCGACAGGTGATCAGGGCCAGCACAGCCATGGCTCAGGAAAGGAGCAGAGGGCTCTGTATGTCGTTCTGCTAAGTAAGAAACCAAACCAACCCACTGACTTAAAATTAAAACACGTCTTTCTGGTTTTTGCCAAAGCAAACATTTTTAAATTTAATTTTTGGAAATTTTTTTTTTGGTGAAAGCAAAGCTAATAAAGACTTTGATTTGGTTGGGAGTCTCTGTGGTCCCCGAGGAGTGCTGTGAGACCATAAGAACCATCTCCGTTTGAGAAGACCTCTGAGGCAGCAGCTGTTAGGCTGTGGTGGGTGGCCAGCTGGTGGCCCAAGGAGAAAAGGCAGTTCTAACTGGCCCATGCAAACACTACCACTTGCTGGGTGGAACCAGCCTGGGGCTGTTGCTGAGCCCGACCTAATGGGCAGCTTTATGGGAACAAGATGCTGGCCCCTGCTGTGCTGGGACTGTCACCCTGTGGCAGGAAACCTGTCTGCAGAGAGGAGCCCAGCAGCTGTGCTTGTGTGGCACAGTGTCTGGGAGGTGAACTGCTGAGGCCTCTCTGCCTTTCCCAGCTACACCTTCACCTGGCAGTTGTGAGAGCCCCTTCCCAGAGTTAGTGGGAAATGCTTTTCTCAGAGGAGATCCAACAGACTGGGTGCTGTGAGCTCCCGTGTTGAAAAGCAAAGCTGAGACAAAGCAGTGCCTGCTCCCCCGGGGGTGTGGTGTGTGCCCCAAGAGGAGCCCACACTTGCCTCTGCACTGGCAATGCTTGTGCAACCACAGATGCTGCTATCACTGGCAGTGCCATCTGCTGCTGTGTGGTGTGCGCTCACCAAACTGCTGACCCAAACTGCCTCTTCACCCTTAGTGGTGGCTTGCGACAGGTGCTGTAAGAGCTGCTGTGTGGCAAAGACCAAATAGCCAGGGATGGATCTGACTCTGCCTATGCCAGAAAGCAGCGCTGGGCTTTTTCTGCTGTGGACTCTGAGGAGTTTCTGGGTATGAGAGCCCTGGTGTGCTCACAGCTTCTTCACTTGTCCAGAACACTGATTTTGAGTACCATTCAAGCCACCCTTGCTAGGCTCCCCCTTCACTGTACTGAGCCCCACCCCACAGCTGCATCTTCAGCTGCCTTCCTGAAGGAATAAAATGTGGAATGGCTCTAGCCAGCAGAATCTTAACCTTTGTGATGGTAGCCTGGCAGAAGGTGGTACAGCAGCTCAGGCTGCTGAGGAAAACAAACAGGAACAGTAAACAGCTGCTGAACTGAGTGAGCTCAGAGTGACCAGTGCCACACAGCTTGCTTTACAAATAGCTCACCAGCTGGGCACAGGAGTGCAGGCAGCCAGCTTCTGTGCTGTGCTGCTGCAAGCCATGAGCCGTAGCTTGGATGCTGCCCCCTCTGGGTGGTTACCATTGTCCCATTGCTACCTTCAGCTGCTTGCTTCCCCAGCAGGTCCTCCTGAGGACAGGAGGTGTTGGAAACTGAGGGCACAGGGCTGCACCACTGCAGTGCAGTCTGAGCTTGGCACCAGGGCTGTTCCAGTGAGAGACTTCTGACCATGACAGGGAGTTGAGGCTCCCTGACCATTGAGTCAGAAAAGCACCATCGAGTGCTTTTCCTTGGAGCCATAGGTCAGCGTTTCAGGAACCTGCAACAATCCTGCTGTCCTTCCTCTCTTCTCTGCCATGCATTTGGGTCAAGTCGTGGGATGAGAAGGGGAGCAGCCTTTAGCCTTGCCAGGGCCATGTCCCTGCAGCAGTTCTGGTGGAGTCCTTCCTGTGCCACCAGGACGGTGAGGAGCAGTCTGACCTCAGCAACAGATGAGAAGGTGCCCTGCTCGCCAGGCCTGTTTGTCTGCTGGAAAGGACAGTAGAAACTGACCAGTGCAGGAGGGGAATATACTTTGTGGATGAGTCAGCTGTGGCTGCTGGCATCTGAGAGTGGCAACCGTCCGGTGTGCCATGAGCGATTCCCACATTGGATCACCGTGCGGACGTGCCCCACTGCTCCTACTAGCACTGGTACAGGTTAGCTTCTTGTGGTTGGAAGGTCCTGTGAATGTACCTCAGACACAGCCCTGGCACCACCCTGCCTTTTCTGTAGAGCTGTTTTGGTCTACAACAGTCAGCAGCTTGGACATCATCATTAAAAGCAGGTGCTGTAAGGTGATGGAGGAAAGGTCTGAGCACCTTCACTCCAGAGAAAAAAGGACCAGGGAGAGGTCTGGAGAGGCCAAAGATTAAGTACTCCTGTTGGTCAAAAGTCAGGCTGTTAATAAGTTTAAGCTGAGGAAGGACATCTCCAGTCTGAAAATCAAGCAAATTCTATAACTGGAGGAAAAGTTAGACAGTGGAGCCTGCTGCCAAGACAGAGGTTGTGTAACTGGAGATAGGGCTAGGCTAGACACCCATCCAGCAGGGATGGCTTTGGAATGACTGAGTGAACAATGCAAACAGCTTGACTGGATGACCCAGTAACAGCCCCTTCCAATCCAAATATGTTTGAGAGGCTTCTGAAGTACAGCTGGCAGCTTGTCCACTTCCAGCAGGGCTGGGACGTGTCCTTGCCAGATGTGCCATCAGTGCCTCCTGCTAAGCCAGGCTGCAGAGGATTAGGGCTGAGACCAGCACCTTTAACAGCACTTGTTTCCTTTCCCAATAGGTTCCTCTTGCCCTTAACCCATGTGAAGACCTGCTGGAAACACCTTCTCAAGACATCACAGCTTTCAGCCTCCTGAGCTCTGCTGTGTCCGGGAAGAGCCTGTCCAAATGAGCAAGACATCCCCACAGACCCCCAGCGCAGAGGCCAACGGAGTCAGCGTCATCTACACCCAGGCGCACAGCAGCGGCCTCCAGCAGGTCCCCCAGCTGGTGCCCGTCAGCCCCGCTGGAGGGGGCAAGGCTGTACCCCCCAGCAGGCAGGGCAAGAAGAGCTCCTTTGTGGACAGGAACAGCGACGAGTACCGGCAGCGTCGCGAGCGCAACAACATGGCGGTGAAGAAGAGCCGCCTGAAGAGCAAGCAAAAGGCGCAGGACACGCTGCAGAGGGTCAACCAGCTCAAGGAGGAGAATGAACGCTTGGAGGCAAAGATCAAGCTCCTGACCAAGGAGCTGAGTGTACTGAAAGACCTGTTCCTTGAGCACGCACACAACCTGGCAGACAATGTGCAGCCCGTTGGCACCGAGCCCCCCGCAGCAAACCCTGACAGCAGCGGGCAGTAGGCACCACTGCAGCCTGTGCCATGCGCTCTGCAGCTCCTGAAGCACCCACACAGTGACCGAGCACAAACTCTGCTCTCTTAACCATCACCTTGTGGCAGTTCCCCTCTGTCTGGGTTTAACACTGAACATTTGATATGCTTACTCCAAAACCCACTTGGGTGCTTTTCTAGACCTTCCTTTCCTCTCTGGGAATCACCCAGAGCTGCAGAGCTCAGCTCACGGCCAGCAGGCAGCTAGCTCCCAGGGAATGGCATTCCCACAGATGTTCACTTACGGCTTGCACACTGGGAGGAATCCAGCAGGATAGGTCACTGCAGTACCAGAAATGCCTCACTGGCTGAAATGCCCTCTGGGGTGGCTGTGGGTGTGTCTCTTACCTTTGCTTGCTGTGTTACAAGCTGCAGAGGCCCTGGCTTGGTTGCTTTCCCTGGATTCTACATCCATGGAGCGTGTCCTGTGAAGCACTGCCTGGGGCTTTCTTGTCCAGTGGTCGTTTCTGGGGAGGGTGCAGCAGCGGTGAGCTGGGTGCTTGCTGGAGAGCAGAGTATTCTCTGAGGATATGTACAGGCTGTGTGCAGGCAGCTGGCTTCCCAGCAACAGTTGAGGCTGACGCATCCTGCACCGGAGGTCAAGCAGCACACCCAGAGCTCACTATGTGGTCCTGCAAGGCTTCCTGAGGGTGCTGCTTCGCCTCTTGTGCAGGATGCTTCAGATTCAAACAGGGCCTCACAAGAGCAAGAAAATGCCCAGATACTGCTAAACCTGTGCTCTCCAAAGCTGCCTTCCTGCTGGGGTGCAGCCATCAGAGAACAAAATCTGTGGCTTGCCTATGGTCAGCCACAGCATTTGGATCACTGCCCCCTGACACTCATCTCCACTTTCATGGCTGCTCAGATTTGTAATGGAGATCTCCAGGGAACCCAAACAGCCCAGCTCTGAGTACCTGAGCTACAGTGGGCCTGCTGCAGCCAGCTCATAGCTCTGAAGTATCTTTAGTCTTGGGTTATTTCATAACAGTTTTTCTAGAGCAAGTTTTTTCCTCTTAGTGCTGAGTCTTTGCCAAGGTCCATAATGCAGTGGGCTGGACTGGAGTGAGCGGTGCACAACAAAGCAGGACCTTTGATGTGACCTTAATTTATTTTCCTTTTAAACTATTTCATTGCTGGTATGGTTGTGTTACACTGAAGCAGTGCTTGGCTGGTGGATTACTGCCCTGTCTCACTTTCCCCACAGATGACTCTGTAGGATGCTCTTTGCCTCGTGTCCTTAGGAAGAGAACTTGGATATTATCTCTATGAAGATGCTGTTAACAAACCTTAAAGAGCTGGGTTTGAATTTACACTTTTAATACCTACAGACAACTTCTATGGATTGTTTTGGATTCTGGTAGTCTTTTTACAAAGATGTTTTTTGGTTCTAGCTGCAGCTTAAGTAGGTAGGGTTGAAAGAGCAGCAGCTAATAAAAACCTTTTGCTTCTAGGGCTGGCCTCTTTTTTCTTCTCCCAAATGCAGAGGTGCCCACCTCAAGCTGCTCTGTGGGGAGGTGAGATCAGCAGCCTTCATTCCTATCTTACTCTCGGGTCTGCACTCTGTAGAAAGAATCAAAACCTGATTGCGGCTTTGACTNCAGGACACCAAGGCCTGCAAGGGAAAGGTGATCCAAGAGCATCTGATTTGTTACCTGCAGAAGGAGGAGCTGCTGTCTGCCCTGGCTGGCTGTTCTGTGAGCTGAGACAGTGCAGCCTTGGTCTCCATCTGGTTTGAGAGGCTGCTGTGGGCTCCTCCCTAACAGCCAGAAAGCAGCTCCCAGTCTCTGGAGCTCCTTTCTGACTTGTAAAAGATCTCTTAAGTCCTTTTGAGTGGGAGCAGTTCTGATGCTCTGGAGAATGACTTCTTCATCTGTCATTCCTGACAGCTCCACCTCCACTTCTCGTTTAAGCAACCCCCTGCCTGCACAAGGACATTTCTGGCTCAGCAGCCTCTACACTTGGTTTCCTAGGGGCACATGCAGGCTGTTGCATGCACCGAAGATTACAACCAATGGTCACTTTAAATCTACCTTCAGTGAGAGCTTGTCTGCAAGAAAGGTGTCAGTCTGTTGTTCTGAGCCCCCTCCTGACAAACAGCAAGGGCAGAGGTGAGGCTTTCCTTTCCCCATGGTGGAGCAACCCAGGCTGTCTGCAAAATGCCTCATCTTGGCTCTCCACTGCAAGGCACAGCAGAAGACCCCTACCTAGGTGGCCTGGACAATTTTCTCTCTTGCTGAAGAGAAGCTGGGACCCTTCTGACCAAGACGACTCCCTCCATGTCACCCACCCCTGTTCTTTTGGTGCCACTGTGCTCAGAGTTGTTTGCACCAAGAGGAAAAGGCTTTTGGGAAACCATGGCACCCAACAGCCTAAACCTCCTAGGGCAGTCAAAAAGAACCTTCCCCACAGCCTCTGCGTGCCCCACCGACACATTTGCAGTGCACTAAACAGCCCTTGGCCTGTTTTTAAAGGCTTTGCTTCCCTGCTCGTGTAGCAGAACAGTTCTAATGCACCTTTTGCTGAAGTGGATAAAAATTACCATCACTACAGCACAGACTTCTGGAAGGAAGGATGAGATTTACTCCCACCGAGTGATTCTGATGGCAGACCAAAGCATGGGTGCTGCACCAGCTCTCGTTTGCACCTCCCCCCAGAAGTGGCACAGCTGTCACCAGGGCACGCAAAGCAGAACCAGTTCTGCCTCCTGCAGCACACCAGATCGCTCGACCTGTTCTGCAGCGGAGGGCCCAGCTCCTGCCAGGGCTAGTCGCAGCCAGGGAAAGGCTCATTAGCGAGGCTGGGTTATGGCTCAGCTGAAACAGTGCCAAAACTCGAATAGAGCTGCGGTGGTGCTTTAAAACAGCTCAAGCAGCAGTAGGGTTTGGAGTACCCACTGCACTGAGCCATGACACAGGAAGGGACTTGGGTGTGCAGGGAACAGAGCTGGGGCTATGAGCACCACCTGGCACTGGGGAAAAAAATCAAACCTATATTTTATGGGGAGACAAGTCCAGAGCAGTTCAGTTCTTGTACTTAAAAGCCACCACAGCCCAGCCTAATGTCCTCTGCATGAGGACTGCACGTACAAGGCTTGAGGCACCGCAGCAGGAAGCAGCAGCACAGCTGCACAGAAGCTGCTGCTGTCACAACCCTTCCCTCCTCACCCCTTCCCACCTCCAGCAATTCCCTGGTACAGACCAATGCTCAGCAGTCTTTAAAGAAACAGAACTAGGCTCATTTGTTGACTAAGTGACATTAAAGAGGAATTAAGTCCCCTGGCATGTCCCTCAGTGTGGCTCTGGTGTGCAGCTGTGAGCACTGGGTCACCAGGCTGCTCCCAGCACAGAGCTGCTTCTCATCACCACCACAGCAGCCTGTGACACCACCCAGGCCATGCTGTGTTGTAGCCCTCACCTGAGACAGGCACTTCAGTTCACAGCTGGTCCCACTGCCTGCTGCCAGCTCCAGGACAGCAGCAGAGCCCAGGTGCTGAGCTGCTGAAGGCAGCTGCACAAATCCTCACCTGGCCAGAGATAAGACCCGGGAAGGCCCTGACACCCTGCAGTGACTTCAGCTCTCTGACACAGCAGAGCTCTGAGGTGGCTTTGCACTTCCTAAGGTCAGTGAGATGAATTTCATGCACTTAGAGGAATGAGTGCTGGGTTATGATGCAAGAAACACATTCATTTTCTCCAGGGTGATGAACACCTACAGTAAAAAGAGGTTTTTTTCTGGGAAATTTAAGGCTTGCGTGCATGGAAAATCATTTGATGGTCACTGAATGTGTAGTATACCCAAATAAAATGCACAGGATTTCACTCTGAAGTGGCTATCACTGGGCAGTAACTCTGAGCTCTGCACCAAAGGGATTTTTTCCCTTCCTGCTGTTTCCACAGCCCCTGAGCACCTCAGCACTCTGTGTCCTAGGGAACCAACAGCTGGACAAACCTAACAAGCACCAGGCTGTGTGTGTAGGCTCAGCAGGCTCAGCACCAACAGCAGAGCAGCCTGGCTAATGGTCAAAGCAGAATGGTCCAGGGCAGAAACTGGTTGGACAACAAAACAGGAAGGGGGGCAGAAGAGCACAATGATCACAGAGCTGGGCGCATCATGATGCCAAGGAGGAATTTTAATACAAATTTGATTCTGCTTACCCCAGTGACTCTGAGGCAAGATCCATCAGAAAAAGAGAAGTGCCTCTGTGCCCATCCAGAGCAGCTGATTTTTCTGCTCTGGGTTTGACAGTACTTATGCTGAAGCTTAAGAGAGGACTTGGCTGTTAGAATTTCTGCCAGGACTCAGGTAATCCATTTGCTATTTGAGAGTCCCAATCATCGATGTGCAGATTTAATTGCAAGCTGAGATCTGGCAGAGGTGCCAAGCCCCCTGGCAGTGCAGCAGCACTCTGGTTACCTACATATCAAGTGCTGAAGCCACCTTCGCTGCTAGGGAAGGGATCACTGCACCCAGCAGCCTGCTGCCCTCTGCCAGTCACAGCTGGACGTGGTTGGTTGCCTGTGCCTGCTGGCTGTGGGGCAGAAGCAGCACCTTGCTGCTAATGCTTGGAGCTGGAGAGGCCATCAAAGGCCTTGGCTCCACTCTGGCCTCCTGCCATGAAAGCCTCAATCTCTTCCACGGTGCGTGGCACGCAGGTCAGCAGCTCCATCCCGCTGGCTGTCACCACAATGTCGTCCTCGATCCGCACCTGGCAGACAGAACAGGAGGTCACCAGGGTGTCCCGGCCCGGGCAACCAGCAGGGACGCCAGCAAGAGCACAAGTGCGTTCCAGGCTCTGCTGGTGCTGCAGCACCAGGCAGAGCAGCACCAGCAAGCACTGAAACTGCCCGCTGCCCCAGTGCTGTGCTGCAGAACTCTGCAGGATCCAGTCCCCCTTGGGCCACCAGCCCCTGCCACCCTCCTGGGATGACACAGGCTCCACGGTGACCGCAGCAGAGCAGCCCCACAGGACATGGTGGCTCCGCAGGGTGACTCAGGTGCTGCCTCTGCTATATCTGGAGCACTGGCAACAGGCTGAGCAAGATGCTGCATCGGTGAGCTCATGCTGCCAATAAATCCCAGCCAAGACATCAGGAGCAGCCAAGGGACACTGCCCTGGTTCTGCCCCTGGCCTCACTGGCACAGGACGTGCTAGGGGCAGGTGCCTCCTGATGCCCCCAGTGCCCATTCTGCAAGTGGTTCTCTTGCTGCTTCTCACACTCACAAGTCCCATGTTCTGTGCTCCAAACACAACAAACTCTCAAGGAAGAACCTCCAGCATCTAACAGCTTGCAGCTGATACTGCAGGGATGGGATTTTAGCTGATGAGAGGGTCCTCAGCAGGGTCAGACATCCTCTGAAAAGTACAGTCCCTGCATTTCAAACCATGCAAGGACAAAACAGGTCCTCTCAGTCTGCCAGCTCCTGTTCTGCTGCAATGAGAAGCCTGCTCCATTTCTCCCTGGCTCTAATCACTCCTCACAGAACTCTGCCTGCAGAGTCATTTCCCCATACCAGAAAACTGCTGGACAGTTGCTGAAACACAATAGAAGCGACCTGGGCAAGGTGTGAATCCCAGGGAACACAGGCTGCTGGGGCTCCCACCTCACAGCTGCTGTAATTGTTCCTGATCTCTTGACATTTTCAACTGAAAATAAGGCTGGTTAACATTTGTACTGCTGCTTGCAAAACAATCCATCTGGTCAGGCAAAATGAGTCACCCAGCCCGCACTAAGCGCTGAAAGGCGCCTGTGCCAGCCCATCACCTTCACTCAGACCAAGCTCAGAGCATCACAAAGCAGAACTGAACCAGCCCCACCGAGGGCACACACTGGATGTGGGCAGCTGCAGAGCTGAAGGGCCTGAGGCTCTTCACATGTGGTGTGCCTGAGGGGCTGGTGCCTTGCTGCAGAAGGGGAAATGAGCAGCAGAGAAAGGGCTCCATACACCTCAACACATTTTACCAGGCTGGTTTTCTTGATTCACTGCTTTGCATTTGGCCAGCTGAGCCAAAAGTAACCCAAGGACTCAGCAAGAGAGTCACATAAGCGTGACTCCTGCCCTCTGCCTCACAGCAACCCCAGCACCTGTCTCAGAATCACAGAGCTGCCTTGGTTGGAAAAGCCCTCTAAGAGCACAGAGCGCAAGCATCAGCCCAAGAGCGCCATGTCCCCATAAATGGTTGGGTTTGCAGTTTAGTGTTTCATGACTTTGCCAACACCACGGCACCCTTTGAAAGGGCAGGGAAGCAAAGCAGATGAAAGGCAGACTAAGAGGGAAGAAGAGGTGGGACCTGTCCATGAATGCTGTACCCTATCCAGGCCACAGGGGCAAATCGGGATGGGGAAGGAGCTGGAAAACAGAGTTGGAGTGATGGAAGGGCCCAGTGGGGCAAGGCAAGCCTGGCAAATAATGGACAAAGAGATGAGGCTGGCTCAGGAGTCCCCAAAGGGAGATCCCGGAGGAGCTGTGAAGTAAGAGATCCTGAAATGAGGAGAGGGCAGCAGGGTGCTGGGCTGGCCTAAGCCAGGGAACTGAGAGCTACCAAAGATGGGGAAGGATGGGGGAACACCTCAGTCTGGAGTGCCCCAGAGCAGCTCCACTGCACAGGAAAGACAGCGTTAGGAGATGGTATAAGCAGCCCACAGCTGGAGATTGCTCTGAACAGCAGGAGAGCCAGCACCAGCCAGCTCACCACCAGCAGCTCCAAATGGTCTCTGGGGTGGTGCTGCAGGTGCACAGAGCCACTGCTCCCACAGGGCCTCCCTCACCATCCCTAGGAAAGCTCCAGCTCATTCCCTAGTATCTAACCACTTCCCTGCTGATGACTCTCACCTGAAAGGGGAGCTTGGCTCTGTCAGAGTGCAGTGCACACTGCCTGGAAGCAATGCCAGAGCAGAGGAGCTCAGCTTCTCAAGGGGCAGCAAGGTTTTATATTTGCTCTTTCCTTTCACGTGCGTCACCCTGAGCTTAAATTCAGCAGCAGCAAGGAGTTGCTTCAGAAGAGCCGCAGAGCCCTTCCCACAGGACAGCCCAGCGCTGGGTCTTGCCTGCCGTCCAAATGGACGAAGGATGCTGGACCTGCCCGGGACAGCTGAGTGCCTCGGGACGGCCTTTCCCGGGGGGGGCAGTGCTTAGCAAACTCGCTCTTGGAGCTGTCCCTGGCTGCAGCTCTTTGCTCGGCAGTGCAGAGCAGGGCCGACAGGCACAGCGAGGTGTGAGGGTTGCTGTGCCAGCAGCTCTCAGGGTGCTCTGCAAACACCCCAGGAACACGCTGCTGTCCTGAGGCATGCTTCAGGCAGCGCTCCTGCAGGGGGCAGGTGCCCGGGGATGCCAACATTGGCCCTAAGGTGCCTTTTCCTTCTCAAGGGCAGCACTATAACCTGTCTAGGTGGGTCTGGTTGCACAGCTGCCAAATGCCAGCATGGGCCATGTCGTGGCTCGGCCCAGGGGACCCAGCTCGATCCCAGTGCGGGCACAGCCACAGGCAGCACTGTGGTCAAGTACCAGGAGCCAAGCACCAGGGCTGCTGCCAGCTGAGCACAGCCTCGCACTCTGTCCTGACCCAGCCATGCACTCATACTCCCAGAGCCTGCCTGCTCGCTTCCCAGGCAAGGGGTCTGAGCACCCAGCCATTAGGTGTGGAACAGGCTGCCCAGAACCAAGCAACAGTGCTGGCCAGCTAGAAAGTCCAGATCTGCAGCGTGACACATCCCAGGTGTGACTCCAGAAGACCACTGGTGCAAGGTCTCTTTTTTTTTTTTTTTTTTAAATCCATTTGTTTGATCAGGGCTGTGGAAAGCATCAAACCCCCAAGTGCAGGCCCTGAGAGCAGGAGGTTTGCCCGGGAAGGCAAGGGCATGGCCCACACATGCTGCCCCAGTATGGAGATCAGCACAGGTGCTGAAGGAGCCAGGTGGCTCTGTGCAGCTTCTGCAGGTTCATGGAGTCACAGAATGGGTTGGGTTGGAAGGGGCCTCAAAGCTCACCCAGTTCCAACCCCCTGCCACAGGCAGGGACACCTCTCACCAGCACAGGTTGCTCAAGGCCTCATGTGACCTGGCCTTGAACACCTCCAGGGAAAGGGCATCCACGACATCCCTGAGCAACCTGCTCCAGATGCATGGAGCCAAGAGAATTTGCTCTGACTCAGGCATCAAATCCTCAGTGATTGTTAAAAGAGCAAACTCACCTTGAGCAGGGTTCAACTTCTCTGGTTCAAGGGGGACTTCTTAGGAAAGAGAGCTGCCCTCATGCAAACCCGCAGGGCTGGGGAAGGCACCCTCCTGTCCCCATCTTCCACAAGGTGTTACAGCCAAGGCAGTTTCTGTAGTGGTTAGCAGGCTCCGTGCCACAGAGTGACTCTCGCCCCATGCTGCCAGTCCTCCCTGCTCTTACTCACAAGCAAATCCTCATGTCAGGAAAATTTCATTTTAAAGGTCCAAAGGATCAAGATTAGCAGGGTGAGGCCACCTATTGTGTTAGATCAAGTGATATGGCTAGAAAAAGAAGCTTCAGGCACAGGCCCTTCAGCCAGGCTCAGAAAGAAGCAATAAACCATAAGCTAAATACAGGTTAGAAACAACTACTCTTACTTGAACTTAATTATGTTAATTAGACAACTTAAGAGAAAAGGGTTTATAAGCAGCTAGTTGCTGGTTTTGGCCTTCCCAGAACTCTCAGTTCTCTGACAGGAGCTCTGAGAAAAGTTAACTATCTCATGAGGAGGACTGCTTTGCTGTGCAGGCTGTCCCAGGGGCTGTGCGGCATCGCTGTTCTGGCACCACCCACAGTGGTAAGGAGCAGATGAGCAGAAGGCTTACTGCCTGCTGCACCATTTCACTCCACAGCACTCAGCCACCACCAGACTACAAGCANCCATTCTATGATTCTATGATTCTATGATTCTATGGCTGCATGGCTCTTGGCTCTGCACACCAGAGACAGGAGCAGTTAACTGCCCAGCTTGTATTTCCCATCTGCTCCTAAGGGAAGCTCTAGTGTTGGAGAAGTCTTTGGGGTGTTGGGTTTGGAAAAGCTCTTCAGCTTTTAGAAGAGAAGCCTCTGCAAGTGGAAGCTAGCAAAGGATACCATGGTTAGCTGGCTTGCAGCACCTTCTCTAAGCTGCACAGACTTGTCCCATATTAACCCTACTGCTAGTTCTACAAAAGAGAAAGCCAGAACAAAGACTGAATATTTAAGGCCAAGAAAAAGCCGAGTGGCTGCAATGGGCCTTTGAGCAGGCATCGTATGAACAGCATGAGCCAGTAATCAGCTTATGAAGGGTGGAAACGTCAGACCTTAAAGGGTAGCACTTGGTGATGGCGTTTCCCCTCCCCTGAGGAACTGGCTGCTGCTCCTGAGCAGCACCCAGCTCTGCACTCACCTCTGCTGGCACAGCCAGGGTTAGTTATGAGTGGCACGGGCAGAGGCCCTGGGCTGAGCACTGTGCTGGCACCCAGGGGCAGCCCTGGGCCCACGGAATTCATGACCTCAGTGCAGTTGGCCTTGGCTGGGCAGATGGGCACCTGAAGCTCAAGTGAGAACTGGCTGAGGAGCTCAGCCCAGGTGGGAGGCAGGAGGGCTGGCTGCAAGAGCAGGCTCCTTGTAGCCAACCCCGGGCAGTGTGGTGCCAGTCGGTAGCTGCAGCCCTGCCCCTTGGGGCACAGCAAAAGAGCTTCTCTCCTCAAGGCAGAAACTTGCCACAGACAAGACAACTACTAAGAGCCAAGAAAAGCCATGAAGTGGAGGTGAACTTATTAAACTCCACACTCCCTCTGTGGACAGCCCCACGGGGAATTACAGGGGTGCTGCTCTGGCTAATAGGAATTCATTTTGGAAGCAAATTAAACTAAAGCAAATGAAGAACGTTTTAATTAGTGCTGAGCTCTGCAGAGGGAAGTGGAGCACTTGGGTCCTTTGCAGAATGTATTTTTCCTTTCAGCTTTAAGGGAGTCTGGGCTGCCTGTAGCGAGCTAGGACTGACACCAGTGCTGACCCCTGCACTACTGATATTTGTTACTAAAACCTGGGCTTCCCAAGAGCTTTCTGAATGCTCTGGAGAGAAAGGTTTCTGACATGCTTCTGAGAGAAATACTCTCTCTGGAGAAACCAGAATGAGCAAGCACCTGGGCAATCCAGCGCGCTACGGAGCAAGCTGCATCTTCTGCTTACGCAGAATGGAGTCAGAGCTGCATGGCTGTAAAACTTCGTCCTGCTCATGGCCTACTTCAGCTTTTGTGTGGAGCTCAGAAATACTTGGATATGCTTCCCTCAGATCTCATTGCCATTCTTCTGCACAAAATCCAGTGACAACATCTGGCTCAGGGGTTATGCATATTATTATTTTCACTCTCTAAGTAAAATATATCGTTCACAAGGGGGCTGCAGATTTAGATTTTTGCTCAATCGTTCTTGGGCAGCTCCCCCTTATAGTATAGAGTTCATTGGCTGGGTCTCCTAACAAGTCATCATTACAGGAAGCTAAGCAAAAAATGGGAGAAGGTTAGGAGTCCTCTCGAAAACTTTGGAACAAAAGTGCCTGATCCAGCAGCTTCCTACCAAGGGCAGGATCCTGTGCTACACACACACACACACACACACACACAAAGGCAGCAGGTGAGCCATGTGCGTGCCCCAAGCTGCAGAGCTGCAGTGGGCATTTGCAGCAAGCCATGGCAAAGTGTGGGATGTGCTCAGCATTTCCAGAGCCAGCTCCTCAGGTGGCTGAAAAGCTTACAAGGGAAGCAGAGACAGTTAAACTTGGCTTTGCTCTGGTACTGAGCTGCTACAGAGGACTGCAGGACTCAGCAGCAGTCAGGGCTCAGTATGCTCTCGGCTGGAAAATGCAAAGTCAGCTCCCCTGAGCTGGGCACCATCTCAGCTGGCTGGTTGGCAAAACAGCACAGAGGCAGGTAAGGTCCCACAGCTCAGCAGCGAGGGCAGAGCCCCAGGTCTCTGGAGCAGGCTGCACACACATCACACAGGGAGCTCCACAGCTGGCTGCTCAGGAGCTGCCTGCTCACACCACTGTTGGTGGCATAAATGCCTGCTCTGACGGGCCGCTGCTTCAGAGCCAGCCCAGACCAAGAATGCTGCCACAATGCCCCTCTCCTGGTTGGCACGGGCTGATAAACGAGCTGATGGCAGCAGAAGAATGAGTGACTTTTCATACCAGAAGATCACCACTGCTGCCAGCGATTGTAAACTTTGCTGAGAGCAGAAAGGCTGGGAGGAGGATGGGGCATTGCAGTTGCCTGCTCTGAGCGTGGATAGGGAGGCTCAGAGAACAATGCAGCAGCCCCGGAGCGATCGCCCTGCGCAGATGAAAGACCCCTGGACGCCTCCACAACTGCTGAAGGCTCAGTCAGGATGATGACCTCGAATAGGAAATGTGCCCTGGGCAGGGTGGAGAGACAAGGCCCTCTCCTTGCACAGCAGCTGCAGGAACGAGCTTTCAGGTGGTGGCTCCCTCCCAGCTCAGCCTCCCTGCCTGCGCGCACTGCCGCCAGAGCCTCCATGACGCTCAGGTGCTCCCCGCGGCAAGCACACAGCAACCCCTGTGGCCCAGAGGCACTCACCCCGCCAAAGCCCCTGAAGCGCTGCAGGACCTCGCTGTCGATGAAGCAGGCCTGCGCAGGGTCCCGCAGGGCCTGGTCCAGCAGGTGGTCGATGAAGTAGATGCCCGGCTCGATGGTCAACACCATGCCCGGCTCCAGCCTGCGCGCCGTGCGCAGGCTCCGCAGCCCCGGCAGGTCGATGCGCTCCACGCCCTGCGGAAGACATACCAGGGTTGAAAGACTTGTCAAGCCCGGGGCGCTCCGGCAAGCCGCTCCTAGGGGGACTGCTCCTTCAGAGGCCCGAAACGGAAGAGAACCGGGCAGCAGAGGACTGGTGCTGTACCTCTCTCGGCCCCTCGCTCAGCTGCCACACAGCGATGGGCAGCCTCAACTCAGCGCCCAGGCTGGCTTTTGCCCCACAGAAATCCTGGCCTTGGACACGCTCGGACAGAGCAATCATTCCTTGCTCTGCTGCTTTCGATGCCACTGAGCACGGCGCCTCCAGCCGCCGGCAAAGGCTGGGCTGCCCCCTCGGAGCCACGGCTGACCCCGTCGCAGCTTGCAGCCCAGAGCAGCTCCCAGGCAGCTGCCAGTGCACTCACCCAACGTCAGTACACACAGCTACCACCTTGATTCGAGAGCAGTGAGTCCACACCTGACCTCATAAAAGCAGCCCGTTTGAAAGTGAACTTTTGTCGGATTCAGCCTCTCAGGCAGCATGGTGCTGACTGACACCAGGACAAGCCAAGCCCAGGCAAGCCCTGACTGGCCGAGCACTCCCTTCTGCTCCAACGCTAGGAAAGAAAACGATACCAGAGCACTGCAAAGACTGGTTCAAGAGATTCATTTTCGTTCCCCAAATGTGCCAAGTATTGCAACATGGTTATAAATAGACCTCGGCCCCATCAGCTTTCTGGAAAGCCTTTGCAAAACATCACCAACTGAGCACGGCAGCGGCCGGCAAGCAGCCCCCAGCCCAGCAGCCTGTACATGCACTGCTCCCCAGCAGCCTCCCACCTCAGCAGCTGAGCCCCAGACTGGCAGGCCAGCAGAACACGGCCCCATCTACCTGGGCTCCAGGGATATCCCCAGCTGTCTCTCCTGGCCAAAGGTCTGGTCATTTTCCTTGGCACAAGAAGTGGCACCTCCTCTCAAGGCCACCAGCAGCATGACTGGCATCAGGAGGGCAGAATGTTGCCTTTCTCTAGGACTTAGCACTCTGCCCAATACTACTCTGGGTGCCCTGCAGCAGAGGCAGCTCAGCCCAGCTTCCTGTATGAACAGAGCAGAGGGACACAGGAGTGTATTCTGCAGAACAGCTGCTTCTGGGTCTCCTTGAGTCACTCTTCCCGAAGTGTTCTGAAGAGCACAGTTTGCTCCTAAGCTCCACTTGCAGCTCAGAGCTTTCACAGCAGCCCTGCTCGCCAAAAGCAGGCAGGAGACTTTGCAGCATCCTCGGTGCTCACCCAAGCAATGCTGGGGTGGGGTTTTCCCTTTGCAGAGCTTCTGTTCCAACACACAGCATCTCTAAACAACTTCAAGGCTCACCGGCCTGGACCTCTGGGGAGGTCTGGCCATTTTTCAGTGCTGTGGAGCATTTGCTTGCCCTCACGAGCCAGCAAGTGCATCCTGACCCCTTTGCCCTGCCTACTCCCTATGCCTTCCTTCAGTGCTGCAGAGCAGAGCATTACTCTGACAGGAAGAAGCACGACTTGGTTGTACTGAGGCCAGGAACCAAGAATGCTCTGATACTTAGCAGGGCACTCTGCATTTGTACTCTTATCAAAACCCAAGGAGCATCAATATAGCTCTAAAGTTGAAACAATAACTGCACTGAAACGGAGCCATTTTTCTTTCTGCTGCTGCCCCATGGGGTTTGGCATCTCACACATTCATTGTGACGCCTAAAGGAAACGAGGGCATCCAATCTTGTGGATTAATCTCCCCATGAGCTGTAAACAATTAGATTAGTGTCTGGACCTTCTGGTGTCTTGCCAACTATCTATCTTCTGCTTTACAACAAACAACCCATAGCTGGCTTTTAAGTACACTTCAATTCTACTGGCAAATGCCTTTCTGAGCAGGCAATCCAAGACAGATGCTGGAAACACGAATGCTGGGGAGGCAAACAATGACAAATACCCTCTGAAGGCAGCCCTGGCACTGCCACTGCAGTTTTTGGCCTTTTCTTACAACAAATGAGGTTGGCCACCAGGTGATGGTGGATCCTCATGCCCACTGCACAGCCATTAAAGCAAGGTGTAGACACTTTGTTTGGACTGCTTGCTCTCTGCTTCTGCTTTGAAAACCCCCTCTGAGAAGTCAGTAACACAACCACAGACCAGGTGCAAGACCCAGGGGTGCCCACTGAAAAACTTCCTCCAGCAGTGGAGGCTCACTGGACTGCCAGCAAGGCAGGGCAGGTCCTGAGGCACCTGGAATGCTCCTGATCCCCCAAAAGTGAAACCTTCCCTTCCCCAGGAGCAATCCAAAAACTCCTTTTTCCGTCCTTCCCCTCTTACCTCTAAGCTGGTGTCAGCTCTTGGTTCCATCTCCAGCTCTTTGCATTCTGCAGGCACTGAGGTTGCTGCAAATGGCTACATCTGTGGCAGGCCCTCAGAGGGAGGGTGGCACTGCTCAGTTCTTCAAGGACAGCGAGCAGGGCACCCTTGGGCAGACCTGCAGCAAGGGAGCCCAACGCTCCCTTTCCACAGAGGCTAGCAAGGTGTTGACCAAGAGAGGAGAGAGAGGTTCTGTGGCCAGGCACACTGGGAGCAGGGGAAAGCCCCAGTCCTGCTCACCGGGGGGACAGTGGGGGAGCAGAGTGGGGAGGGGGACCAAAGGGTGGAAATGACAGAACTGCTCCTTTTGAGAGCAGTGCTGTCTCAGACCTTCCATCAAGCCCTAGCTTCAGCATGCCAAACAACAGCTGATGTCTGGGCACTTGTGACCATTCGGTAGCCACCCAGGCCCGAGGAGGTGCCAGTTCTCAGCTCCCAGTCTGCTCCAGTCGCTTGTGGGAACTGGGACCAACTGAGGACTTTTTGTAGTGACTGAACTCAACCACCACTGCCCAGCAAACCAGAGAGTGACAGGTCTGAGACAGGGACACTGCCCTTTCTCACCAAGGCAAAGGCTGGTGCTGCCATCCAGCAGTGTAACCCTTGTGCCACTCATGGATTTCCTCCCTCGTGAGGAGAACACTTCCCTGGACACTGCACTCCCTGTTTTCAGTGATGACCACAGTGATGTTCTGTAGTTAGATGAAGACATAAAGCAGGTGAAGGCTGGCACAGGAGCAGGACTCTGCCACACTCAGTGCTGCACAGTGGCCTTGGCAGTGCTGGGCTGATGGCTGGACCCAGTGCTTCCCCGACCCAAGCAGTTCCATGGATCTGTGCCCTGTAGTGCACAACCTGGCAATCTGCCTACAGGAAGGGGAGAATGCAACCTAGAGAAGAGGAACAGTTGGGCAGCTGAAGGGCACTCACAGTGATATGCTGGAGTACTGTGTACAGTTCTGGAGCTCCCAGCACAGGAAGGACATGGAAGTGTTGGAATGGGTCCAGAGGAGGCCACCAAGATGCTCAGAGGGCTGCAGCAG
>VWZE01004761.1:816598-856366 GCA_013396675.1 Eubucco bourcierii | reverse complement strand
TCCCTCCCTGAAGGTGTTCAAGGCCAGGTTGGATGAGGCCTTGAGTGCCCTGTGCTAGTGGGAGGTGTCCCTGCCTATGGCAGGGGGTTGGAACTAGATGATCCTTGAAGTCCCTTCCAACCTTCCCATTCTATGATTCTATGAAATGGCTTTCTGAAGAACTGGTTCTTTTCCTGTCCATTGCAACAACAGCTTTGTTCTGAAATTGTTGTCTAACACTGCCTTTATGTGGAGGTTCTGCTCCCAGTTTACAGCTGGGACACTCCCCCAGCGAGCACAGATGTAGGAGCCTTCATTTGTGACTGTACTGCTGCCAAGAACAGCAGATTCCAATTAATGGTTCATGTAAGGTAACAAACTCCAGCATGCCCAGGCAACAAGGACTGTCAAGGGAACAGGAGAATTAGTATGGAAACTGATTTCATTACTGTCCAAGCAAAATAAAAGTTCAAATTAAGTGTGCAGTAAATTCAAATCTAGATTTGTTTTTCGAATAAGCAGGGAATTAGGTAGGATGCAAATATGTCTAACCCTCAGAAGAAGGCTGTAGAGGAGCAGGAGTTGCAGTATCTCCTGAAGACTTGAGAGCAAGGATGCATTACTACCTGCTCCTGAGCAGCTCCGTGGCTCCTTGGGGTACTGATGGAGTGTTGGAGAACTGCAAAGCCAGCAGGGGCAGAACCAGCTTCAGGCCTCTTGGGTGAGCCTTAGCTTGGCTGTGTCCAAGGACAGAAGGAAAGCCCAGGTGATGCGTCCCTGCTGCCTGGACACTGCCAGAGGGACACTACAGCAGCTAGGGATGCACAAGCAGAGCTCAAGGGCACCCTCCCTCCTCAACCATCAGGTAGCTGTCTCCTGAGGCCAGCAACGGCAGCAGAACCTGGACACGGTCCGGGTCACCCAAGCTGCTCAGAACTGCAGGCACTGAACCACCCCCAGGGGCTCCTGCCGTGATGCTGACCAGTCTCTGGTACTCTCTTCCAGCTAAACCACCACAGAACCTCTCTGAGCCTGAGACTGTCCCAGTTGGGCCACATCCAGTGCAGTGAAGTCCCCACCACTTCCCCAAGCTAAACACAATCAGGTATTTAAATGACTCAGAGCACCAACATCGTATTTAGACTGCAGGAATTCGACACTCGGGTGAAGCCTCAGCTCTTTCCCTCCTCCCTTCTCTCTCTCAGCTTCTGATTTGCTCAGTTAGGGCACAAAGCACAGAGCCCTGTGCAGCTAATAAAGCGTCCTCAATTCCATTGCACTGGCTCCCTGGGCCGTACCCTCTCTGCCCCTGTTTCTCTTGCTGACTGCTGCTAATGCAGATTGGTTTATTCAGTCTCTCTGTTTTTCCCCAGCTGCCCAGAGTTACCTGAAGGAGCTGCTCATCAGCCTGGCCTCTGCGATCAGCAGCAGGTTACCAGGAACATGCCCCAGGCACCACATACCACTTGTGGCATTTGCAAGTCAAAGCTTCCACTTCTGCAGCAGAATCTAATTACTAGCTGGAGCTTTTGGGACACAGCTCCAAGTTAATTTAGGGGGAGCAGAGGGCAGATGATGTTTAAGTGGCTATTTTCACTTGTCACATTTTTGTCTTTTCCTAGGGGTTAAAATGCCTACTAACTTTCCTGCTATTGCAGGGAGTGGACAGGAATCACCTGCCACTGCCTGCTCAGTCACACAGAGCTGGATTTCAATCCACAGCTCCAGTGTGGTTCTGAGCACTGATTCCATGCCGGTTTTGCTTCCTGATCTTCAGATGCCACCAAGCTCCGCTGCTAGCATAACGGAGATAATAAAATGTACAGCTTAGATATTTTATTTTCTCTTAAAGCCTAACCATGAGGAAAAAAGCCAAGGGAGCCCACAGTAACACCCCCCCCAACACACACACGCTGACAGCTCTGCCCTAACGAACCCTGGAAGAGGACGAGGATTTTTAGGTAGCCAGTTCACAGGAGACAGGATGAAGGATTGCAGAAGCTGCCAGCAAGGCTGCTGTAACATCAGCCCACTGAGGAGCACGCTTTAAACTCCACCGGACAGCTTGCCTGGTGACACAGAAAGCACAGCCTGGAGCAGAAGGGCTTTTCCTTCTGCCAGCCTTGATGCTAATAATTCCACAGCAAAGCCCCCAAAGCACACCTAGGGTGGTTTTTATAGAGAAAAGCTTTGGGTTCTCTTTCCTCCCGCGCCTACAATGAACTGCTCAAGCACACATAATCTCTGCTCCTCTCTGAACAGTATCAGATCCATTCGGACAACAAATATTCAGATGAAAACTCTCTTAGCACACAAAGTCTCCTACAAGAAGTAAACCAGCCATGAGCAAGTGTCTCCTTCAGAAACATGAACCAGAACAAACGCAAAGCAAGCAACACAAAGCCTCCAAGCACAGGGCAGTTCCCTTCCCGGGGGAGGGAAACCCCTGTGCTGTGAAGGCAGGGTTTGCACCTTCACACTGCATGGACACTACACCTCAGCTTCTCTCTTAGCCAGCTCCCTCAGACACCCAAAACCCAGCATCTGTCCTCATCTATGATTCTATGGACCTGATGAGCACGTGCAAGATGCCAAGGGTAGGAGGATCTGTTGGTCTAACTCTGGGTGGGGAGGGTGTGGTGTTAAAATCCCTCTGGAGAATCGGATGCTGCAGGGATCTGATGGTGCTGGTTGGTGTTTCACCCAGCAGGTAGCAAAAAGCACTCTGCGAGGAAGTGCTGTAGGATTGAGAATCTTCACTGACTGATTCTTGCCTGCTCAGCTGCTCACAGTCAGACGGCTCTGTTCTGCAGGGACTCAGTCAGAAGTAAGGTGACTCAGGGGGACCCCACGAAGTAGAAGCAGCAGGGTTTACTGCCTGATCCTTTCTCAAGGTGAACAAATGTTTGCGAGAACAAAACCTAGATCTAAAGCTGGTGAAAGGCCACTTCACTCTTAGCACGTAGAAGCACCTACCACACAGGTTGTTTCATGTCTGCAGGTCCTGGGTAGGCAGAGCTTGAGCAAGGCTCTGCAAAGTTCTGACCAAGCGAATCAATTTGCATCACCAGGGCTCTACACAACAGCTTTAGGCTTCATCATCTGCTGCTTCAAGGTAAAAACATTAAGGCATCATTTGCAATGCTAGCCACAGAAAAAATGACAGATCCTGTTGCAGCAGAAAGCAGGATACTGCAGGGCAACAGCTTCTGCCTGAGCAAGGAAGGGAGCAAGAGGATTCCTGCATTCTCTAGTTGGTTTGGTGACCTAAATCCCCAGTCAGTCATCTGGGACCTGGGAGCAGGACCTATCAGAGCCAGCTGCAGCTTCTCCACCTCTCTGAGCAGCTGAGACGCTCCCCAAGCAGGCAGTGGCAGGAGGACAGGGACCAGTGCCAGCCCTCTAGCCACGATGTGCTGCGGCACAGCAGCGATGGAAGGATCAGCTCTTCATGGGCACCAAGAGCCGAGTGGCACTTGCAGCCGAGGTAGAGCTGATCGCTGCAGAAGACAAAACAAAAGGCAACTCCTACTGCAGCAGATGCTAACATCGCAGCAGTTATTAACCTAACTTCAATTAACTGCCTCATTATTACAGAAAGTCATCAAATGTACTTAGCATTCTTCAGAGCCTCACAGTCAATTAATAGAACATGAAATTGAATCAACTCAAGCATCTAGAGACACAGAACCTAGATTGAAATGAAAACTTCAGCCCCATCTACCTCAGGGTCTGGAAATCCAGGATCACTACGGCATTTTCTGCACCGCAGCAGGCACAGGCCCTGGTTTCTATCCCGTATCGAATTCACCCAGAAACAAATGACAGGGTGTGGGAAAAGCATCTCCAGCATTACATTTTGCAGCTGAAGCGAAGCCCAGTGGAGTTCTCACCCTTTGAAGCTAGCTCTGTCTGACTGAGGGCCAGATTTTATGAAGTGATTAGTACCACTGGGGCTGAATTTCAGGGCTGCTCGAGTTGCAGTCAGACCCCTGAAAGCAGCAGGCAGCTTTTCAAAGCGGCGCTCCACGCCTGCTTCCCCTGTGAGGAACATGGCAGCCCCCTGCAGGAGCCTCGGGTCCCATGGGGGCTCCTGGCTGCTGAGCACTTCTGCAAATCAGGACACTCACCAACGCGCTCCAAAGGGAGCACTGCTGCTCAGGGCCTCACAGAAACCTTGCCCCTAACAGAGCTGCTGAGCTGCCTTTGCTGGCACCCAGAGCTGATTTTAATGTGTCACAACAGAAAAAAAAAAAGAGGAAGGGCAAGGTCCTGTTTTCTGGTATCCCAGAGTGTCCTTGTGGAGAGCCTGTAAGTCTTTCACAGTGTTTGTCAGAGAGGAAGAAAGTGCTGGTTCAGTGATGCATGTGAAAGCAGCTTACTGGAGAAGATGAGAATCCAGTATTGCCAAATCTGAAAAGAGCAATCTCTGGCTACCAATGAATAACTCATCTGAGCTAACAATGTCTGGAAACAGTTGCTTTGGAACACGCAAGACTCTGTGACAGATAAAAATTAGGAAATTAAAGCTTATTGTGTTATTCCAAATGTAACTGTTTACACTTGAGGAAAAATAATGGAATAAAATCCACTTGGAAAGCTTTTATTTTTAAAAAATCCTTTGTAACACTCCCAGAAGTTCCCTCGGCCAAAAGCTTCTCAGCTCGCTAAAGAAATGGAGCGCAGATACCACGGGCATGGGCTCCGTGCACGACGAGCACACAAACGGCTTTACGAAATTCCTGCTAGCTGCTTGACACCTCACACGCACCAGAGTCCACTCTGCAGCATCCTTGGTGCCTTCCAAATGTGTTTGCTCGTGAACCAGCAAGGCACGGGTGAAAGCCCTGCTCCCGCGTGCTGCAGGCACATCACACCCATAGCAGAGGCGCCCAGCTGCTACAGTCGAGATCGACCTGCAGAAACACAGGCTCCCCGAAGCCTTCGGTGCCTCTCTGGCCCCACTGCTCCCCCTGCCACAGACAGGGATCCTGCCTCCTGTAAGAGCTTCAAGACCAGAGGAGAGAGAAGCCAAATGAAGCTGACCCCACCACCAGGTTCTTGGCTAGGGTGTTCCAGTCCCTCACCTTGCTGAAATGACCCAACAGAAAGAGCCCCAATGGGCTGGGCTGCAGGGAAGTGATGGGTATCACAGAGGTGGAGTCAGCACTGCAGACGGAGCTTAAAGGGACTACTCTTCCCTGGAACCCCAAGTTCACTCTCGTTCAAACCCAGCTGAAGCCACACATCCACCTTTGTGCACACTGATATGCAGAGGCAGGACTCCAGTTGCATGGCTGTGAGCTCACACAGAGGCTGCCCCCACATACAGGAAGGGTCTTCCTCAGCACTGGTTTCCAAAGTCAGTCAGCTCTGCAAAGACTCCCAACCCGAGGACGTGGCTGCCTGTCTAGCTTCTGTATTTCCAGGTATAAAATTCTCTGTTTGCAGAGAGCTCTGCAATTCCCACACAGACCTGGTATCTTCCCCAAAGATGGCATTTCACACACATTCTGCACAGCAGTGCAGAGCCCAACTCATCTAACAACCCTGCCCCTGGATCCACTGGCGGCTAGAAAAGGCTGCTCTTCTGCAGCTGTGCTTTCAGCAAAAGGACTCTCCCAGCAGGTGCTGTGGTGGACAGTTAACAGCTCTGCAGCTGCTCACTGCTTCAGGAACTAAGTCTGGAGATCCTAGGGCAGGCTGCTGAAGATGATGGCGGCTCTGTGCAGGCTGCTGCCCCATACTCCTCCCAAAGGAGTTCCAGAAATACCTCTTGAACTCAGCTCTGTGCAGGCTACTGCCCCATACTCCTCCCAAAGCAGTTCCAGAAGTGCCCCTAGAACTTCAAGTCCTTGCTCAAACTGTCAGAGTTTCTAAGCAAAAGCCAGCCTGATACTTTTCCTTCTCACAATTCTTTCCACTTGTTCCTACAGTTTAGCTACCTCCTTACCCTACCA
Source organism: Eubucco bourcierii (assembly GCA_013396675.1). NCBI lineage: Eukaryota > Metazoa > Chordata > Aves > Piciformes > Ramphastidae > Eubucco > Eubucco bourcierii. The sequence goes on along the minus strand of VWZE01004761.1, from coordinate 850,427 downwards.
AGTCTGAAACACTGGGTCTGGGGAGTCCTGAGTCCACAAACTCTCCAAGCAGTCACATCCCTCTTGTGCTTAGCTGAATGCCTCTGTTTGGACACAGAGGAAGCACTGGGAGAAACAGAGGGGTGAACACCCACCCTTCTTGTGTCAGCTCCTCAAGGAACCTCAAAACCAGACTAAGGTGGTTCTTGATTCCCATTTCATTTTCATCCCACCTCAGTGCAGCAGCTGATGCCAAGGCATTGCCATCACAGTGCTGTGTCTTGGCATGGGCGGTGGTGTGAGCACACTGAATGCCCTCCACCACTACAGACTGCCCCTTCCACCGCTGCAGAGGTGACGCCAGCACCACCAGGTGTCATGTAGCCTCTTCACCCAGCAGGGACGAGCTCCAAAATATCATAAACCTTATCTCAAGAGTTTTTAGCTGCCTGCTCAGGTTCTGCTAAAAGAACATCTTCAAAAAGGGAGGAGGCAAATGCTCCATTTTCACCCTGCATTACTAAGAACTCTCCAACGGCCTCAAACAGCCAAAACCCAACTCCCAGAAAAGCTTTCTGAAATCTTTCTGAAACTGCTGGAAATTTCCTTTCCTTCTGCAAATCTTAAGCTCTACTCCCTTTACACTTCTGGGTTTTTCAGTATCACTGCAAACATCTTCCCATCACTGGTTACATTCTGCTTTCAGCCCACAGCCATGCCCCAGCATGCTGCTCTGCAGGAAAAGGCAACCATGCTGCGTTTGCTGCAGAACTCACAACATCAGAGGCTGTGCTTTCACGTTTCCAACAATTGCAAGGCTTGATGGAGTTGTTTCTTTCCCACCCCAGGACAATACATCTATATTGGTTCTCATTTTGACACTGGAAATCAAAACCCAAGGCAGGCCGAGGAGACAGACACTGGGATGCATTGTGCCAGTTGCAGCAGTGAGTTCCCACAGCTGAGTCACAGCTGGCATGCAGTGAGCGAGTCTTCCCACTGCAGAGCTTGGGTAGAGTGAGGTGCCCCCTGCCACAGCACAGGGTGACAGATGGCACCGTGGTGGTTCATGCAGGCACAACACAGGGTGTGTAGAAATGGCAAGGACAAAGGATGCCCAAGGCTGGCATCAGCTGACCTCTCCCCACATGCAGCTCCTGTTTTAATCCAACAGATTCCTTTAAAGGAGACTGCAGCAAACATCCCATGCAGAACTGCACTAAATGCACCTCTGCTGCAGCTCTGAGGAGCTGGAAGTGGCTCTCCAGGCACACAGAGAAATGCTGGTGGAACTGAGAGGGGTTAATCCCTCAGGCAGCTGACAAGGGACTAACACTAACCTCTGGGTAGCCTCCAACGTCGTGCACGTCGATGCCAAGTAGATGTCCAAGCCCGTGTGGCATAAATATTGCACCCAGATGAACCTTCACCATGTCATCCACATTGCCTTTCAGGATGCCAATTTTAGTCAGCTCCTCCAGATGGACTCTGTCAGCCAGACGGTGCATATCAGGCCAGGCCACCCCTGGGAGAGCAGAAACAAGAGCTGAGTTAACTCCTGCTAACAGTTGGTGAGACTGTTTTCAGGAGGCAGATGCACCACGTGCTGGTTGTTTATAGAAAAAACAGAGGCAGAAAGAGCAGCTCCATCAGCACAGAAATCCTCTGAAAGAGACAAAACTGTCTGAGCAGGCATGAACACTGCAAGCAGGACAGCGAGCACCTCACAGCCCAGATGCACAGGGCAAAGCCCACAGGCATTGCAGCTGAGCATGCCCATGCAGATGCAGAGGTACCTCAGCCTTCTGCCAGGTTGTCAAGTGCCAAATTTAGGATGCAGAACACGAAGTGCTTCCCCTCCCCCATTTCAGTAACGGCCACGCCACGCAGAGCGCTGGGGATGGGCAGCCCTTCTCTTTGTACAGAGGATTTAAAGCCCAGGTCCTTCTGGCAAAGGCTCTGCAGCAAGGAAGAGCTGCTCTTGGGCTGTGTAAAACACCAGCCTCTGACACGCAGCCTCAAGCAGCCGTACAGAACCCTGCTGGCTGCCTGCAGACAGTGCCAGGACCCACCAGACCCCTCTTCGGTACCCTGCATGGTTTTGTTTGACAAACTGCTGGGCAGGACGGACAAGAAAGCAGTTTTTTGGTTAGAAATAGTGCTGGCTTAATTAGTTCACTATGGCTTTGAGTCATCATCAACGGAGTCAAGACAACTAGGGCTAAGGTACAGCAAAAGAACATTGTCCTTGTTCAGCTTTGGCATGATGAAACAGAGGGAAGGAGCAATTTCTAAGGCAAGCCCCTTCAAATTTGCTTCAGTCCAGTTAAAGAGGCAGCTCTGGGGGCTCATGAACAAGCTGGCATCTCTTAATCACATTAGCACTTCTCACTGCGAGGGCTGAGGTTCCAGAGGCTGGAACAAGCTCATCCTATGGGAGACCCTGAGCCTGGCTCTGACAGAAAGGTCAGCAGCAGACTGAGCAGCGAGCAGCACACAGGCAACAGGCAGTCTCCTCTTCCTCCTCAGACACCTCGGAGATCAAACTTCTCAGCCTGCTGCAGGCATGAAGCTGAAGAGGTCCTCTCATTGCCCAACAAGGCCAGAGGTGAGCAGCACAGTAAGCTGGACAAGCTCTCAGCTGCTGCTGTAGCACTCAGTGACGCTCACTCGCAAGACAGCTGCAGGCTTCCTGCTCAAAATGTGCTCTCCCTTCTTTAAAAAGACATTGAGAGTTTTCCTACTGGTAAATGAAAAACCACAATCTCCCTTCCCTTCCCACGACTAGAACCAGCAGCTCCTTGACAGGTCTGTTCTGGACAATCACATTTTGCAAGACTCCATCCTTTGGGGTGCTGATAGCACTGTCAATTCCCCCTCTCTAGGTCCAGTTGTGTTTCACAGCTCCCTCACTCTAAACTCCAGTCTGGTGCAGTGACAAAATAAACCCACGACAATCTCTTGCACCAGTACTGCAGGTATCCTGCTGGAAGCACCGGATCCCAGCTGCTGCCTGTTCTTTGCACTTGGGAGAACACAGAACTTCTGCAGGGACCTCCCAGGCCAGCTTTGCAGCCCAGCACTTTGCAGCCCACTCTAACTGCTCTCAAAGTCTTTCGTGTTCTTCCTGGGGACACCAGATGTTCCTTTGGGACCTCGCCCATGATTTCTTAGCTGGCTATCATCACAAGTCTCCTACTTTCATCCCCCTGACCACAAAGCCATGTGCAATGTCTCACCCTGGTGAGCTAGGCAGAGCTCCATGCTCGCTGGTACAGAGGCAGGCCAGAGCTGGGTTGCTGTGAGACAAAGCACAGACACAGACTGGATGCTCTGTCAGCTGCAGGCAAGGTGCCTGTTGTCTGCAGACCAGCTGCCCTCTGCAGCTATCTGCCTCCATCCAAGCCCACGGACTCCACTTCAAGAGATACGGCAACCTTTATCAGACTCGAGACAAGGTTCAGCTAACGAGATAAGCAGATGACACTGATCAGCAATGGAACCACTGCAGCCACAGAGCCATTCGTCTGCACAGGCCTCATGGAACCAGCGAAGGACTCCAGTGGGCAGCTGAGAAGACTGCTGTGAACCCTGAGTTCTGCTGGGCACTGAGCAAACCCACTGGAGCTTGTTCTTCCCTCACTTCTACTTTCTTCCTTTTCTCTCCTCCCCCCACCCAGAGCTTTGCCCTCTCCAGCTGCTTCTATTCATCTCATCTATTTCGTTAGAGACTCAGCACAACAAAAAGCTCCATTGCAAAATGAGTACCGAGGCTGGATGGAAAACCTGCAGCTTCAGGCTCTCTCCTGGAACACAGTCAGGGCTTCAGGCATGGCCCAGAAAACACTATGGGCCACTCTTTATCAGCTGGCTGGTGCCATCAGCTCTGCCACAGATGAGAGAGCTCTGGCTCCAGGGACGGCTCTGGCTGGAGGGGAGTCACACTGCTGCTGGAGGCCTCCTGCTCAAGGGCACACATCTTGTTCTACAAGTAACAGGTGTGCAGGGAATCAATGAATCATAGAACTGTTTGGGTTGGAAAAGACCTCACTGAGTCCAACCATAAACCCAACACCACCATGGCCACTAAAATCCTGTCCCCAGGTGCCATGGCCACATGTTCCTCAAACACCTCCAGGGATGGGGACTCCACCACCTTCCTGGGCAGCCTGTGCCATCCCTGACAGCTCTATGTTACTCAGATGCCCATGGGCACACCTGGGTGTCTGTGGGCAGCACTCAAAACAAAAAGATAATGAAGAAGCCTTTCTGCAAGCAGCCAGGGACCAATCCACCCAGCAGGGCAGCATTTGCATCTGCAGAGGAAAGAGACACTAATTAAACAAGGTTGAACACACAAGGTTTCCACAGAGCCATGGAGTGGAATGGGTTGGAAGGGGCTTTAAAGCTCATCTAGTTGCAGCCCCCCCTGCCATGGGCAGAGACACGTTCCCCTTGCCCCGTGGAAGGTGCCTGTTGTCTTGTACAAAGAACCCTCAGCTCCTGGAGATTATTCCACGCTCAGGCACTTCACCATCTGCATTCACAGTGGCCCTGCTCTGCCCATCACGGTGAGCTGATGCAGCAGAAGTCAACCACTACAGGGAGCACTCTTGTAGTAAGAAATCAGCTGAAAACCACAGCAGATCACCTTCTAGGAGTGGCTCTGAGATCAGCTGCAGGGGGCACAGCAGTGCCTCCCCTCAGCCTCCCACCACCAATCGCCCTCAGCTGTCATTCAGCACTATTGCTGTGAAGCTTCGTCCAAGTTCCTCACACCTGTGGACATGCTTTGTGCATAAAAGGGATTTTCCTAGACACACATTTTGGGTAAAAAGGGCACTTCTGTTCCTACCTGCAAGTCAATTTATAAACCAATTACAGTCCCCTGACAGGGGAGATTTAGAAAGCTGGATTTGAGGGTCCTTGGACTTTGACAGCTTGAGCCAAACTGAGCCTGCCCTCAGGAAAATCTGCTGATGATGTGTCTGCTCCATCCCTAATTCTTTGCCAAAGGAGATAGTGGCTAATGCAGGTCACTGAACCAGCCCCTGGTTCTCAGGGGAGCCCAGCTCCATGGGCTCTTGTTAGCTGCCATGCATCATGTGCTGGGGGGAGGGCAGGAGGTACTTTCCGAGGCAAGCCAGGCACCAGCACCAGCCAGGCACCGGCTGTGCCCTGTACGCAAGTGGGACACAGCCTGGACTCACTGACTAGCACAGGACCAGACAGGCTATCAGCTGTCAGATGCCCTGCGAACAGCACAGCAGAGCTGTGGGGCACTGGGTTGAGAAGTGGTGAACTCCATACATTCAGTTCTTTGAGATTCACTGTTACAAAGAGGTTAAAGACTTCTGCTCCCACCAAGCTGACTGCCAGCTGATACCCCCAGATACTGCCGAGACAGGAAGAGAGACAGTGAGTACCTTTGTGCTTCCTGGAACACATTTCCTTTCTAATGATGTTTATCAACTCCTCTAGTTTCAGATGAAATGCCATGGGGTAGGAGCTCAGAAACATCCCCAAGGATCTCTGCAATAATGGGAGACCTCTCTGACTGTGTAGGAGGAGAGTCTCTAGCAGGAGAGGGAAGAAATGCTTTGAGGGCAGGCAGAAGTCAAAAGCACCCCTGTGTCTTAACACATACACCACAGCTTCTTAAACATTCAAGGGAAAACTAATTACATGAAGAATTAAAAAGATGAGCTGCTGGAAGACCTCACGCTCAGCCCCTGCTGCCTCGCTGCTGTTTCCATTCCAGTGAGCACTTTCTGGTGCCTTCCGAGGAGCCACCCTAGAGCATAAAGCAGAAGCAGCAGACACAAGTCGCTGGGAGCTGCTGCCTGGTGTGCAGCCACTCTGGCTGGGAAGTGCTGCGAGAAGGCTCTACCAGGATCGTTTTGGCTGCTGCTTAGGGTACTTTGTGGTTGTAATGTGACAATGATTAAACCACAAATGATTTAGCGGGGTTTGCTGTTGTTGCAGGGTGGGTTTTTTCACCAGCACGGATGTCACAATCTTATTAAAAAAATGAGTATGGCAAGGTTGTAGCAACTTCTCCTTAGGCTGTGCTAAGGTTAAGCTAATTTAATTTCTGAGTGTCCACAGAAAAGGTCGAGAGGCCTGATGTCCCTTGGTGCTGCCACCGAAATGCAGGCACAACTCACAGTCCCAGTCCAGCCAGCATCCTGCTGCAACAGATGACAATCTGCCAGCGTGCAGGGGCCATAGCAGACAGAAAACAGCTTCAGTTAAAATATCAGCCCAAGCCCTATTTCAATACCAAAAAAAAATTACTTCTTTCCTCTTCCCTTGGGTGCTGGAGAAGAATCTGTTTCACTTCTGATGCTGATGTTTCCCTCTGGGCCCACTGGACTCAGTGGCTGCTCAGCTTTGGGGTCTGGTTTCTCCCAGCCCCAGCTAAGGCAGCTCTGCAATGGGGCAGGGAACCAAAGCACTGCACCCAGCTCTGACGCTGGGGAGGGTGAAGCTGTGCCAAGCTCCCTGTGCTGTGGACGACGTCCCCTTGTTCAGGGGTGCAGTGTTAGGCTGCACTTTCCATCTGGCTGCCAAGTGGTGAGCAAAGCCTCTTAACCTTCCTGTTCTAAAAAGGTGGAAGGAGCTGCACTGACTTTGTTGCACCTGCAGACGCCTGCCACACTGACTGCAGGGCTTGCCAGGGCCTTAGCCTGCTCTGTGCCACGGCTGCTGCAGCTCCAAATCAGGGCGGGCTCCTTCAGAAACCATCCCTCAGCTCCCTAGTAAGATGCACCTCCCTGAGAGGTGCCCGACTGACCAAGGGGACACACGGCTGACTCCTCACCTCCTCTGGAATTCCTGCCTCTTCTTCCAAAGGCTGAGAACAATGATGCTGCTTGGCTGTACCAGCACAAGGCTTTTGCATCAGAGTGACCAAAGTTTCAGCTGGCAAACCCAGGCTCCCCATCACAACCACTGCACAGGATCATCTGTAACACGTCAGAGACAAGAGCCTGCCAGGCTGCAGCCTGTAGAAAAGCAACTGGAATAGATGCAGACATGGACAAGTGAAGGCAGTTGTGTCTAGAACGATGCAGCACAGGAACTGTGGAGCCTACTGCTCCTTCCAGGTGTATGCTGAGAAAAGGAGGAAAAAGATTGGAGGAAGGAGGGAACTGCTTGGAGGGAGTGACTGAAGTATGGAAACTTATCAGTGCCTGTAGCTTTCAGAAGACTCTGGCTAGATAAGATTGAGGGCAGTCAGCACAACCTGTGTCCTGCAGGTTTGCACTCAGCAGCCGCAGCTGCTGCAGTGCCAGGATCGAAGGACTCCTGGACTTTGTCCTTCAACCCAAGTTACCGTGTGTGAGGAGTGCATGCCCTGAACACTGAACTGGAGATCAGCACGCGTCAGACATGCAAAAGCAGCCTACTCCCCTCAAATCACTGCTAAAATCAGAACTGTGCAGTCCTACAGTATCACCTGCTACAGCTGGGGAACAAATAGCTTTAACCCAAACCCCACTCACCAGAGAAAGGCTGAAATGCTGCAGCCAACACAGGTTCCAAGCCTGCCAGCACTTCTTGGTGCATTTGCTTTGCACCACAGCACCTTTGAAGAGCCACCGGAAGCAGTGGGAGACCTACTGCACGCAGTGGGGCTGGAAAGGTGCAGGATGGTCCTGAGCCATGGCAGTTCCTGCAGGCACTGCCCCTGAAGTGCTGCCCAGAGAAGCCCCCGCAGGGAGCGCAGGGCAGAAAGGCCCGGCTGTTGCACTTGGGAGTAACCCAGGGTTGCTTTAGTCCTCCTAACCTTGCAGTGGTCACTGCATGCATGGGTCAGCTCCCACGGGATTTGCAGACTGCAATCCTGCATTTCAACAGCCTGGGACTGTCAGCTCTGCTGAGGCTGGCAGAACAAGATGGCCTTTTTCTGGCACCCCTTGTGTAGGTTACTACTCCCCTGGGCAAGGTTAGGCTTGGGAGGTGCCAGCCAACGCCACTGGTTTTACAGCGTAACACCTGGCAGGAGTGAAGGACTGCAGTTGACAGCATTCCCGGGAAGGATGGCCATTGCTCTTTAAAGGAAGGCCTCAGCCAGACCCACAGGAAGGTCTAATGCCCTCCCCTCTGGATCACTCTGCATCTTACACAGTTCAGCCCTAAATCTTCTGCATGTGAGAAAGAAATGACCAGGTGAAAGGGTTACTGCTAGCTGGAGAGAAACACCTTCAGATGCCTATTCCCAGCTGCAAAGTGCAGGACCTGACCTGCTGAAACAGCCAGAGCAGGACCAGAGGTCACCAGGGCCACAGAGAACTTTGTGCAGTCCAGTCCAGACAGCTGCTGGGCTATGGTCAGTGCCTGTCTTCTCTGAGCCTCTCCCCTCCTCTTTACCTCAGAAGACTTCAGTCTTTTGGGAACTACTTCTCTGCTTGTACTCAGCACCTACAGCCAAAAGGAACCTGTTGCCTGTGAGCTCCAAGGGCCAGCTGACAGCTCCATGTTTAATCAGATGATGTTTTCCTTGCAGGACACCTTGGTTTGCTCCTTTGCCTGAAATGTTTCTGACTGCACTGCCTTTGGAAGTGTACTGGAATGTCCTTACTTACTCCAGGGTTACATGGTAATCCATGAAATCTGCAATGGCTCATGCCTGATCCTGCAAGAAAGGGTTTAAGAGCTTAGTGACCCCCTGCCTTTCTGTGTAATCTGACTGCTAAGAAAGCTATGAGGCAAGGAATCCTTCAGCCTCAACAGGGAGAAACCTCCACCTCCTTTTGCCAGAGATGTTAGTCCTGGGATGGAGCTTTCCTCCAGGAGGTTCCTCAACAGCATTCAGCAAGGCCTGAAAGCCAGAGGCAGGATGATCCTTGCTCTGCAGGACAGTAAAAGCAGGACCTGGGGACATGCACCTCCCCCTGGGCACGATCTCCAGCCTGAGCAAAGGCAGAGAGACCACAGAGCCATGTCAGTGCTTGCACACTGCAAGGAATGGGCCTGGAAAACAAAACTTCTGTGCCAATTTGGAGCTACTTTTGGTTTTTGTTTCAGTGAAACACATAAACACCAACCAGCAAATACTCCAGTTGCTCACATTGTAGTTTGGGTTCAGTGGGGACTTGGGATGGATGAGCTTTAAAAGTCACATAAAGGCAGAGACAGGGAACCGTGTGGCTGCCAATCTGACCTCACTCAGCTCTTCCTTGGCTGCGCTCTGCCAGACCAAGAGATCTTTTTTTAACTGGAATTTAGGACAATAGACCTTACTGACTGAGGTGTTTGAAATCCTCCTCCCTCTCCCCTCAGACACTAACATCTACAACCCAAGACCAACCAAAGGGTTTAAAAGCACCACCAGAAAGCATGCAGGAGCTCTGCAGAGGCAGCAGGAATGCTGAGCACGAGCAGCTCTCTTCCTTCCCCTTCTCCTGTGACTTCCCACTACTACTCAGAGAAGCTAGGGAGGAACATTCAGAGGTCCCAGTGTGCAGCTGCAAAGGGATGGAAACGGAAAGTATGTGATTGCTCATTAATCTTAAAGACTCTGTTTATGATTCAGGGCATTAATCCAAGTTAGCTTTAATTGCAAGACTCACAGATAAGCTTATTTCCTTTTCATTTCCTCTCAGCACAGCGGCATTTGAGAGACCTCAGTTGTTCTATAAACAGAAACTGTAAACAGGAACTTTCCATATGCAGAAGCCACACTCTCCTCGCACTAGGAATTCCATGCCCAGAACCCTAACTATTCATATTCTCTAAGTGCTCAAGATGATGACCCAGAGAATAAGGGCAGTCATCAGCTGAGAGGCTGCCCACAGTGTAAGTGCCCAACCATTTCTAAATGACCACGGGAGAAGGCACTCCGCAGCAGCTGCCTAAGCACTGCTGGGCTCCTCTGTATCTCTGGCAGTGACACAGGTGGGACCCAAGCCTTGCTCAGGGCTGGGGCCAGCAGCAATGCATTCCATACACAGCACCTGCAGCACAGCTCGGGCTGCAGCGTGCCACCTCCCCTCTCTGCAGCTGCAGCTGAGCACACAGCCACTGGTCCTCACCTGCACCATTCCTGCTTACAGCACTCACACCGTCAGGGGCCATTATGGAGTGTAGCTGGACACTGGCTGCAGCATGCAGCTGGGGTGAAGAATGGAGTGAGACAGAGTGGATTTGGGAGCAATGCTCACGAGTCCTTTCAAGGGCTTCAGATATTTCCACTGCCAACAGCCACATCAAGCTTGCTCACCAAGGGTCTAACCTAGCCCTGGAGCAGTTCATGGTCTCCTGCTGAGATCTCCCAGCCTGTCAGGTGGCACTGACCAGCCTCCTGCCTGCTGACATTGTGCCACCCAACACTTTGCTTTCCACCACAGGTTGCTTTCGAAGCCTGGGCAGCCACAGGGGTGAGGCAGCACTAGACTGAGCAGGAGTTTCACGGTTATGTCCCATGTCTGACATGTCCCACTTCAGTCCTCTGGCTATATAACCACCTGCTCCTGTAGGTCTTGCTGCTGCCACTGCCATTTTCAGGCCTGCAATACAGCTTCTAAAACCTCTCAGAGGTTTTTCCACTGACACCAGAGGAACGCACCCAGCTCTGCAATGTGGGCAGCTGGCCGAAGGACAAAAGCACAACACCCATTTGTGTGTCACTGCAGAGAAGAGAACTCTCAGGGAGAAGAGCCTCAGAAGTACCTCGGCAGACTCCAAAAGCTTCCATCAGAGCAACCAAGCTTTCCCACCAACCAGAAGATGCAAATCCACAGGGAGCCCCAGGTTCCTTTAGTTCTATGGCCACCTTCCTTCCAACAGACTAACTCCAAGGGGAGCACAGCTCCTGCTAGACCACAGAAGAAATCTGTTCCCCACACACCTCTCTTCCATTTGCTGCAAAAGTTGAAAACATGCAGGAAAAGAACTAAGAGACTTCACCAAAAAGCATGGCAAAGGCCACCTGCATGTTGCTACCAGGAATCAGCAGCCATTCCTGCCTCAGACTGGCTGCCAGCAGGGTGCCAGGTAACCTGCCTCACACAACTGCTTGTTTGCTTCTTTAACATTTGCCCATCTCTATTTTCACTACTGTCTGCCTCGGCAGCCTGGGATCTGCTTTGCAGACTGGCTGGGCACGCACAGCTGCTACAGAGGCCACAACAACTGGGGTTTGAGCAAGAGTGCTCAATGTCCTTAAGAAAGCCTTGGCACCCCAGGGAGCCCACAGCTCTGACACTGGCCACTCCAGCCTGGCTGCCACTGCCGCCAGGAGGGGACTCACTGCACATTTCACATCACTGGGATGACGTGCAAGTGAAGGTACTGCCTGGCAAGCACCTGTGCACTCTTGTGATGGGTATCCTGAGCACAGTTGGCCAGGATGTCAGCAACTCTGGCTTCAGAGCAGGATTTGCACAGCAGGGAACGAGTAGCTCTGGGCCAGGCCTGGAACAAAAGGCTGAAACAAATGACTGAGAAGTTGGTCCTTAGCTCAGCTCTCATTGTTCCAAGCACTGCATGAAGACAGCAGAGGGACAACCAATGGATGCACCTACAAAATTTGAATTCCACTCATCCTTGGAGCTGAGACCTTCAAGTTCTCCTCATTTACTTTGGGGAGATTTGAAGTGCATAAGCTGAGTTCATTAGGGATGGAAGTAAGCTAGGCGATGCACTCCAAGAATGCAGCTGGTGTGCCTCAACCAATGCAGTAAACCTAAAGAGACCGGGAAGCAGTGCAGCAGTGAGACAAACAGGGTCCTGACTGTGCAGCAGCCTGGGCTGGGACATTGGCCTGGCAATTGCACTTCACTCTCATGCACAATCCTTTGCAATTCTCCCTGCACAAAGCCAAGTGTTTCTTAAAGCCTGGAGTAAGCAGCATAAGATTCCTCAGCCACTGAAGCAGAGATGCTACCTTCTTCCCTGATCACAGGACTGACCTTGTAGGAAAGAGACAATTATGCCACTGCCACACAGGCAAACCTTTCTCCATGGGAGGGCTGTGTTCAGCAGTTTCCCAGGTGCTGCTTGTGCAGGACTGGGCCCTGTCTTTCTCCCCTTCTGTGCCAGGAGCTGCAGGGGCTGGCCTGAGTTTGGGTGAGAAGCCCGTGGAGTTTGTTACCTCTCAGAATAGCTGAGCTGCCTGCAGAAGGGCTCTGTGTTCAGCTGAAGGCAGACTGACCAGACGCACCGAGCCATCTGCACGCTGGGGGCATGCCCAGGGCGTAGCCAGGAGCCTGCTTTTCCACCATAAAACAGACTGTGTTGGAGTAGTTCTGAATTCTGGTGACAAACTGGGTTAGGAGGAGCAGCACCTGCCAGAAGTCACCTCTCACAAGAGTCAGTCAGGTTCATGTGACAGCCAAACCAAGGGAAGAAATGCTCACCTCTGAACTGCAGGAACCACCTGCAGCAAGTGGGGCAGGCTGCTGGCAACCCTCGGACCCCCCAGCCAGCATTAGGTAACCAGTGCCGGGTCAGTCACTCCCCATGAGGACTCGCTCCCTATCTCACACTGAGAAGGACTCTGGAAAACATTAACCTTTTGAAGACAGTAACTCCATGTTCCCAGCGACCCTTTGCCACAGGCACCCTGGAGGCCCACTTCCTGCAGCGGCTGCCTGCCCGGCCCAAGGATGGCCACGGCACTGCACTGCCTTTGACCTCAGCAGCCAGGCAAAAGGAAGAGTAACAATCGCGACGGCAAAGCGGGCAGGGGCGCCACAACTCTGCAATCCCACCAACCACATGGGGCTCTGCACTCACTGCCTCCAAACCTGCGGCTGCTCTGCCTCCTTCCTCCTCTCGGTGCGTCACACTGCTCTCAGCAGCAACAGCCTCTGGTCTTTGCTGTGCCTTCGGGAGCTTGCAGAGGAGAAGAGGCTGCCATTGTCAGGGCTCTCCCCACCAACCACAGCTGGTTTACAAGCTGCAGAAGAGGTGGGCCACGAGCCCCAAGCAGACTTTGCCAGGTGGTGACAGCTTTTACTCGCTGCCGTGTGCCCTGCCTCTGTGCCACCGTGTTCCTTTCCAGCGCTTCCTAAAGTCCAGGCAGAAGTGTCTTGACAGCCTGAGTGCTGCCAGCAAGCCCGCGGGTGCCCGCTGGCAGGGGCCAGCCTCCTACCTGGCTTGACTGCTGCCATGACGGCGCGCGATGCCCGCAGCACGGCCTCGTAGATGGCTCTCTGGGCAGCGGTGAACTTGCCATTGGCAGGGAAGGTGCAAGTGATGTCAGAGCCGTAGCAGTAGTACTCTCCTCCCATATCAAACAGGCTAGGAAGGGAACAGAGGTGAGAAGAGAATGTTTCACTCCAAAGAAGGTGTTTCTCTTGTTCTGTGCTGAAGAGTCATCTGCCTCTTGGTAGCTGGCCAGATGATCACCCCTTGAATGCTGTTCCTAAGCAAAATGAGATGCCAGTCCCCTGGACTCTCCTGGCACTACATGTGGATGGACACCCTGCCAGGTTGCCCTGGCCCCAGAGGGAAGCACCGAGAGAAAGCACAAAGGAAGAGAACAAGGGCATGAGGAACCCACTCTCAGTTCTTCAGTGCCAGTTCCCAGGACAGACCTCTTCTCAGAAACAAAACCATCTCTTTTTTTCCTTTCCTGAGCGATGCTGGGCCCACTTGAGGAGTCTGCCCTCAAAACCTAACAGAGAAATGCTAACTAAACTATGGTTTCTTGTGTCTGAGAGTCTGAGAGTCACCTGATGGCTTCAATAAAACATCCCCAGCAAAGGCTGACTGCTGCTGGTCGCAGTGCAGACTCTGCTTTAGGTCAGCCTCACCCAGCAGGGACTAAAGCAGCAAGGATTATAGGTAGCTCAACCAGAGAAGAACATTTATCAGGGTCTTCTGCATCAGAGGCAGAAAAGAAATAACAAATGAGTGCTCTCTGATAGGGGCACAAGGGAAAAGCTTTCCCCTTGAGAGGCAGACTTGTTCTGTGTACGAATCTGTGCTGCACCCCTGATGGTTCTGCTGAGATCAACTGACAGGGTGAGCAGGGGGTTCTCTATGCCCCTGTGAGGACCAGCTGAGCCATCTGCAATTCTATGCTTATTGAGCCTACCTGATAAGGCACTGCACTGGTTTCAGCAGGCTCCAAAATCAGCAAATAACCACCCACCACTTGGCTCAAGCAATACCTGAGCAGATAAGTTCCCTGCCCAGCCTGTGATCGCATACAAGACTTTGGTCTTGACACACAGCAGTTATGCGACCTCCTGATTCCTCAGGTAATGAACCAGAGATGAAATCTGCTGATCTAAGACATCTTCTTCTAAGTCTGCCTCTGCAGGCCTTTGCAAACTCCCTCTGCAGCCTTCTTGTAGCCCCTTCAGGTACTGGCAGGTTGCTCTCAGGTCTGCCTCTTAGGCTGCAGTACTCCAGGTGAGGTCTCACATTAAACAGTAATGATAAATGAACAATATTGAATCAAGAGTCATTAAACCATCCTAGGTTTTACCCTGCTTGTTGTCTGTAAAGAGATGAACACCCTGGGTCATCCCAGTCCAGTAGCAGCCACAGCAGCTTCACACTTCCAGGTCTTATCAGCCTATGCTGGGCATGGCAAGCCAAGCCATGCCCAAGCCTCTAACAATTGTAACTCATTTAGAGGGTGTGCTGGTTTGAGGCTAATTAGAATATTTTAATGGAGAAAATTACACTCTAGGCTGTGAAGGGAAAGCATCATGATGTCTACTTCACTCATACGCTTGCTAAGAAATTGTTTGGGAACACTAACCAAAACATTAGATAGGTCAGTCTCTCTCTGTCGCTGGCTGGAGCAGGAGCTGCTGGTGGGATCTAGCAGCTTCTGCCTCTGGCTCCTCTGCCGATTAATCCTCACTAACCACTTTTCTTCTAACCCCCTTGGCCGATCCTCCTAATTTACCTTGCACGTAAGGCAAACCTTGGGGTAAGGTACAGGGGTGGGGAGAAGGTGGAAGGGTGGTTGGGAGCCCCTCCTGGGGTCTCTGATTTCTGGGAGGGGAGTTGTGTTGCTGTATTACCTTTAACTTGTACATTTCTGTAAATATTCTGTATATAGTGTAAATATCTGCTGCACATTGTGCAAAGCTGTAAATAGAGCTTCATCTTTTAACTTCCAGCTGACTGAGTTCTAGTCTGGGTCATTTCACAAGGTGTGGGGGGGGTGGGGAACTCCCAAACCTTCACAGAGGGGACAACTACAAAGCTGTCTCACATACACTACAGAGAGCATAACATTAAGAGGCAGCCCAGAACACAGCAGTGAAAGGAAAGCTACAGTCTGTTAGAACCAAGGTGCTAAGACCCAGTGACCTCTGGGGAACAGCCTCACTCCTTCCTGAGAGGAGCAGCTGCTGACAGCCACAGGCTCAGGCAGACCAACACCAGCACTAACTCCAGCAAAGACATTTATCTTCAATAAAATTCAGTTGCTGCCGATTAGCATAAAATTAATACAGTATATAGGTGTAATCAAAAGGCAAAGCCCCACACTGGCTGAAAGCAACAAGTGTTAATCCAGTCGAGGGACTGAGCCAAGGAATCGTTTCAGAATTGGATGAGCAGTTGGTTTTGCAATCCAGCAGTAAGTAGCACAATGCACTTCAGACTATTATTAGAAACAAAGGCATCACTCACAACAAGCCCTTTCAAAACTCCAGACTGAAAAGTTAAGGCTTCCCATCAGTTTTGCATACTGTTACAGCACCAAACTTCAAAATGCAGCAAAACTGAGGGCGCCCAAATGCAAATTCTGGCCTCAGCCACACGAACTGGGTGAGCATTTGCACCTGACACAGGAATATCCGGGGCTCTGCAGAGTAGTGCTCTCAGCGGTAAACACAGTGCTTCCTTCTGCAGGAGGAGCTGTGTCCGTAGCAGTGCTCGGCTGGCAAGGGGAGGACTTGAGTCATCCGACCGAAAGGGCTCGGGCAGCTCCTGGTTTCCAGTGCAACACTGCCCCCAGCTGGGCACACAGCTCTGCTTCCCGGGCTGGCATCCTGCAGCGTGCTGAGGCGCGGTGTGAATTCCAGCGAAGGCTGCGGGAGAGCCACAGCCAACCCCTGTCAGCTTAGGTAATCTTCCTCTGGCACAGCTAAGTCTTTTGGCTGGCTTATTGAAAGTCCTCTCAGTGTTTTGCCGTGGGCAGGGACACCTCCCACCAGCACAGGTTGCTCAAGGCCTCATCCAACCTGGCCTTGAACACCCCCAGGGAAAGAGCATCTACAACCTCCCTAGCCAGCCTGTGCCAGTATCTGCCCACCCTCACTCTAAAGAATTTCTTCCTATCTCCAGTCTCAATCTGCCCTCCTCAAGCTTCAATTCATTCCCTTTTATCCTGTCACAACAAGCCCTTGTAAAAACTCCCTTCCCAGCTTTCTTGCAGCCCCCTTCAAGTACTGGAAGGCTGCTCTAAGGTCTCCCCAGTGCCTTCAGTAGCAGCTGAGTGCACATATCTAAACTTCCCTCAAGCCACTGATTGCTATACTAACCACTATTCTTTTTGCTACTTCTTTTGGGATTAGTATTTCAGAGGCCCCAAATGGCATCCCCAATGGCAGCCTGGCTCAGCAAGCCAGTCCTTAGGAACAGGAGGTGTCCTTACAGCCCCTGCCTTGCGCTGAGATCTTTTGGCACAGAAACTATACCTGAAGAAAGGTGGAATACAGTGAAGCAGCAGAGATGGGATCCCAGACCACTTTCTTACCAAACCCATTCGATGTAGATTATCAAAAATTAACATGATGAACCCAGACAGTTCAAAACCTGCCAGAGGTTTTAAAGGAGTCAGAGCCTTACAAAGGAGGAGCACAAATCCAAAAGCAGAAGCACTTTTGCCTGTGACCCCTGCTGCTGCCACCAAAGCCTGGGAACTCGCCAAGAGCCAGCAGAGCATGCATGTGAGTGCTCTGGAGCAGCAAGGCATTGCTCCTCCAAACGGATGTTTTGAACATTCAGCTGCTTCATGGACTGATTTGCAAATAGTGCACTGCTTTGGACATAAAAGCCTGAGCAGCACATTTCTGTAACCTCCTGGCTGTTAGTCACAGCCACCAGATAATGCTAAGAAAGGACAGGAAGATCTGCAGAAGGGCAGAGGGCATTCCAAGTGCCCTGCTGCACACAGGCACAGGGTTGTTCTTTAGCTTGGTACCTAAATACAGCAGAGCAGAAGCGATGCTCACCACTGCAGAGCTGCCTTTTTTCCCTGTCAGGGCTTCCTGGCGTTACCCGACAGAGGGCTCCCGGTAGCTGCTCAAGCTGCCCAGAAAGCCAAGACCAGCAGCTACAGCACAGCCACAGCCGCCTGCAGGCTGTTGTGCTCCTGACCTCTTCTGGGTTGGCAGATTCTGCTTTCCTAACATCAGAGGCTAACAAAACCGGCAGGAAGTCTGACTTTGAGAGGAGTCCTGGTGTGTGCTCTTGGGGTTCAGGAAGGACTCTGGTCACCCCCTGAGCTTCTCCAGACTAACCAGCCCCAGGGCTCTCAGCATTTCTTCACAGCAGCCCAAACAGTCCTCACAGCCTCCGCTGGACTCTGCCCAGCAGATCCCTGTCTCTCTCGCATTGGGGAGCCCAGAAGTGGACTCAGTACTGCAGTGAAGCTGCAGAGCATGCAGACAGGTAAGGCAGCTGGAGGAGCGTGGCTGTGTCTGCAGCTGCACCATGGCTGTGCCGAACTTGGAGCAAAACCTTGACAGAATTGATGGCACAATACAGAACCAGAAGCAGCCTCCTCTAACCAGGACTGAGTCTAATGCCCTCAGACATTCAAAAGCCTACCTTGAGCATGGGGAGTCTAGGGGCACAGAGACATTAGGTAGACCTAATCCATACTGCAATCAGATGCAGTGCTTCAGGAAGTGGCCACCACTCTCCCAGCCCTTCCCATTGCTGGAGCCGAGGCTTGGAGCTGAGGTTCAGGAGCAAGCTCAGATAACAGTACCTGCAGCTCTCCTTGCACTCTGAACACAGGCATTTCTTCAGCTAAATTTGAAGTGCCCCTGGCAGAGAAGGGCTTGAAAGCAATCTCTCTGTGCCCTGGAGGGAACACGCAGGTCCGCAAGATCTCTGGAAGAAACCTGCCTAGTGCAGCAAGCAACACACTGTGCTGTAAGGATCTAGACTGAGCCCAAGTACAGTACACACAAGGCAGGTGTGGGGACACACAGGATACTCTAAGCCTTGACTCACCACAGGTCTCCATCTTCAATAGTCCTGTCATTAGGGGCCCCGGCATGGCCGTAGTGCAGCACAGAGGAGTTCTCCCCACTGAGATGGAAAAAAAAGCAGTAAGGTTAATGGAGGAGGAACACTGCAAGCGTGGGGCACTGTAGCCAACAGAGTGCTGTGTGTCACATGGAAAATGCTGCAGGAACCACCACAGGCCCTGCCCCTCCAGGTTGGAGTTCACCCAGCAGGAGTGGGCACTGAAAGGGCATTTTGCTGCCCCAAGGTAGAACCTCCTTGCAGAAGGAGCTGGGCACAGTTCACAGGAACACTTCCCACGCCCATGGCAGTGCTAGGAAAACAGCCAAGCAAGGGTCACTTCTCAACCCACAGCCTTCCTTAGGTACTGCCTCGATTGTCTCCCTGTGCCAGGGTAACGCGGCAAGGCACAAAGCCCAGCCCTGCACCGCACCAAACCCAACCTGCCCAGCTGCTCCAAACCCATCTGCAGGGGCTCTGTGCCATGGCTCCAGTTGACAGCCACTGCACCAGGCACACTGCACCCTGCTCGGCTGCACCCATGCCAACTGGTGGCACACCACACCAGCGGCACACCACACCAGCAGCACCCCACGCCTGCTGGTGGTACCACATGCCAGCTGGTGGCGCACCACGACAGCACCCCATGCCAGCAGCAGCCCATGCCAGCTGGTGGTACGCCACACCAGCAGCACCCCACGCCAGCCAGTGGCACTCCATGCCAGCAGCCCACACCAGCCAGCAGTGCTGACAGGCCTCAGAGTTCTGGCACTTCTCTGACCTCTTATTAAAAGCCACACTGATTTTTGCTCCCAGACAGCCTTCAGATTTGGTTGTTGACTCCCAGGAACAAAAGCTCTCCAGAGAAGCCTGGGCCCTTGTTCTGCACTTCTGCGGTTCCAGGAGCCACTCAGTGCCCTGCATCTGTCCTCAGCATCCTTCTTTTCATTGACATCCCCTCAAGCCTATCAACCATCAGTTAACTTCTGGTAAAGACCTTGAGTTTAACCTCTTTTTGTTTTGGGTCTCTCCTCAGACAGCTGCGTGCTCACACACCCCCCACACCCCTCCTCTCCTTTTTTGCTCCTCACAACATTAGAATGGCATCAAACCTAAAAATACAGCTGCTGGGACGGGGTTACTGCAGCAGCTCTCTGACCCTGCTGGCTGCCTTGCCAGGCTGCAGTCCACCTTGCAGAAAAGCTCTGCTAGGCACTCTGTTCAAACCTGTCTCCTCCAGCTTGTGACAGTGCAACACTTCTGTATCTTAGGTGAAAGGAGTCTGAGGCTCAACTCCATGGAATCTCTTGTGGTGCCTCCAGTGTGCCATGGGAGGTACTGCTTATAGCAGGAACAACAGCAGCCAAATGTGCAGGGCCTCACAAAGAGCTCACCTTCAGGGTACAGCCAGTGCTGGTGAACAGCTGAGGGGACCACTGCTCGCTCAGGTGTAACAGTTCCACCAGCAGTGGTTATGGAGTAGTGGATGCTGCCTGGGGATTCTGAAGGCTGGATGATGCTGATGCTATGAAAGTAGCAAAGGTTGTCTGTGCAGTTAGGCACCGCCTGCAGTCAGGCAGTGGAGTGTCCCGAGTCACTGTTGTGTTTCAGGACAATGGGAATGGTTTTATAAAGACCACTGCAGCTCCTGCAATGACCTCTGCTTCATGGTTACCCCACCCCACCGCACTGCAGGGGCTTAGCAGGACACACGAGCGGTGTATGAACTGCTGCTGAAGTGCACTTCAAGGGCAGCCCTTCTCTGTCTGTGGTGGTCTGCAGAGGTGCTGACCTCCAGGAAGGTAGCTGCCAGTGGCCCACAGCTCTTCACAGCACTTCATTCTGAATCCTGATGCATTGGTGCAATACTGATGGAGCTTTCAGAAGCAGCTCCAACACAGCTTCTGTGTCCTGCTAAGCCCCTCCAGTGCGTTGGGATGGGACAACCACGAAGGTCCTTTCTGGAGCTGAGCAACTGTTGGTGTCTCCACGGGGCCACAAGGAACCGCCAAGACAAGCACCTGTTAAATGTTTCTATTGGCTTAGCAAGGCCTCTGACGTTCTCCAGCCTCCTCAGCAGACCCTGCTCCTGGGTTCTGATTCGCTGCAAGTGAAGGTCAAGGCTCCATGGCTGTGGAAGCAATCACAGACAGCCTGGTTTTACCACCAGTGCCTGAGACAGCAGCCTGGAGCTGGAGCCTCGCTGCAACAGGGTGGTAATTCTCGTTATATGAAGGTACTTAAAATAGCAAACTTGTCAGACAATTTAGGTGCACACTTTGCCATAAAACTGCTCCTGCTGCAATTTTGCATATAAACTGGGGAACTGCATTTACAAATAAGTAACTGAGCAAGGAGCAGAAAGAAGCAAGGACACTAATTGCCCTTATTGCCTCTAGAGCAGTGTAACATTACTACCATTACAGGGAATATCTTTCATTGTGTGACTCCAATGGAAGGCAAACACTTGTGAGCAGTGGAGCACGCAAACCAACACAGACACCTCATGTGGCTGTCAGAGATCTCAGATCAGGCCACTTCCACTGACTAAACAATGCTGATCCCTCCACAAAGCACAGCTGTCCTTCAACATGAAGCCTGTACTATTCTCCTGGAACTCTGCACATACAGTATGTGTATTCCTGCAGCTGCAGGGAGAGCTATGCTAATGCTTTCCCAAATACAGTGCCTTCAACACCAGCAGTTAAGCAAGAAAAAGAGGAAACAATATCCAAACTCCAAAAAGCTTCATTTAGTCACCTTCTGAGCTCTGAGCAAAAGAATGCTGAAACTGCTAGGAAACACTTAGGTGTGTTTCAAAGAGTATAGCTCTGCAGCCCTCCTGCACAGTGCTATTTAACACACCAGCTGCACCACAGATCTGAGCACTGATCTGACCCCAGCTTGGGCAGCAGATGCTGGGCAGCCTCTGGAGTGCCTCTAAGACATGGTGCTTGTCACCTTCCTTGGTCTCTTTCAGAGGACACAGCTCCAGTCTTGCTCTGGTGACACCTGCAAACACATCATGTGTCTAAGAGGAACCATCTGACAGATATCCCATGGGAGACTGACCACAGACTGCAGGAGCTGAGCCCACAGCATCGACTCACCTGCCACAGATGCAAGTGTAGGAGGTGTGCCGCATGCCCCCACGAGCGTAGCAGTAGTGCTGGAACAGGCTGCAAAGGCAGAAAGGTGGCAATTAATGATAGATTCAAATCCACCACATGGCAGGGAGAAAAGCAAGGGCTGCTTCAGTACAGCTGTGCTGGTGCCAACTCACAGCTGCCCAGCACTGCTCCCTGCCCATGTCTGCTCAGTTAGGCACTCAAAGATAGCCCCACGATGGGCTGGGTAGGCTGGGGAGCAGCAAATGATCCCCAGAGAGTCCATTAGGCAGAGGTTAGAGTGCAGCTTGGCAACTCCTCATGGCAAACTTTTCCCTACCAGCTCCACAGGGAAAGGCACACCAGCTCATCTGCCCAGAGAACTAGCAGGAAGTTGACCAAACCCGCTGAAGTGGACTTGAGAAAGTCCCTTCTTGATGCATTCCAGGCACACCATCACACCAGGGAGCCTTCCTCCTGCTGCCCTCAGCCTATGGCTTCTGGATTCAGTGGAAGTGAAGCCCAACCAAGCCCTCACAGAGGAGCTCACCAGAAACAGCAAAACTCTTCAAAGTAATTTTAGTGGAAGTCCTCTCATTGTCACCACCTCCCCGATATCCTCTGCTGAATTCACCCTGCATACCCTGGGCTGTGTGAGGCCTGGGTGGCATCTCACCATGCTGTCCCCCCTCTGCAGACCAGACAGCAGAGCTGTCCCACTGTGCCAGGCCAGGCACTCCCTACTAGCGCAGGCTGAACAGATGGGCTCACACTTTGGTGTTGGCAGTGCCACACAGAAAACGCAGGCACTTCAGTTTCAGACTGTGGTGCCTTATGCCCTTCCCATTCTCAAACACAGGGAAAAAGCCCCAGACTCAGTGCCAATAGCAGGAAGGTAATGTCAGAACCTTAGGCTGGGGCCTCAACCACCTGCAAAAAGCATTCCAGCACCACAGCCTTCCCTTTGGTGTGTGCCAGGGACAGGGGAGGCAGAGCCCTGTGCTGGTTCTGGCGCTGCTGACCTGCTGGAGGAGCTCTTTGGCCTCTAAAGCATTAAAACAGAAGCTTCTGCTGTTCCAGAAGCTTGGAAGGCAGCTGAAAAGGCCAGGCCTGGCAGCCAGACGCTTGCAGAAATGCTCTGTACCTACACCTTCCCAACAGGCTGTCTTGGAATAGACACTCGAGGAGCCTTCTACAGGCTTCAGGTATGGTTGTCAAACTCTGAATTCCCTGAAACTCTCTGCAGCCTGCTCAGGAGATTCCCCTGTCCTCTGAGAGAGCTGTTTGCCTACTCCCCGTCACGCCTGCCTGCTGCATTCAAATGCTGACTGCCAAACCCTCCACCACTGCTGGTTCCTGCTGCTGAGCTGCCCCCAGCACAGGCCTGCCAGGCCAGCTCTGACCCCCTCCCAAGCCAGAGGCTGCCTCACCTCCTGGCCTGGAGCGTAGCAGGCCTGGCTGTCAGCAGAACTCTGCCAGAGCTGCTAAGCCTGCCAGGGGGCTGGGACAGGGAATACAATTAAGGGGTGCCCAGAGCACTGCCCCAGAGCTGCTAAGCGACTGACATCCAGAGCACAGGCAGCTGGAGAGGCTGCCATCACTGAGGCCTTGGCTGTGATGGGACTGTCACAAGCAATGGCTCCACACTGACCTGAACAACTGTGCCTGGGCTGGTAGAGGCACGGGAGCCTCCCTGAAGCAGCATGTGAGAGTCAAGCTGCATCTACTCCCAGCAGGGTGCACTGGCCTGGGGCAGAGCACAGCTGCTGGACGTGGGCTTCCTCCTGTCCTGTGCATGCTGCTGCCTGCCTCTCTGCAACTGCCCAGTGGTCGTAAGGCAGCTATACAGCAGCAGCAGCTCCTCCTGCATTGCTGCTGCATGACAGCTCCTCCTGCACTATGTCCTGCCCGGCTCTGACTTTCACAGAATGGCAGAAGAGAGGCCATGAATTGTTCTCAGTCTCATTGCTCCATTTCTAGCTCTAATAATTCCAGATCTCAACTGGTATACTTTAAATTAAATTTTTTGTAGTTTAACCCTATTTATCAACAGCTAATTAATGAGGTCTAAATCCTTTGATGACAGAATGATTAAACTGCCTTTTAACTAATCCATCTTTAATTAAAATGCTGCCAGCAAACCATTTCTGGGTGTGTAGAAAGGACACAGTTATAGATGCTTGCTCTTTAACTATGCATTATGTAAAGCCAATAATTAGAAGAACTCATGATTTCAATTATATTTTAATTACTGTTACATATAAAACATGCTTTAATAGATGTAATGCAATACATTTTCTTTCTTTACAACCCACTAATCATTCCTATTGGGGTGACAACCAAATAAAAGGAAGTTTAATACATGTACTGGTACAGGAATTCTGGGTTAGCTGTCAGCCAATTCTCTCTCCATTTCCTCTCTGCAGCAGAAAGATTCTTAATTACCTCCAGAGCTAACCCAGAGATGAATCCCCATAAATCCCTGTTAGCACTCTCAAAGGAGATTAGCCACATCTGACCAGAACAAAGAGAAAGGCTTTCTCCTCCTTACAGCACTCGCCTGTTTCAGTTTTCCCATCCAAAGCCACCTAGCCAAGGGACAGCTACAAGCTGCCATTTGCATCCCAATTCCTGCTCCTTTCCTTTGCAATTTTAGGGGGCAACAGGAGCCAAGAGATGCTTCAGTCACTGCAGGAGCCATCATGTTCCACTTATTTAGGGTATTCCTTGCCCCCATCTGGGAGGGGAGGGTGGCAGATGAAGATAATGTGGTGACTGCAGCCAGCTCCCCATTAGCTGCAGGGGTGGGCAGCTGAGACCTAAAGATGAAGGTGATGGATGTGTAACTCTTCCTTGCTTTGGCTCAGTCACTTCTGAATGCAAATACAGAACAAATTCTGTTGTTGGGACTCCCAGAGAGCTGCCCAGGAACACTCTACATCCTGTGGCAAGCCAACTGCATGTTAACAACAGCTACGTTTTGCTGAGACAACCCAAAATGCCACAAATTAAAAGTTATTAGACATGATTCTAAGCCCGCACGTTCCGAAGCAGTTAAACAGAGAAAATTCAGTCTCAGGGTTTGCTGCTTTCAGCAATCCAAATCTGGTAGGAGGAAACTCACTAGCCTAAGGCAGAAGTCTACTTGGTTTACCCACTCCAGTGCCTTGACACACGACCAAGCAGGGGCTGTGTGTCACTGCTCCTGACTTACAGGTTGTGTTGCCACAAGCCCAGCCCCACTCCTTGGACAGGTTAATGACCCTGCTGATGCACAGGGCTACTGTGAGTTCTCCCCACAAACCAGCTGGCGTGGAACAGTCTGGCAGTCCTGCACAGCCCAGAGCCCTCCCTGGCACACAGGCACTGAGGTGCCCCCAGCACAGAGCACAGCTGCTGCAGTCTGAGTTTCAGAAACCCTGTACAGAAAATCCTCTCCCTTTTGGTCTCTTTCTGCCTGTAGAGCAAACCGAGGCCAGGGGATACATTTGGCAGCCTTATGAGGTGCACTCTCTGTTTACAATGAGCCAGCAAGGCCAGCATAGTGCTCTGTGTATGAGCTGGATCCTTGAGACAGGAGCTCTCTGGGCAGGTCAGGTGGGAGGTCCATACATTCCCACACACTGAGGTGCCAGTAGGCTCTACCCAGGGTTACTGAGCACACTGCTTCCTTATGAAAACCTTACAGCAGCTTTTGCTTGGAACTCCCACCCAGACCACCACCAGACCTGGCCCCTCCACCAGGTGGCTGCTTGCCATGTCCCTCAAGGTGCCCTTCAGCCTGGAGCCAAGGGCGAGACTGCATGCACAGTAATGCTGGTGAAGAAAGAGCTAAGCAGACAAATCCCCGAGCTGCTGGAAGGACATGGCAAGGTCAATACCAGGGTGACAGAAGCCAGTCAGAAAGCCATGGATGAAAGCAACAGCTTTTCTTACAACCTAGTGTGCTGACCACAGTAACCACTTTGGTTTGCAGATGGCACTTGGCCTGGAAGTGCTCCGAAGTCCCTCTCTGTCTGCAGAGCCTTTCCACAGAGGCAGAGACACCAGGTCAGTCAGTGCCAGCTGCCCACCTGCTTTCACACCCACTGGGGCAGTGCAGGAAGGCAGAGGGGATGGATGTTTGCTCGGAGGATAGATACCTCTAGGGAGAAGCTCCTGACACATCATTTTACTTCCTCGAAGGCAGAAAACTCTGTGGCCATGCCCGGATCTCCCACAGCCTCTGGAGTGACACAGAACACTGCTCCTTCCCCAGGAGAGAACATCAACTAAGTACTCCAAACCTGCTGAAGCATTCCAGAGCCACTCAGCTCAGCCCAGAACACCATCCAGACTTCTCTCACAAGACCAGGACAAGGTGGTGTGTTTGGCTGGATCCACTTCCATGCACTGCATTGCCAAAGGAAAGTTTTTCTGGCTCGGCAGATAAATACCAGCTCAGAGATGTCCTCTAATCCTTCTGACCATCTTCCAAGGGTTCTGATCATATAACATGAGAGAAAAGCTGCCCAGAGGACTACACCATTTACCACAAATTACTTCTTTATGGAAGAATCAATTTTATAGTCTCCTGAATTTCAAACACTTGCCTCTTCAATTCAGGGGAATTACTCTTTCAAGGGCCAAGCCTGATACAGATGACTCCGAGGATCCACTGAGGCTGCAACCTACCAGTGATAAAAATCTGGAGAGGACCTTTAAGTCTTTGGAAAAGGCTCTGAGTAAAGAAAACATGTACCAATGCTTTCACATTTTATGGCCCAAAGTGTCCAGATTCAGCTGCTGAGTCTCCAACAATCCCCTGTCCCGGAGAGCTAAACTAAAGTCAATCCAATGCAACCAGAGAGCACTTTCAAGAGGCAAAGAAGGCTGTGCTCCCCTGCAGGTTGCTCTGGAACCTCCTGCCTGTGTTTCTCTGCTCGTGGAGGGAGGAACTTGCAAACCTGCCCTCAGGAAAAGGGAGCCTTAACTCCAGGTTAACTGATTCCAGCCCCGACGAAGACAAAGTGCAGCTCCCCAAGCAAACCTCACTGCACAGCTAGGGGAACAAATCCAAATGCCTTTAGTGGCCATGCTGCCAGCAGCTCTCCAGCTCCTCTGGTCCCAAGAGAGCCCCACATCACTGGTGGTGCTCCCCTCAGCACACTCTGCAGAGCACAGATCTCTGTTCCAGTGACAGCCAAAGCAAAGAACATCCTCATCAGGATCTTCAACCATCCCAGCTGTGACGCGAGGCTCAACAAATCCACTCGCCTGCCTGCAAGTATCACATGGCAAATTGCCCAGCACCTTCTGCAGATCTGCTGCTTTTACGAGAGAGAATTAACACCACAGGGATTAGAAAGATGACATCGACCAGCCCTGAACCACCCTAACGCCTCACTGCATGCCTGAAGCTCTCAGGAGGTTTCAGTTGCTCCCCTCCTGGCCTTGCAGAGCCTCCACTAGCAGCAAATAAAACAAGAGTTACAGGTATTGCCCACAGCAGAATTTTGGGATCTGCCAAAGTTTTGTTCTGATGCTGCATGTACAACTAGAGCTGAAACCTGCTTGTGTCAAGGTGTGAGCCTGCACAGCACAACCACATCTGCTGTGAGGCACAGCTGTGCTCCTGCACCAAGATGGCATCACCTGTCTGTACAGAAGACCTGCCACCCACCCACCGTGGCTGCCCCTCCCAGGGCAAAAGGTAGGCAGCCAGGAGAGCTGGGTAGCATCTGCACACCTGCAGCACCACAGCTGCCAGCACAACCCCAGGTGGGCTGCTTTGCTTCCTGTTGGTGCGGATGAACAGGCAACCACCCCCAAAAAGAGTGCAGAAATATCCGCAGGCACCCTGCCTGAAAGCATGCCCTGGCCTGAGTGCCTCACCCAAGCAGCAATGGCTTCACCTGTAAAATCCTCACCACTCACTGCTTGTCATGTAGCCCTCTGCAGCACTGTGAGTGGGTGTAGCAGGCAGCTCAGGGTGCCTGGAAGCCACAGCACCTAACTCTGTGGTTTAAATACTTCTTAATTCAGCTGGCAACGGCCTGTGCACCTCCGTTTCTATTCCAGTCTGCCCAGTTTCACCAGAGCCACTGAAGATGGGGGACTTCTTGCTGCAGTGCCCAAGCAGCTCCCAACAGCTCATTCTGCAGAAGATTGCCTGCACTGACCAAAATCACTACTCCTAGGGAATTCAGTGTGCAGGCAATCTCACTGCTCAAGGGAAAGCTGCTCCTTGCCATCACCTTGCAAAAAGAGCTGAGATGAGGAGACTTTAGCTGTGACTTCCTGCACAGACATCAGACACAGAGGTACTACAGAGAGATTTAAAAGAGATTCCCTTGGACTAGATTCATGCCCCTGAGGTAATTAAAGCTGTCCTGATGGATCTGCACAAAGCTAATTAGCTGTTTCTGAGGGTTTGCCTACACAGAGGCCATGCTCAGCTGTTCACAGTTCTCATCCCTACATTGTTCCCTGTCCAGTATTCTCCAGTTTTCACCCAGTTTCTTTCTTAGGACCTCTCTCCTGTCTGTATCAAAAGCTGGATGAGGCCTTGAGTAGCCAAGTCCCTGCCTATGGTGGGGAGGTTGGAGGAGCTGAGCTCTGAGGTCCCTTCCAACCTGAGCCGTTCCAGGATTCTATGAAACGAGCAGGATCTCGCTGCTCAGCCTCACCATCACCTTGATGGCATCAGCTTTCACAGCCTCCATCTCCAGGGCAGAAGCCACTGGCCACCAGCAGCTTTAGAATCAGCTCCTTTGGAACCCCCTTGGGAGAAAAGCACAAGCTTTAGAACAGGCCTGGGTCCTGACAACTGCTTCTGCCAGCTGGTATGGGTGCAACCCATGGGAAGTGCAGCCTTAAGAATGCTGTACACAAGCACTCAGGCTGCTGGGTGGCAAGGAGGCAGAGGTGCTCCTGAAGCCATCCAGGTACAGCTCAGTAGAAGCTAAAGAACTACATCCAGGTCTCTTTGAGAAGATGTCCTTCGGAACACCACATGGACTTCAGTTAATCAAATCCCTGTCCTCAGTACTGGAACCTTGGATCAGCAGCGTCAGCTATGCCTCTCTTCGGGAATCCTGGAATGGCTCAGGTTGGAGAGGAACTCAGAACTCATCTGTTCCAACCTCCCCACCACAGGCAGGAACACCTCTCAACTAGGCTCAGCTGCTCAAAACCTCACCCAGCCTTCAACACCTCCAAGAAGGAGGCAGACGCAGTCTGCCTGGGCAACCCATTCCAGAGTCTTTGCACGCTCATACTGAAGAACTTCTTCCTCAGCTCCAGTCTAACCCTGCTCTGCCTCAGCTTCAAACCATTCTCCCTTGGCCTGTCTCCAGACACATTCAAGATCAGTCCATCTGCAGCCTTCCTGTAGGGTCCCTTCAGGTTCTGGCAGGCAGCTCTAAGGTCCCCCTGGAGTCTTCTCTCCAGAATGCATACTCCCAGCTCCCTCACCCTGTCCTCACAGCAGAGCTGCTGCAGCCCTTGGATCATCTTTGTGGCCTCCTCTGGACTCACTCCAACAGCTCTGTGTCCTTCTCATGCTGGGGACATCAGAGCTGGAGTGGAATTGAACACAGCATCTCCCAGAGCCCCAGGCCGCACACACTGGTTGTCCCAAGCGTAAATCAGAACCAGATGGTCTGCTAAAATGTAGAGCACTTCTTGGCTCTCCTGTGCTGCACACAGACAAATGGGCACTAACAGAAGGAAGAGGAACAGCAGGCAAAGAGCAGTCCTGTTCTCAGCACACGAGGGTGACCATGGTTGCAACGCCACATCCACGGGAGAAGAAACACCGTGGATGAGATCTGCCTGCATCCTGAATTGATTTAATAGTTACCCTTGTAATTACTTTGATATTCAAGCCAGCAATGTGACCTGTTAAAGCCACTGGCTGCCCAAAAGCTCATTTTCGTTCTTCACTTTTGGAGTATATTTTAGGGTGTATTTTTTAAAGGACTCCTTATTTAACTACAGTGGGCTAATAATTCCACCACCAAATTACTCTTCCCCTTTACTTCTGAGTTCAAGTACTTCTACCTTTCCCCAAGTATTCAGCAGAGTTCAGTCAGATCAATAAAAACTGTCAGTTGTGATCTGCCTCCTGAGCTGCAGCAGCCCCAATGGTCTCCAGCAGGAAGCCTGGGCAACTGCTATTAACAGCCACGAGCCACAGTGGCAGGTGGAGAAGACAGTTCCCCAGACTTGGGCTGGCTTGAGTGGATACCAAACCCAGGCAGACCTTCCAGCACTGGAAATAGCTCTGCACCGTGGCTGCAGCCTCTCTGCTGTCAGCAGCAGTCAGGTCACATCACAGGAGATGTGCAGGGCGGAGCGACAGGCACTTTGCTGAACCACAAACTCCATCTGCCTTGGCATAACGAAGTACAGTGACTTAATGCAGGTGCTCCAGCAAAGGCCTGTGAGGAGGAGAGAGGTAGAGGAGGTTGTTTGACATGAACTAATCAGAAAATTACTACAGGAAAGGAGCAAAGCCAGCATCTTTGCTAGGCATCACTGGCTGTTACAGAATGCTCCTGCTTGGCCCCCGTGCCATCCAATCGCGCCCTGGATTTATGCCATCTGTACTCCAAATGGACTGGGCAAACACAAATCATTTCTAGTTGGGCAGATGTCCAAGTTCCACAGATAAAGCAGCCTGGGGCAATACCCAGGTTTCCTGAGCCACAGCCAGGCCAGCAGCATGATTCACACTGCAAAAGGAACCAAAGCAAACCTCTGCCACCACAATGTGACAGGGCAGTCCCAAGTTCATTTAATGCAATGCACCTGTTCCTGACAGCATTTTGCCTTCCTTTCCCTTTCAGAATTGGTGCATTTTGTTTCCAATACATTTGCAACCATCCATCTAAAACCAAACCCCTGAATCAAACAAACTCCTGTGCAATATGAGAGATACCAAACTGGAAAGAACCTCAAACCCAAACGAACGTAACCCAAAGCAGTTGCTGCAGGAGGGCTCTCAGGTAGCTACAGCCAAGCTGCCATCCCTTCATCACTGCTATTTTCAAAACCACCCTCACTGCTCTGAGGCTCCAGGTTCGGTTCTGAAGCACAGCAGCATGCACCACAGGACAATGGGAAATTACTTTCAACCAAGTACTCCATGTTCTTCTGCTAACTACTGCTGTGAGCTTCTAGAGAGGCCTCTGTGTGCAGCATCCTCTCAGTGCCCGGATCCTACCCGGGACAAGAGGCAGCAGCAGCTCCTAATGACCTGGCTTTGCCTCTGAGCTGCTCACCTCAGCAGATGGGTGAGCTGTGGTGAAGGTGTGCTGCTTCAGCATGCTGCTGGGGAAGAGGAGAGTGAGCAGCCTGCACAAGCTTCTCCCACTCAACAGGAGCATCTCCTTATGCCTCTCCTGCACCACTAGCAAGGCTTCTAAATCAAGACTAGCTGAGAAGACAAAGGCATTTCTAAAAGCATCTGACTACCTTGGAAGGTTCAAACCCTCAGAACCCAAGGCACTGCTTTGTGCTCTATCCAAACAGACACATCTGCCTTTAGAAGCCCAGCCTTGCAAAGCTGGCATGCTGCTGAAAAGGCAGCATGGCAGTGGGACCGCAGCACTTCCCAGCACTGAAACCTTGGAGCAGCTGCTGCAAGAATTTGAGCTGAGAGGAATCCAAGACAGGTTTCACTCCCTAGCCTTACTTTGAGTTCTCTGTTAGCTGGGATAACAAAAGCAGATGAATCCCTTTTCTTTGCAACTTCTCGTGCATGACCCGAGCCTGCTTTGGGAAGGTTCAGCTCCTCCAGGCCTCTGCAGGCAACGGACTGAGTCAGTTTGCCAGTCTTCCTCAGAGAAAATGGGAGAGGAGAGGCTTGAAGACATCTACACTTGTGGTGCCTCTGTGGAAAGAACACAGAGTTTTAACTCACCTTTTTGAATCTCTAATAGCTGCAGCTGCAAAGGGACACCTCTGTACCAGTGCACATGCCATGGAAATCAGAGCTCCACACTGTTCTGTTTGCTTGCCTGCAGAACAATCAAAGCCATGCAAGCTCTTCACACCACTACAGGTCATTCTGCAGATGTACTGTCACTGGAATTCTCATCTGCCTGGTCACAGCTGGTCAAAACAAGAGATGGATGGACAAAGGACAGAGCACTTTTACTCTGTACTACTACTTTTATTATACATCTTACCATGTTTCTCTGGACTGAGCTTTGCAAGACTTCTTTACAAATACTCCTGGTTTCTGGGGGAGAATAAAAATTTTCCCCTGTTTATTCCAATTGTTTTCAGGACTTACAGCAATTGAAATGCAATTTAGAGACTACCCAGACTCATGTTCCTACTCCATCACTTGCCAGCAGTTTGCTCTCCTTGCATTCACCATGTCAAGAATCCCTGAGAACAAGCTACTGCTCTTTAATTAGTAATTCTCTGTGTTGTATTTATTTCACCTCTTAATGACTAATGACAGCCAGAAATCCCTGCAACCAAAGTCAGTCTGATCAGCTTCACTCAAAACACTGCAGGAGCACAACTGCAGCAGCTGCACCTTGGCTCTGAGAGGGATGTGGGCACAGGGTTGGCTTTGCTCAGCTACCACCAAGGACCGGTGTGCAGTGAGGCTCTTGCTTGTGCTTGCTCCTGCAGAAACCTAGGTCGCTGCCAAACCTTGTATGCCACCAAGCAACAGGGCACAGCTGTTGGGAGCTGACCCAAGCTGGTCAAGAAGGGATTCCATGCCACACAGTTTTAGTTTGCTTTTCCAGTTCACCAGTCTCTCCCCACCTCACATCTTGTGCTGGTTTGAGGCTAATTAGAATATTTTAATAGAGAAAATTACACTACAGGCTGTGAAAGGAAAATATGGTGATGTCTGTTTCACTCACAGGCTTGCTGAAAAACTGTTTGGGAAAAACAACCAAAACATAGCTAAGGCATTCTCTGTCTGTCTCTCTCTGGGGACACAGCACACCATCCGGGGTGGTCTAGCAGCTTCTGGCTCTGGCTCCTCTGCTGATTAATTTTCACTAACCACTTTCCTTCTAACCCCCGTGGCTGATCCTCCTAATTTACCTTGTGTGCAAAGCAAACCTTGGGGTAAGGTACAGGGGTGGGGAGAAGGTGGAAGGGTGGTTGGGAGCCCCTCCTGGGGTCTCTGATTCCTGGGAGGGGAGTTGTGTTGCTGTATCACCTTTAACTTGCCTATGTCTGTAACTATTCCTGTCTGTAGTGTATATCTCTGCTTGTACATTGTGCTGAGCTGTAAATAGAGCTTCAGTCCTTTAACTTCCAGCTGGCTGAGTTCTAGTCTGGGTCATTTTACAAAGTGGGGGGACACAGGGAACTCCCAAACCATCACACATCTCTTTCCCTGCTCTCCATGGTGTCACAGAGGCCAGCCCACCCTTGACAGGTATTTTTAGAGGAAGATCTTGCAAGAAAGAGTTTGCAGGATCTGCTCCATGCAATGTCACTGCTATCAGCAGTCCTGTCTCCTGGCCATTCTGGCACACCAGGAGGCAGCAGGAGAGTTTCAAGGCCAAAGCTCCTTGCCGAGTCTTGTGTGTATGATCAAATACCTGAGAGTACCTGAAAGGGGCTACAAGAAAGCTGGGGAGAGACTTTTGACAAGGGCTTGTAGTCACAGGATGGAGCGAAGCTTGAGAAGGGCAGACTGAGACTGGAGATTAGGAAAGAATTCTCTAGAGCAAGGGTGAGCAGCTGCTGGCACAGGTTGCAGCTGCCTCCTTCCTGCAGGTGTTCATGGCCAGGCTGGATGAGGCCTTGAGCAATCTGTGCTGGTGGGAGGTGTCCCTGCCTGTGTCGGGGGGTTGAAACTAGATGAGCTTTAAAGTCTCTCCCGGCCCAACCCATTCTATGACTCTCTGAAAACATACATTGGGAATAAACACAGCTTCCCCCTCCTAGCTCTTGGCAGCTTTCTGGGGTTTGTTATTCCTTTAAAACATTCCTCAGAGCAGCCTGAAAGCTAATGGTGTCCAGGCTGGGAGCTGCACTGCCACGCAGGGTTTATGAGTCTGTCTCAGAGAGGCACACTTCTGGGGAGTTTAACAGATCCTTTGCTCTAACAACACAAATCAGCAAGACTGGTGGCTTTAAAAAGTGTTCTTGTTAGCAGTCTGCTGCCTCAACATTACTGCTATCAAACCCCCGTGTGAGCTCACCCTAGAAATAAATTGCAACCTCGTAAAATTGTCAAAACTGCATCCCTCAGGAGCAGGCAGGGTTTGATTCACATGCACTGCCTGCCTCATAAAGGACTTGGTGCTGTCTTTCCCCAGCGGGAGGCCTTACAGCCCCATAAGCTGATTTATGCCGTGGGGCTCCAGCACAGCCGTTCCCCGGGCAGCAGGCAGCGCAGGGCTCCGGCACAGCCGTTCCCCGGGCAGCAGGCAGCTCAGGGCTCCGGCACAGCCGTTCCCCGGGCAGCAGGCAGCTCAGGGCTCCGGCACAGCCGTTCCCCGGGCAGCAGGCAGCGCAGGGCTCCGGCACAGCCGTTCCCCGGGCAGCGGGCAGCGCAGGGCTCCGGCACAGCCGTTCCCCCCGCAGGGGGCAGC
>VWZE01004761.1:737183-810769 GCA_013396675.1 Eubucco bourcierii | reverse complement strand
GGGGGGGGGGGGGGGGGTGGACAAGATGACCTTGGAGGGTCCCTTCCACCCAATACAATCTGTGGATACTGCAACTGCTCCCTCTCAGCAGTTAATGGGGTCCACCACTAACCACCCTGACCAAGCAGAGCAGCAGTTCAGGCAAACAGGGCCTCAGAGACATCCCCACACTCCCCAGCCATGCCAGGTTGCTGCCTCCCCACGCCCCAGCCCCAGCTGTCCCCTTAGGGCAGCTGGAACCTCTCCAGGTAGACTCTAGACATGGATAGACACTGACCTACAGAAGGTGTCTGCTGCTGCAGCACAGATCTGCTCACCCAGCACTGTTCTTTATAAGCACTCACCCAGCCTAGCTCAGGTCACGGATTGGTTTCTGAAGACTTCTTGCGCTGGAGGCTTCTTTTATCAGCTTGCTGCATTTTAGCAGCACACTCGCTGCAGAGCAGCTTCCTAATTAAAAGCCCTTAATTAAAGAAGATTAATGAAATACAAGATAAGCACAAACACTAAACAAACTACTTCAGAGAAACCCAGGCTCTGACCTACCAACTGCCTCCCTGCCACCGCACACGCATGTGGGTAACTGCCTGGGCTGGCTGCTCCCCAGGCCAACCCACCACAGAGCGAAGCCAAGTAACACCACACCAACGCCACTGTTGGGCTGGTCTGACTCACACTGACACGAGTTAGCCCTTTAGATATCTCAGACTTAGCAAATTACCGCTGCAAAACAATGTACCAGTGCACCTCAGCCACAAGACTGTTCCCAGCCCATTTCTGAAGCTGGCTTTCAACACTTTCAACACATTAGAAGATCCTCTCCTACCCAGGCATTTCTCCATCATTTGCTGCGTGGCCCTCAGATGACTTCTCCAAGAGCATCCCCCTTGCAGACACAGAGCTAGTTTCAGGTATGGCTGACCTTAGAGCATGGCAGCATCATAGAACTGTTGAGCTTGGAAGAGACCTCTGAGTTTAGCCAGTCCAAGCAATACGTTCTTGCTGCATGGTACAGAAGGAAAATCACTCCTCTACTTACTTGAACAAACAGAGGCAAGGTTGAGGACCTGGATGTAGCAAGGGAACAGTTCAATTGCTTTTGGGACCTCTGGTGCTATCCTTCCTAGCTGACAGGGTCAGAGCAGCTTCGTACCCCTCACTACACTCCACAACGTCAAAGCATGAAGCAGAGCAAAAGAAAAAGGGGGTTACTGGCCATGTTTCAAGAGATCTCTATATTCATTTCAAAAATTCATGACTTCACAGTGGGAACTGCAGAGGCACCTGGAGAAGAAGGCCACACAATTCAGGAAGCTTTCACAAAGAGAGTGGAAACCATAGAAACATCAGAAAAGGGAAAATTCCTCTCTTAAATACAAGAATACGTCTGAGAAATCTGTGCAGACCAAGACGTTTGTGTCTCTGCATCCTTACATCTCAGCTGCACCAAAGCTGCACAATCCAAGCTACCTACCCTCTTCATTAAAAATCCCCACAAACCAGCACCAAAACCCACCAAACATTCCACCCAAAACCACACCACACTAAAAACCTCCAAACACAGCCCCCAAAAAAACCCACCACCAAAAACCACCAAACACCCCCCCTGAAAAAGACCACAACCAAAAAACCACCAAACACCCCCTCCAAAAAAGACCACAACCAAAAACCACCAAACACCCCCCCTGAAAAAGACCACAACCAAAAACCACCAAACACCCCCTCCAAAAAAACACACCCAAAAAACCCACACCCAAAAAACCCACACCAAACAAAAATCCCAACCCACCCCCAAACCAGACATGCAAAAAGCCCAACAATAAAACACCACCAAACATCAACCAAACAAGTCTCCCTCAAGCAACCAAAAAATCCCACCTCAGCCCCCAGATCAAAACAAACCCCCAGCTCCAGGGCCAGCCTAAGCGCCCTGCTGCCTGCTCTGCCATGACCTGTTCCCAGGTCTCTGTGCTTCCCTTCTCAGCCTACCCTGATGAGTTTCTCCACACACAGGAGGTACTTCCTAGGCTGTTTCCTAATTTCATCTGTAAACATTTTGGCTCCACACTCTGTGCCAGAAAAGTGTGGAAGTGACAGGTTGGCATTTTTAGGGCCCTCTTCCCCTAAGCAATAAGGGAAGACAGCAGAGCTGGAATGGCTCCCACCAGCACCAGAACCTGAAGTTCTAATTCTAGGCTGCAGGTAGAGGTTGGAGGTAGGCTGCCAGCCCTCCTTCATTAATGGGATAACCTCCAACTCTTTCCAGCAGCCACATCTAGCAGACATATGGGAGAGCAGAAGGCAATTTCAAACAGCTTTCGTAGACAGCTTCCCAATTTATTTACTTCCTTAACTGAAGGACACAAATTACTCTTTCCAAAAGGTTGAGGTTATGAAGAAGCTGACCAGACAAGAGTGAACCATGCAGTGCCCCTCACAGAATGCCAGCAGGCTGCCTGTGCAGGGCTTTGCTGTGGGACACAACTGCCAGGGCCACAACACAGGAAGGTACCTGAGAACAAACTGCTTCACAGGCAGTGTGGCATGAGCAGTGAGCAAATAATCACAGGAGTCCTTCCTAAATCCCTGGGGCACAGATGCTTCTCTCCTTGTTTGAAGCACAACCTGTAATAACCATGAGCCTAGAGTGGGGAAAGGTTAACTGCTGAATGGCAACAGGAGTCTTCCATATTGCATTACGGGGTGGGGTTGGGCTGCTTTGAAATCCTGGCAGCAGGTGAGGAGGCCACACCACCTTTCCCTCCCTGGGGACTGACTGAGCCTATCTGCTCACAACCACCAGGAACTGGGATGTGGCTGCTCTTGGCTATTGCTGCATCATGCAGACACTCTGAAAACTGAAAATGCAGGATGTGAGCTAAAGTGAGCTGGCCTTGATCACATCACGTGTTGTAAGACAGGCTGCTGCTGACCTAACAGAAAGGTTGGAAAGAGGAGGCAATACTCCCCCTGGGTCTGGACACCTCACTGCTGCAGTGCCTAGGTGCAGGCAATCCCTCCTGCAGACACCTCCTCAGCATCACAGATGTCTACAGCATTCTTAGGGACTTCCTCACAGCTGCCGTAAGATCCCTCAGGTCTGTGAGATGAGCTCCTTGCACAGGCTAAGCAGAGGCAACGCCAGCTTGGAGCTGCATAGCCTTTTACAAGGTTCTGAAGCACTCACACCTGCAGTCTCCCAAGCACAGGAAATGTGGGGGCACCGCTTGCTCACAGCCATCCTTTTACTGGGTGGCCCCAAACAGTAGCAGCTATTTCCTAAAGCTTCTGCACACTACTACACCCCTGGGAAGAGAATGATGCTACACTAGACCATCGCTGAAAACTCATCAAGCATTATCAAAGGCACTTCTGGAACTCGTGAAGCACTGCCTCAAAATAATGAACCAATGCTCATGGCAGCCTGCAGACAGCAGCCAGCTCCCAGCTCAGCTGAAGCAGTGCCTTAGCAGCTGCTGTTCCCCTGCTACAGCCTCACTGCTTCCTACGGCAATTAGTGAAGGAGCTCTTACCTCTCCAGCTCGTATTCTTTCATGCCTGCTTTTACTGCCTTCATTACCTGCAAGACACATATTAACAGGGGACATTCAGAGCAGGAGGGGATCTCATATTTATACATTTAGGGCTTATGACTGAGCACCTCCAGAGGAACCTGCATTGCAAAAGTATCATCTGCACTTCATTTACATCAGCAGATACATTTTAAAGGTACATTAGAAATCAAACTTCATCTTTAAAATACCTGCACCTCCCAGTCATAAAGCTAGTTTAGCTGCCAAAACTGCTACAGCCTAATGAAGTGCAGCTCATCAAAACACTGATGTTTGACTCTGCGAGCTCCACTGAACTTGGCAGCAAGTCCTTTTGTTTCACTTGTATGAAACAGTAACAAAACAGAACTGCCACCTGGAATACACTACAAAGGGAGCCTCTCTTTGCTACTTTGCAGCCTGAACCAACAGAAAGCTACTACAGCTGACACGGTTCCACATCACACAAGTCTGATCCAGTTGGGTTTTCATCTGCTGAGGACAAGCACCAGTCTCATTTCTTTGCCTGTTTCTGTGTTGTAATCTGGACTGCTCCTCTGCAAAAGAAATTCTCAGATCTGTTAAGATTATTCAAGGATGAGGAGGGACCAAGAACGAACGAAAATCCTCAGGCTTTGCAGTCCTACAATATCCACATGAAAATACACTTACACTTCACAGTCTAGAAATCTGAGGAGCAAAGACAACAGTTGAATCTGCTGCCTTGGTTCACTGCTCAGCACTTATGACTGCATCACTGCACGGGGCACAGGACTGCCATGTGAGGTCATTTTGTCATCAGTGCTAGGTCCAACCCAAGCAGCCTTGCTGAGGGCTTGGCTTTGTCTTTGCCACGCTGCCATGTCAAAAGACCAGGACCAGGCAGCACTGCATGGGGGGACAGACTCATCTCTGAGGAGCAGCCTAAGGAATCCCTGCCCTGTCCTCACTCAGTCTGTAAGGGTTTGGACAGGAACCTGCTAGTTCAACTCATCAGAGCTGCACGTGCTGCCAGGGCCAGCACAACCACCCCGCTCTCCTCTTCCTCCAGCACCATGCAGGCATTTGCCACACAGGGCAGGCAGGCTGCCAGAAGGTCACCTTCTGCACGGCTCCAGCTCCCAGCCCAAAGCACAGCTCACTTCTCACACACCGCGTTCAAGAGCAGCACAAGAGACATTACTGGGCTGTAATAGGAGGGATATTATCCTCCTATTTCTGCCCAGTCCTTCCATTATTTTATTACTGAGCAATTCAGGGTTGCTGGGAACATTTCCTGAGTAGCAGTAGTACTCCAAGAACAAAAATGATGACCAGTAAAGGATCTATTACCTCTTTATGAGCTTCGCTGGAGATTTTATTGGCGTAGCGCAGGACTTCTAGCTCCATGTCTGTCTTAATCACACGACTGGAAGGCAAGCAGAACAGACCCACGTTAGCTTGCAGCTTCACAGCTTATGAACCTCAGTCCTGAAAACAACGAGCATCACCTCTGCTAAACCAGCTCAAGCAGAGCTGTTCCAACAGCCATGCCAGTCGAGTTCTGCTGGGATTGCCTGACCCTGCGCAGGGAGCTCAGCGGTAGCTCTAACACCAGCGTGCAGGGGCTCAGTCCTCACAAAGGAGTGGCCCAGCCACACTTTCTGCTACTCATTCAGCAATAGATAAGGAATACAAACAATGCATTTCTTGTGCCATGGCTCCAACACTACTTCAGACACAACACTTCCACAAGCACATTCCATTTACTTTGTAAGCACAACCTGAAGCTAGTTTACATAATGAACTCCCCAGAGCTCCAGAATTTCTGCTCAGCACAATCTCAACTCCCACCTATTTGCAATACCTCAGGAGGAGGTACTTGGAGAAATGCTGTTCCTGCTTGGTATGAAAACAAACAACCCATGAGGTTCAGGAGGCACAGCAGCAGGCCTTACAGATGCCCACTCTCTTCATAGGCTTCTAGAGGAAAAAAAGCAAAACTAAACAGATCCCAAAACACCCATACTCTGTTCTTCAGGGCTCCTGAGATACTGAACTTGTGTCTGCTTTTGAGCCTCCATACAGACTCTGTTCTGGACTCAAGAATTCACTGTGGAGTTCTCCCCCACCTGCACTGCTTCCTACCTTGCACTTCAAGCAGCAGCAGCTGGTTGGTGACCTGAACAGCGAGGCAGAGACAGCTCCATGCCTCCTGCTGCCAACCACTGCTCTAGCCACTGCTGTACAGCCATTGCCTCCTCTCAAAGGTAGCTGGGAAGGGCACACTTACTGCTCACAAGAACCCAACCCACAGCCACTGGATGGCAGGGAAAGACTTCAGTGGCAGCTCCCAGCTCCACTCCAGAGCCTGCAGCACTCACTGAGTGCCACAACTATTGGATTTACAGACTGCCACCAAGGCATCCAGTTTGGTTACCACCTGCTTCTGCTCGCACTGCTGTAGACAGCTACTGCTTCTTTCTGCTCCTCTGGTTTGCTTTAACCAGCCCAAAAGCAGGTTTTCCAGGCACAAGTGCCTCTAGTGTGTGATGTGAGCACTGCCCACGGACCACCAGGGCATCACTATGCAGCACCTCCCGCCAAAGACAACTCCTCT
This sequence comes from Eubucco bourcierii, assembly GCA_013396675.1. Classification (NCBI taxonomy): domain Eukaryota; kingdom Metazoa; phylum Chordata; class Aves; order Piciformes; family Ramphastidae; genus Eubucco; species Eubucco bourcierii. The sequence continues at coordinate 804,619 of VWZE01004761.1, read as the reverse complement.
GGCAGGAGTAAAGGCACTCTGGCAAAACTGCTGCTATCACAGTGCTCTGACAGACAGAAGCACAGCAGAGAGGAAGGGACTGACACTCTCAGGCAGTTGCAAGGAGACAAAACCACCATTCTGCACACTGAGAATGAGAAGAGCTTGGAAGTGAGGAGTGGCTCTGGTCAGCCTTCGCTCCACACTTGATGAGAAGCCTGTACAGCCCCGGAGCTGTCTTTTGTTTCACACAGCTCTCCCCAGCTGGTTCAGGAAGTTCAGTCACGTCACCTGCTGTTGGCAGTTTTAACAGCATGGCAGAGAACAGTTTCTGTGACAAGCAAAATAAAGTCCAGAGCTTGCTGAGTTTGACATCAGAGCCATCCAGGCAAGCTTGCTGCTCGCACGAGGCCATTTCCTGCTCTAGAACAGAGCTCCCAAAATATCAATCCTCCTCATTTCTTCAACTCTAAACATTATTGCTTTCTCTTGGTCAGTAACTTGGCATTCCAAGGAAGCTCCTGTTTTAGGAAGCTTAAATACAGACTCGTTCACATTTAGGTTTCACCAGACACTTAACTCTTTAACAGACTTCTGACATTCATGTCACCAAACCTGATCCAACCTTTGAGACCACTTCCAAATGCAAATCTGAACTTTGGCTTCACTTAGAATTCCCTTTCTTGACAGCCAGATGGAGGGTAGTTGCATACCAAACACCTCTGCCCCCACTGGAGGGCAAAGTCACAATTCCAGGCTGGCATTCCTGATTCCCAGAAGAAATTTGCTCTGCAATAAAATGCACATCTCTAAGTGCTGCTCTTCTTCTGCCTCGATGCTACCTCAGTACAATCTCAGGGCATGGTCCTCATAGTTGTCCACCCCTGAGCTTTCCAAAGAAGCTTTAAACCCCTACGAACCCAAACCACAGAGGAGAAATTGTTGTCCTGTGACAGCCTGGTAAGGAGGCTGGAACCAGAAAGAAAGCTATCTTGGGAACAAGCTGTAGGCCTGATCCAAAGCCTTTGCAGTTACAATGGTCATCTCTGGCCACAGAGTGCTGCTGCATCTACAGATCAAAGGCTGCAAGTCAGAGCATGCCCTCCTCAGGTCCACTGTCTCACCCCTTCCTTTCTGTACTCAACAAGAGTACACTGCTCTGGCTGCTGGACAAATGCTGCTGAAGTGTCACAGACTGATGGTTCCCAATGCCAACAAAAAAAGAAAAAAAAATACTGTGGCTCTGAGCTTATCTGTCTTAACTAAGCATTTGCTTCTTCATTTCTAGATGAGATACTCAAAAACCTTGGTCAAAGACCCAGCTCCTTGTCGAAGCTCCCCTCTGGTGCTCCCTCAGTCAATTTCCTACACTCAGAACGAGAAAGCCCAAACCATGGAGCAGCTCTGAGGACAAAGTCAGCAATGCTGACCAGAAGAGAGGAACAGCAGAGGTCCCCTGGCATTACAAAGCAAAGTTCCATCTGGAATAGTTTAACCACATTAATGCAATTAACATCAATCCCAGAGGAATAACAACAATAAACACGACCTCATCAGAGGGTTTTCAGCTACCTCCAGTTCTGTTGCTAGAATCTGACTTCTCTTCAGTGCTTTTCCTAACACACACATTCCCACTAACACAGGTGGGCCTTAGCTGCCAGCACAGTCTACAAAATGTAGATCCAGGCACCATGCTCAAGAACTGTTCCATCAGCTCCTCACTCTGCAGTGCTGTTCCTTAGCCCTGGTTTCACTTTTGTGTACAATTTCCACTCTATAACATAGAATCATAGAATCATAGAATGGTAAGGTTGGAAGGGACCTCAAGGATCATCTAGTTCCAACCCCCTGCCATAGGCAGGGACACCTCCCACTAGTACAGGTTACTCAAGGCCTCATCCAATCTGGCCTTGAACACATCCAGGGAGGGAGCATCCACAACCTCCCTGGGCAACCTGTTCCAGTGCCTCACCACCCTTACTGTAAAGAACTTCCTCCTAAGGAGGAAATCAGCTTAAAATTCAAACTCCTATAGTCAAGTAGGAGGCTTCTGCTAAGGGCAACACTCAGTGGCACAGAATATTTGTACATGCCATAGCACTCAAGGAGAAATACTTATGCTGCTCACCATTCTGCAATTTCAGGATGGAGGATTTTGTTGTTCACATTAAATCTACAAAAAGAAAAGAAACAGACATATTAGAGCCCAGGCAGACACACAGCAGCAGAGGTTACAGATTTATTTACTGGGGCTGAACTCTCTCTTCTCTGAGGATGGGACACCTGTGAAAGCAGATCTTGTGTTGGCATGGAACAGAAGGCACCTCCACCTCCACTGTGCACCCCTCTCCTTCACAAGTGCAGCAGACTAAAGCAGAAGTCCTTTTCCAAGCGCAGCCAGCAGAGGAAGGGTTGCTCAGGCCACGCTTCTCCCCCTGCCTTTAACCAAGGTAAAGCACTCAGTTATCCTTCCACTGCTATCAGCGCTGGCTGGACCAGGCTGCCCTCAGGGCTCCCCTTCCACATTGTTCTGTGGTTTTCCCCTTGCTTCTCGACAGCCTCTAATGAACTCTTAACAGAGGCGACTTCACTCTCTGCCTGGCACCCTTCCACGTTTGTGTGAGCAGAACGCGGCACATGCTAGAGCAGCTTGCTCAGGGCACAGGGAGAATAACATCTCCTCTTCTCCCATCTAGAGAGCAGGCAAAGAAACGCTCCCACCTCACCGTGGCCTCCAACACTTCACCATTTCTCTGTTTGTTTTCTACATTAGCAGTTCCTGGAACCATTTTGAGGCTCTCTAAGCAGTGGCATTACAGTGTCCAATAGAGTGAGAAGCTGAGTAATGAAGTGGAACACAAATGGATTTTCAAGCACTGTTCAAGGAGGGGTTGCTTACAATTTAAATGCCTGAGGAGTGTTCTGCATCAAAGACATTTTTGTCTGACTCAGGACTGTTGGCTCTTCATTTAGGGCATTTAAGAGAATTGAAATGCTCCAAGGCCCCAAACAGATCTTCAGAAGAATGTTACAAGACAACAATTCATTTCCCCACATTTTTGAAGGAAAAATTCAATTTATTCCAGGTTATTAACCATTCTTTATACCTTGTCCTAACTGTACCAGGGTCTTCCTGCATCCTTAGGCAGCAAAGAACACCCCACTGCACTTCTGTTGTTCAAAAACATATGCTTGGCAGCTTAACACACCCTAACAAGGTGAAGGATAAGAGCCTGGTGTTCCATCCTGAGACAGAAAACAGCTTCTCACAGTACCCAGCAAGGACAAGTTGCGTGGGGCTCAGCATCAGGGGTGTTAGTCAGAACCTACTGCACTGTACTGGCACTCAAGCAGAGCCATCCCCTAGGTGTCCAGCACCAGCACAGTGATGCTGCTTCCCAACAGCTCGCTGGCCTGAGGGAGTTTTCTTGCCCTGTTCAGTAACAAGATCCCAGACTTCAGTTCCCATGACACAAAGGAAAGATGGTCCCAGTATGCTCTGGTTGCAGGGTGAGCGCCCAGAGCTGCAGCCAGCCCTGTGCATCACCATCCTCACTGCAGAGGTCACACACTGGCAGCAGAGGTGGATGGAGAAAAACAGAACAGGGTGAGGGACAGTCAAAGATCACAAAGAAAGGCTCCTCCTGCCCACCCCAGCAGAACAGTTTCTTTTAACAGGTTTTTTTAACTGGCAGGAGGGGGCAAGGGGGAAATCTTTTTTGCTATACACTTGGGCTAAAATGGAAAATGATCTCATTTTAGGAGAGCAGAACAGACAGTTGTATTCAATTAAAAACTCAGGCCATCATCCTTACAGCCCAGAGCAGGTTCTGGTGTATTTTTGTTTGCTGCACACAGGCAGAGATCATCACCCCAGGAGCACCAAACTTCATAAAGAGACGTCAAGGGACACATCTCAGTAGAAAAGTGATCTTTGATTCTGCACCTGTATTGCAACAGCTCTTCAGGAGAAGGTGCACACCAGGATCCCTGGCACATACCTTAGCACTGCAGACGGAGTCAGGAAGAGGGAGAAGCTGCTCTTCAAGAGTAAGTTTCCTGAAATCTGAAACCCAGCTACTGCAGTCCCAAGAGTGGAAATGTAGGTCAGGAGGTTAGCCTGTGTGCTGGTTTGAGGCTAACCGGAATATTTTAATGGAGAAAATTATACTATAGGCTGTGAAAAGGAAACAATGGTGATGTCTACTTCACTCACAGGCTTGCTGAGATGTTTAAGTACCCAAAACATAGATAAGTGAGTCTCTGGGGCACAGCACCTCTGTCTAGCAGCTTCTGGTTTTTTCCTTCTCTCTCCCGAGTAATCTCACTAACCACTTTTCTTCTAACCCCCCTGGCCGATCCTCCAAACTCACCTGGCATGTAAGGCAAACCTTGGGGTAAGGTACAGGGGTGGGGAGAAGGTGGAAGGGTGGTTGGGAGCCCCTCCTGGGGTCTCTGATTTCTGGGAGGGGAGTTGTGTTGCTGTATTCCCTTTAACTTGCCTATGTCTGTAACTATTGCTGTCTGTAGTGTCTATCTCTGCAGTACACTGCACTGAGCTGTAAATAGAGCTTCAGGCCTTAACTTCCAGCCGGCTGAGTCTAGTCTGGGTCATTTTACAAAGTGTGTGGGGGTGGGGAACTCCCAAACCATCACAGCCTGCCCGAGTTTAGATACTCACAGCAAGTACAGAGAAATGCTGCATGACCTGGGATGCAAAAAAAAACTCCCCTCTGTATTTCAGGTCATTAGAAAGATAGCAAACCTTTCCAAATGGCTACCAGCACATTTGATCTGCTATCCAGCATCCTTGTCAGCAGCAAAAAACAGCACTTCAGGGCAAATGTAAAACCAGTTCAACAGAACCAAGCAGCTACTGGTGCACAGAAAGGTCTTGACACTTACTGGCTGATGCCCTCAAAGGAAGCTTCTTTGGAGACATTGCCACTGTCGGTGTTAACCCCACGCTGCAAGGGAAGGAATCCAAGGACAATGATTCTGAGACAGACAGCAACATTTCAAACACGAACGAAGGGTAGAACCTGCTGCAGCCAGCCTGGAGGAGAATTTACACAGAGGTTTGCTTGAATCACTACAAACAACTCCCAGACTGTGTTCAGCATAGGAACTGGTGGGTTTCACAGGAGAGCAGTACGCAGCTCAGGCTGGATGTGCTGCTGGGAGCTGTTGTTTCCAGCTCCCTTGTGTCTTGAGAGGGAGCTGGGAGAAGAATATGACACGGGGCAGGAGAAAAACACCAGGCAAGGCTTCTGCAAGTATTTGCATTTCAAAACGAACGACTCCACCCCGTCTCGGCAGTGTTTGCTATTTCAACTTGCATGCTGCTCTCCCACTGACTGCCGTTCAAGCAAGCAGCATAAGCAAGAGCATTTTGGGCTGCTAAACAGCAGAGGAAGACTTCTGACATGTGCCAGGGCAGCCCTGTGGAGAAGCATCACAGTTCTCTATCTGTAGTGTGAGCACAGGAGGAGAGGACCAAGCTTACAGCCAGGCAGGGGACAGCCAAGTGCTCCCTCACGGCGGCAGCAGCAGCAGCAATGTGAAAGCATCACAGCTCCATCCTGCCAGCCACAAATTAGGCGAGGACTCCTGCCTACAACGGGAGGCTACAGAGACAACCACTCAACAAGCCCCAGTAAGCAGCACAAGAGGGCCAAATCTTCCCTTTCCCACCCACGTGTCTTAATGGCCATGAAAGAAGCTCCAGGGTCATCGGTTGTGTGTGTATGAGTGTGGCCACGAACGTATGTGAAAGAAAGAATGGAAACTACTTTATGGGCTCTGCTTTTCATGGGAAATCAGACCTCCTGCTATGTGACTTCAGGAATTTTCTGTGAAGGCACCTGACTGGTAACTGTCAGAATAACGCCAAGTCCACCAGCTGCCACTGCATTTGCTGCAAGGGACAGCCCAGACAGCAAACCCTTTCATGTGCAGGCTGGAGACAAGACATCAGAATTCGGAACAGTGAGAGGTTTGCAAAGTACCTGTCATGGAAAGCAGCTGGGGGAGAGGTGATGGGGAAGAAAGAACTCGCAGGTTTTACCTCCACCCATCCATTCTCATTCCAGAGAGACAGGCAAGCAGCACTCAGAGTGGTGCCTGGGACACATCTGGTATCAATCCTTCCTTCCAGAAGCTGCTCTTGCCAACCCTCTCTGTGCATGACAAGTATCCCCTGAATGCTGGTGGGATTTCCACAGGAAGGTCCACAGATACCCATGGTATGGCCAGGGCAGAGTCAGAGACAAAAGGAGTTTGGAGTCACTGCAGACAGGTTGGAGGGCAGCACAGTCGGTGTTAGTAGCTTGTCATGTTTGACCAGAAAGCAGACAGCTGCTGGCAGGGAGAATGCAGACCGTGAGGCCGAAGGGCATGGTGGGGCCAGGAGAACAGGAGACTGCTGAGAGGCAGCTCCAGTCGGGCAGAGATGTGGAGGACAAGGAAGGCCAGAGCAGGAAAAGGCTGAGCGAGGCGAGGTCCTTCCTGGAGGGAAGGAGGAGTGCAACGACTCACCAGGGTGAGCAGCACTGCAGGCTGCCTCGATGCCAGGATGTTGCACATCTGAAACGACAGATCAGAGCCATCAGCTTTCGCCTGCCTCCTCGGACACACAGCCAGGCTGCTCCCGGCAGCAATGCTGCCCGCAGGGTGGGGAGGCGTTGCCCACCAAAAGCAGACCCTCACCTCGGTCACGTAGTGCACCTCATCCACAGCATACTTCTTCCTGAAGAACTCGGGGGGGTGAATCCTCGGGAAAACAACAAAAAGAGACACCCGGGGTTAGCTTTACTCCTCTGACCAGGCCACCCACCAAGTAGCACTGCCCCCTGCCACCCCAGCACTGGAACCAGATGTGAGGTTCACCCCTGACTCGGTCTCTCAGAGCAGGGACTGCACAGCAGCTGCCACCACTAGGCAGGCAGTATGCCCAACCCCAGCCCCTGCCCGAGGCTGACACAGCCCCCTCAATGCAAGGTTTTCTTTTCCCACTCACTGCACAGCTTGTTCCAGTCACAGAGCTCTGCCATGCCATTTCTGTCCAAGTTGCCAACCCACCAGATGCTGGAAGGTGTGGAAATAGCCAAGAAGCAGTCTGCCCTGTGTTACCCTGTCAACCCCTCCCACCTGAACACGAGAGATCAGGAGCCATGCTGCCATTGTTGCTCAGGACACCAGAGATCACTCCATTCCTTCAGCCCAACAAAGTGTGAAGCTTCTCACATCCCTGTCCAGAACTAAATCACTTCTGCTGTTTTCAGCCCCTGCCCAGCCAGAGACTCTTCTAAATGCAAGGCAGCGGTGGAAGCTGCCTGCAGTCAGGGCAGGCACTGGTGCAGATCAGCGCCCTGCAGTTACCCACCAGGGGCTGCACCTCTGTTCAGTCCTTCGTCCCACAGCAGCAGTCAGTTACCCATCAGACTCTGGTCTGCAGACTGCAATCCCTACACTCCCAAACAGCAACAAGCAGAATCAGTGCCAGGCTGAAAGCAGAATCCCAAAAGAAACAAAGCTGCCTGGTTTCCCTCCTGCCACGGGGTGGGGAAAACAGGAGAAACTAAACCTCTGAAGCCCTGCAGGTGGGAGGTTTCTGGGCATTTTGCTTCCTGTGAGGCAGCAGAAGAGCAAGAGGTGTGCAGAGGACCAAACGTGAGCTGCTCAAACGTTAGATGGCAAGAGCACAAGGCCAGCCGGGGAAAGACCGAGGACACTGAAGAGCGCAGTACTGGCAGTGAGGAGCAGCTGCAGAGCGGGGCCAAAGAGCTCCTCCGCAGCTTCGAGGAGGTGCTCTGTCGGAGCACAGGCTGCTGCCTGTGGTGCTGGTGGGGGCTGGAGCTCGGACTGAAGTCAGGTGGTGTACCTTGTGCTCCTGTTTCTCCTTTCATATCCCTCTGTGTTGCCAGCAGCACTGGGCTGCGACATGAAGGACATGCCAGTGTTTGTGGTGTTCCAGAGCTCTGAGGCACTGTTTCAGCTGGGGTTGCACAGCTCCTTCTGGCTGTGCTTCTGCAGTGCTCCTTGTACCGACTCTGCCCCTCACTACTGAGACTTCAAAGCCGTGAGCATTTTTCTCCCCAACTTCACACCTAACACCACAAAACCATTACTGCTCTCTCCTGCTTTCCTCCACCCCCTGCTTGGGAGTCCCCTTATGCTCAGCCTTTGCACAGAGCTTCTCCCACAGGCATCTCCTTCGCCCCTCCTTCAAGCCTCACACCTTGAAGCTCTTTACTATTCCAGGACCATCACAACAGATTAAGCCCTTTCAATTTCTCTTCTCTTTTACAGTTTCAACTGATTCATCTGGTATCAGAAGGATCCCGGCTGCAAACCCAGTTCGTTTAGGGCTTGTGGTAATTTATGGTAATTTATGCTGGCTGAAGCAGCACCTCCACAGCACCACGCACCATGAGCTATATTGTCTGAATCAAAGGACTATTTCTTCTAAAGTAAATATTGCTTCAAGCATGCCCACAAACGTGCTGGGTTTTGGTCACTTCACCTAATGCAGTTTAAGCAAGAGCAGGTCTTGTTTTCCAGTAAGGAAACTTCTGTCTTTCACAAGCTGCTCTTGGGTTGGTTTTAATTGCACCCTGCAACTGTGTGGCCCACAACACACTGCTGCTAATTTAACTCTTGGTTATGGTTAATATTAATCTGTTATTGATTCAGCTCCAGCTGTAATCTCTCCAAAATCTTCTTATGCACACTGGCACTGAGTGAAGCTCATCAGCCCTAAAAGGTTGAGAAATTTGGTTTCTATTTTAAGAGAAAGAAAACAGCAGGGCCTCACAATCCCCCATCCTTTCTCTCTCAGTTATTAAGCCAGGCCATCTTCCAGATACTTTGGGCTCCATCACACCTACTGCCACACTGCCCAGATGGGCACCTCCTTGCTGATCTCCTTGCTACCTTATTCACAGGTCAGCAAGACTTCTGGTAGGAAGTGGGAGTGCCAGATTCCCTATCTCCTCTCTGAAACACTCAGAACTGCCCCACTTCTTTTCTTCAGCCACTTAGCACTCTGCCTGGATGGTAAAATAAATTCACACCCACTTCCCACAAGCCACCATCCAGCAAGAGCTAGGATGTTTCAGTGCTGAAGCTACCTCCCCCCGGGAAGGCTTCTGCAAAGACCTCCCTGTTGCAGAGCCATGTGGTGGAAAAGCGCAGGTGGAAGTGCATCAGGGCAGAACCATTCTGTGCTGGCACACACCGAAAAGCAGCAAAGGCAAAATGGAAGCACAGGGAGGAGGAGCAGGAGCAGAGATGGTCCTCGCTGAGACCTTTCCCTATTCCCCACAGTTTAGCAGCAAAGATCACCAATGCACCAACACCCTGGTGACTGCAAAACCAGCTCCAGGGCAGGGCTCCTCAGCAGAGAGAGACAGGGTTCTGGTCATTTTCACCCAGTTTCAATGCAAACTAGGCCAAATCCCTTCACTGCCACAAGAACTGTGCCTCCCTGGCACCAGGACAAGCAGAAGTTGTACCAAGCTGTGGTCAAGTCCCTCTGACACCTCCCAGAGAGAAGGAGCATTCCTCTCCACAGACAACTCTCAGGCAGACAGAACAAGCTAATGGGCTGCAATGTTTAGATTGGGCTTTGTGTTTTCTAACACTGCTCTGGGCTGCCAGCTTCAGAATTCTGATTAATCACTGCAGACTGCAGACAAACAGCCCCACAGCAAGCCATAAATTAAGCAGAAGCAGCACCCAGCGGAAGATGTGATCCCAGGCACTACTGAATCTCTCCCTACCGGCAAGGATCAAGCCCCACCTTTGGTAGGCAGGTGTGAAAAGCTATGCAGCTGTTCAGATTCCCTGGTAACACAGAAGAGCAAAACCCCCCCAGAGCGTAAAGCAGTTCAGCCCCAGGGCTCAATGTCCTTTCCCTGTGGCAAAGAAGAGTTGAGACCCTCAGCCCTTTCCCTCCCCCTGGGCCCTGCCTCCACAAAGGTCAGAGCTTCTCCTCAGTCCTCCTTGGGTCACCAGGGTGTTTGTAGCAGCATTTCTGTTCTCCGTAACACCTGAAGCCAGATTCATCTTCAGTTGGGTTCAGGCCTTTCTCATTTTCTCCCTGCACAGCCTCACGACAATCAGCAAAATGAGCATCTGATGGCCTATCTATAAATAGACACAAAAATGTATTTGGGAGCTTTTATACAGTTGGGAAAATTCAAACCTCACTTTTTTTTTTTTCCCCCCCCAGTATTTCATTAACCATGTTGTGCCTCCAAACTCAATAAAAACTTGGTCTCATTGTCTAAAACCATTTCAAAGCTGTTGTTCATTACACTGCACAAGAATTCCTCAAAGCAAACCTTCAGAGATTTGGACAAATCTGAGATTCCTGTTAAGAATTCCATCAGGAAACATTTCTTTGAGCTCTGAAGGACTCCGGAGCCACAGCCTCACAACATCACCAGCAGAAGAGTGCTGTGTTTTTCAGAACCGTGTTCAGAAAAGAGGTACAAAGGACATGGATCTAAATCACAAATGCCAACAAAACCTGTGAGCAGAATTCCAAACAGCTGAGAGCTACTCCTGAAAGAAAGGCAGCTGAGGTCACTGATCCCTGACCTGCAGCCTAATTGCTCCTATACATTCCTGTGTGCTGTCATTTGTACCTAAATGCTCTTCCATGCTTTCATATAGCGAACTACTTTTTTTCCTACTGGTTGCTTTGCATTTTTCAGTGCTTCTTGGCCAGATTTTCAGTGCTCAGCCCTTACAGTGGCTCAGCTCTACAAAGAAAATTCAGCTTCTCCTGAAGTACACCAGTTTAACTTCTCTTTAGCATTTCAGCTGGAGTTCCTCAACCAAGATCACTGATCCTGCTGCACAGCCTGCAGTGCAAAACTATTCACCTACTCCTACTGGGAAAAGAAATCTTTCTATTGGTATGTTCTTTACAAAAATGGGATCAGCTCTAGTTAGGACTCGATTCAGAACATTTCCTAAGCACTGGATCTGGCTTTAGCCACACACTGCCTGACTGACATGAAGGGACCCCCTGAACCAGGAGCAAATTGGACAGGTAGAGTTCTCAGCAGCAGTCTTACAGGCAACAGGTCATTGCTCAGGCCTTGCTTGAATGAGCAGAGTGTAAGAGAGTGTACAGAGAGTAAGAGCCTTGGGGAAATAAGAGAGCAGAAAGGTTCCAGTACAGTACACAGAGCTGGACGGGCAGAGAGCTGCAGAAACAATCTCTGACACTGCTGAGGTCCCACCAGCGACCTCCCTCCTCATCACAGCACCACCCATCAGCAGCATCGACCAAACTGGAGGGTGTCAAGAGCTGCTAGGAAGAACACCACAGCAGGCTTTAGGAGTTATCAGCAGGCCTTCCTGGCTCTGTCCCAAACCACCCAATCACCTCCACAGCCAAAAGGAACTTCTCCCTCTCAACCAAGACTGCAAGGCACCAAGCTAGGTCTAAAGCAAAGTAGCACTAAAGGGCCCCTGGCTCACAGGCAGCCTCCACCCGTGTCCTGCCGCCTTGTTGTTACTCCTTGCCCACTGTCCTCTGCATCCTTGGCCTGTCCCTGCCAAGCAGAAGCAGCTGTACACAGACTCACCTGTGTGAGGCTGGGCACGGGATGCTGAGTACCTGAGACTGTACCTCCCAGCACCACGCATGGCTGGTGCAGAAGCAGAGAACTATGAGCCACGTACAGACCTTAGGGCTTCCAAAATCAGAAGGAATTGAGGAGACTCCCCAGACTCAGAATCACAACACTTTGGATTGCAAGGCACTTCGAAGCTCATCCAGTTCCAAACCCCCCCTGCCATGGGCAGGGATACCTCCTCCCACCAGCACAGGTTGCTCAAGGCCTCATCCAGCCTGGCCTTGAGTATCTCCAGGGAGTGAGGCATCCACAGCCTCCCTGGGCAATCTGTGCCAGTGTGCGCCCACCCTCACTGGAAAGAATTCCTTCCTGATCTCCAGTCTCAATCTCCCTCTCATGGTTCTTCCCAATAAAAGCCAAGCTTTGAACCAGCCATTTCATCATCTTTAAATACCCATCTCACTGCTCCTGCTCAGCTATTCCCAGTACAGGTGCTCCCAAAAGATGAAAAGTTCTTTATGCTTTCTATAAATTCTACCTTGAGAGGCAGTGCCTCAATTAGGTATTTAAGGGAGACCATTGAGAGCTGCCCAAAACTCCCAAAACACAGAAAACTTGCAGCTGGTAACCTTTGCTTTATTTCTCTCTGCAAATAAAACTCTTCCCTGGAGAGGAGATCTTCATAATAGCACAAAATTGAACTGTGACAAAAGAAATGTTTAGACACCAAAATCTCTGAAACACTTCTTGTGGCAAAAGACTGCAGACAAACACTCACCAGAAAGCTCTTTTGCCCAGAAAGGGCACAAAAATAGCTGCACTGGTTAAGAGGGTATAGCATAACTGCTAGGTCACTTAATAATAACATTGTCCCACCCAGACACTGCTCCTCAGCTCGTGGTTCTCAGCTGAGAAAGTCACACACAGCATCAACAGCAGCTGCTCTGCTCTGACTCTGGGAGGGAAAACAGGCAGCATCTTATGTCCCACATGTCAAACCACTACAGCAAGCTCTGCAGCAGAGCCTTGCCCTCAGCCCGGGCAGGTGTACAAGCGAAGAGTCTTGCTGCAGCACCGCTGGAAACCCTCCGGGCACATCAGCTGCAGCTCACCTTGCCAGCAGCAGCAGGAGAACGCAAGGTTCGCCGGGACCCCTCTAACGCAAGGTTCGCCGGGACCCCTCTAACGCAGGGCCCGCCGGGACCCCTCTAACGCAGGGCTCGCCGGGACCCCTCTAACGCAGGGCCCGCCGGGACCCCTCTAACGCAGGGCTCGCCGGGACCCCTCTAACGCAGGGCCCGCCGGGACCCCTCTAACGCAGGGCTCGCCGCGATTCTCTGCTGCTTCAGAACCTTCTCAGGAGCTGGTGGCACTGAACTGGACCCCCTGCCTTACAGTCTAAACTAGGAGCTGCCTGCTGCAGCGACCCAACGTGCCCCATCACCCTGCAGGAAGGCAAGGCTGAGCTTCCTCACGGCATGGTCTGGAGCCACATCAAGGCACTAAAAACCTCTGGTGCAGCACTGTCAAGCAGCTTCACTTAGTGCTGCTCTATTGCTCAACACACCCAAAACCGAGAGGAGAGGGAAGCCTTCTAACACCGAATCACTCCTGTGCATCCAGCCAGAGCTGCCTGCTGCCAAGGCCTGCACACCAGTGTGCTGGTAGACAGAACTGCTGCCGGTTGAAACATTCCCAATGAGAATCACAAGGACACTTCCATCAGCTACAAAGCAAATATTTACACAGACACTCCCTGGAAGAAATAACCCACATTAGGCCTGGGTCTGAAGGGCTCCTGGACAGCTGGGATACTGTCACACTGATCATGCGAGCAGTCAGAGCATCCCAGCAGAGAAAAACCATCACCAGCAAAGTGCCCAGAGCGATCCAACCACGAATTACTCTGTAAAAGTCATTTGTATCCCCAGGAAACACTGTGAGAAGTGAGTGGGAGAAGAGGCAAGGGAGTCACTGCACTGCAGAGAGTGCTGGGACGGTGGGGAAGCAGCAGCATGGGGAACTGCAGGAGGAGGTCTCATCAGTGCAAAGCAGGCAGCCTCATTTGCAAGCCTCAGCTGAAGGCTGGAGCAGCACATGTGTTATCTGAACACAAGATTTGATACAAGAGTATCTCAAACCTGGAACTCTCCCAGAGCAGCCCAGGCTGCCTTGGACGGCAACACTGTAATGTGGTCCAACTCCCAGAATCTGTCCTCATAAAAATGTGGAAAGCCTAAAGCAGAAGATAAAAACAAATACACCTCTGACAATTTGAGCTCTGAAAGGGCTGGGAGAGGCTCCAGCTGGCACCTTGGAAGTGTCCTGTCAGTTTAGGCTGATGTGCTCACAACTGGATCCTGCAAAGACTGAAATTAGTTCTGATGCTCTTCAGCAACAGAACCAGCACTGAGCACATCCATGAGGTCCACAAATGGCTTCTGATGGCCTTCAACTGCAGAGAAATTGCAGTTGTCAGTTGGTACAAAACAGTAATAAGATGAGCCTGAGTAGTTAAAAACTGATCGTTAGGTTTTTAAGCAGCAAAATAAAAGACTCTGTGGGTGGGGGGAAGGGCAAGAGGCAGGAAGAAATCAAACTGACAGCCACGGAAACAGAAAACACCAAACAGGTTTCACTGCAGAGAGAGTGCCACAAGGAAAAGCAGCAGGGGATGTCACAAGGACAACCAGAGACCCTTCTAGAGTTCAGTCTCCACACACAGCTCCAGAGCATCAGAGCTGCATCACAGCAGTAAAGCTTTGCCTCATTCCTGCAAAACCTACGGCAAGAGCAGCAGTTAGGGTGACTCAGCCTGCTCCCCACAGCACCCACATAGCCCTCACCACCTCGCCAAAGAGCTGGCCCCAGTCTCACCTTGCACAGCACGGGCTCATTACAGGGCTCACCTTGTAGCCAGGCCTTGGCCTCATTCAGGGACCAGCTGCAGGTGCTACACACAGCTGAGTTCCTGCCTCTGCCCACAGCAAGGCAGTGAAGTTACTCTGGCAGCTGCTGCCCACCAAGCGGCTGAGGCACAGTTTTACCTTTAGAAATACTTGAAGCAGCTCTCTGCCTGCTGCTGTCACCTGGGATTAAAGAGGTAAGTGGCAGGTGCAGCCGTCAGTGCAACTGGAGTCTCTGGGCAAGACACAGCCACAGCAGCTTCCCAGGAGCAGCAAGGGGCTGCCAGCTCCACACCACAAACTGGGCTAGGCAAGGCCATGCCCAGGAGAAAGGGCACTTAGAGCAGCTGCACTTCTGGAGCCTTTACTGCTTTACGTTGCCAGATTCTTAAACTCTTGCTCCAAAAGTCAGAAGAGTACCTTAGAGTGCCCAAGCCAACTCACCAAGCCATCCCCTGGGAGTCTGCTCCTGCTTCACAAACCACAGGACGGGCAGGAGTATAGACCAGGAAACAGGCAAAGCAGCTGGAAAGATCCTCCCAGCCAACTGAGAGATGGACTCATCCAGCACTTGGAGGGATGGCCACACTCCTAACTTGCAATCCCTTCACAGAAGCCCTACAAGGGCCATCAGAAGAGTGCAACTGCCTCCTGAAGAGGCTGTGGGATTCCCGGAGAACACTCACAGCAGTCTGTGAGTTAAATTCCGCCTCTCTTGCCTCTTAAAACCGAGGATATTGCTATGGCTTGAAAGGCAGCCTCACAGCCATTCTCAACTCTGCAAGCATACACCCTCAGGAGGAGTGCTACAAGGTGAGGGACACTTCCAAAGAGCCACTCTCGACGTGGACACTATGTGGCACTGGCTCCTCAGCTGGCCACAGCCCCGGGTGGGGCACTAACCACCTCCATCTTCCTCTGAGCAGAGCTCCCAGGCACTACCTCCGCATGCAAAGCTGTTCACAAACCCAAGTGCAGCTGGTGAGGGCAAACCAATGAGATTATTGATGGGGTCATTTGCCAGCTGGCAGCCTGCTCACCTCTCAGCAGCTGCTGCCGGACACTTCACAGCTTTGGGCCAAGTAAAGAGTGCACCCTGAAAGAGCTGAGGAGCCTCACTGGCTTGTGCGCCAGTTCAAGGCAAAGAGCTTCACCTGACTGCCACATCACCTAAGTTCATTTGGAGAACAACTTCGGTGTGTGCCCTCCAGAAGTGACAGCACAACAAACACCACAGTTACTGGCAGCAGCAGCAGCAAATGGCTTTCAACACTCTTTGGCAGGATCCCTATGCCCTGCCCGGCCTCATTCCCACAGCTGCCTCCACTAGGAAGCAGTGCAAACTGCAGGCAAAGCAGCTGTGCCCTGTGCTGTGAACAAGAAGAGCAGCTGCAGACCCCTGTAGAACACCCACCCTGAGCACACCGAGGAAGGCACTGAACTGACTCATGCTTTGCTGGTGCTATCTCGACGTTTCTGCAGTGGGCAGCCAGGGCCTTTCATGTGCAACAAGCACTTCCCAGACAAGCTACAGCAGACAAACAGCACTGAGTGGGAAGTAAACTTATTCATGCTTGTCTTTCAGTGCTGATTTTGACTTAAAACTGAGTCTTCTGGGAAGGGACACAATCCCTAGCTGTGTGCAGTACCCCCTGCCAAACAATTTATGAAGCAGAACTGCTCCTGACTCCCCAGTGAGCTACTCGTACATCCTCCTGACAGGCAGAAACACTGCATGGTGACAGGGGTGGAAACAAAGATTCAAACTGAGGGATGCAGGAAGGAGAAGGAGGAGAATCTGGAAAACAAGGATGCTGTGCTAAAGGCAATTTGTTCTACCC
Organism: Eubucco bourcierii; assembly: GCA_013396675.1. Taxonomy (NCBI): domain Eukaryota; kingdom Metazoa; phylum Chordata; class Aves; order Piciformes; family Ramphastidae; genus Eubucco; species Eubucco bourcierii. Next base: position 788,299 of record VWZE01004761.1, on the reverse strand, counting down.
TGCAAAAGGACACAATGACAACAGATCACTTTTAACAGCTTGCATCTCCATAAGTGAACCAACAGTGAGTGGCACAAAGGAACCGCAAAGGTGCTCACTCACTGACAAACACTGTAATGCTCTGCTCCAACACACATAACCAGATGGAGGAGTTTCGGCTCTGTGGCTCAGCTCTCCACATCAGGCACTGTCAGCACTGGTATGAACTAGCTGATGGGAATCAGCAGAGGGGAACTCAGAGGGAGGAGAAACCTCTGCCTATAAATGAGAACAAGCACCACCAGGAAACAGACTCGAGAGTGTACACAGTGGGGGTCAAACAGAATCCACCCCCCGGGCAGCTGCAGAGCTCAGACAGCAGTACTCAGATATTCCTGTGCCACCACAAAAAATTTCAGTTCCCAGGCAGGTCCGAGGCAGTGATATTCACAGGAAATCCCTGAGAAAACAGCAGCCGTGCCTCACCACATGGTCTGGCACAGCTCAGCACATGGGATCGGATGCAATTGTTTTCTCTTTCCCAAAATTAGCACTAAAATATAAGTGATAGCTTCCATTAGAAGTGAAGCAACCCAGGCTGCAGATATTCAGTTAGAAGCAATGAAATGTTCAGAGAGAAGGGAGAAAACAAGGAAATGTACAGCCTGTTAGATGGTCTACATACAACTAAGAGTGAGACAAGAAACGAAAATGGGAATAAATCAACTTCTCCACTGCTATGACACTGAGCAGTATTCACCACCAGCGTGGATACAAAGAGAGATGTTTATGACACATTTGGAGGACACAAGTCCAGTCACATTCCCCAGCCAGTTCATACCAAAGAGTAACAAAGAGTCTAAAGTACCTTCTGCCAAAGGCAGCTAAGGTGGCTGCAGGCTGATGAAGCCTGCTTTGCTCTTTAGCTTGCCCCGTCTCAATCCAACGCTTTCAGCTTCTTTATGGTTTAGTGTCCTTCCATGGACACCATGAGAGTCATTAGTCCTGGTTCCGAGGGTCCTCTCTACCAAGAGGTGGGGCATCATCTGACATCACATTTTGCATCATTCCATGGGCACTGCACCACAGCTCACACCAAGGGCCCTGGTGCAAGCTGACTGCAGTGAGGCAGCAGTGCAGCTCTGCAGACAGTTGTTCCACCCACAGCCAGCAGAACACAAAGAGGTCTCTTACTTTCCCATCCAGACTGCATAGCTCTCAGGGAGTTGTGGAACAAAGAGCACAGATCTTCCAGTGTCAACATCTACTGCTCCAAAGCAGCCTGCTTCAGTGACTCCAAAGGTCCAGTGAAAGTAAGATTCCTAGGTGCAGACAAAACACATTTCTTAAAAGAAAGCCCTCACTGTACCAGTTCTAAAAACACCACAGTGCACCTCACACCTGCTGCCACACACCTGGAAGAGTCTTGTCTTTTGGAGCTGGGTAGGTGGGTCAGGTCTAACTGATGGCTTAGATGGGTTAGGTGCAGACTGGTTAGGTTTAGGTTACAATAATACAAATCCCTCTGCTGGCAACTGGAAAGGATCAGATCAAACAGCTACCCTCAGACACATGCAGGCAAGCTCAGCACAACAAAGCAGATTCTTCCTATCTAGAACTAGGGAATGCAGTATGAGAGAGAAACAATCATGCCACAGGAGACAGGACAAAGCAGAGTGCAGATTCACTGTGATGGCAGAGAGCTGAAGTGAAGACTCCCAGAGAAGAGGAAGCTGCACTAGGAGCAGTTTTTAGCCAAGAGCTACTTTAAGAACAAGCAAGCAAAAACCAAAACCCCAGATAACAGAGAGCTGGCCTTTGGTAAGGAGAGATGTGCTCTGCCACCCTGGAAGGTGCACCTCCTCTGAGCAGATGCAAGACAGCATATTACGAGATGCACAATCTAGAACAGAAGCTCCATTAAATTCACAAAGCAAAGGACTGTGGCTACCGTGCACAGTCTCAACTGTGTTACAGCAGCCTCCCCACTGCCTAAGCCTGCACTTGACATGACAGGAGTCAGAGTCCTCTCTGTGCCAGAGGGCCTGGGTGCTTAAGGAAGTCTCACTCGAGAAGGCACAGGTTGTACATTCTGAGGTACATCCTGCTCTGTGGAACGCAGCACTTACAACACCCCCAAACACATTGTCACAGGAATTCATCCAGTTTAGGCCCACTGCAATATGTTCCACTAAAGAGAAAGTTCTTTTGGGGGTCAGACGAGACTGAAAAAGTAAGAAATACTCCATGGATGTCTTTAACATTGTGCGGAACGTGGACAGGCAATGGGGCCTTGACATGAGGCAGTGACCCTACACACCAAAGTACTGGGAGGAACTTGAAGTGGAAGGGGCAACCCCGCCGCACGGCCGCCCCGCAGCCTTCGAGAGAGACAAAAGGAAAAGCATTCCAAAGGGTTTCAAGGTGGTGCAGCTGAGCAGTTCCCCGATCTGACTGCTGCTCTGCTCGGCTCCCACCTGGCGAAAGACAATGCCAGTGTCTGTGCAGTATCTCTGGGTTTCCTCTCCCCCCTGCAGCAGGACAAGTGAATTCTTCTGGACCTCCTTGTTGCGTCGCAGGCGATCGCACAGCCGGCTTCTGTTCAAGGCAAAGAGTGCCACAGGCACTTTCAACGTCTCCTTGCCCAGCCAAAAGGAGGGTCTAGAAAAGATTTAATCGACAATTAATGGAAGACAGTGGCACACAGTGGTTGTTACTTTAGACAGAAAAGGAAGCCTGGTTCAACTCTACAAGCAAGCTGCCCATCACTCAAGGGGTGCTGTGTGCAGCATTGTGCCCAGGTGACAACCAAACACTGCTCATACAAGTACCAACCAGGATGGCAACAGCAGCCGGGGCTGGTTGCAGCTGTGGCCCACAGCATCTCCGGCTCTTGTTGACACCGCTTCAGAAAATGCAATGAGAAAAGCAGATGCTGAAAATGATGGCAGCCTAACTTCAGAGAATCATAGAATTGTTTGGGATGGAAAAAGACCTCTAAGGTCATCCAGTCCAACTTTCAACCCAACACCACCACGGCCACTAAACCACGTCCCCAAGTGCCACTGCAAACAGGAACGGAAAGTTTCACAGAGTCCTCCACTTCAGCAAGTGCTTCTGGAAAACATTCAGTAGCTGATACAGGGACTGCAGGAAACAGATGAGGGACAGCAAAGCCAGGACAACACTCCCCATACTCACACAGTACCTGTAGATGGTTTTCTCTGTACTGCTTATTCTTGCATGCACAGAATTGGCTTCAAAAAGTGGCTGCACTGGTGGCTACAAGAGCCTGGCCTGGGTACCAGTGACCTCCTGCTATACATCACCACCTGTCCCAAAGGCAGCACAGACACTGAGGGTGCCCAGACAGGTTTATTCAGAGGAGCCACAACCAGGAGAACAGTTTAAAAGAAGAGAGCTGTCTCTTAAAGTAACCTGGTTATGAGGTGATCTGAGGTTCCCACTGCTGAGGCACCACATTGCTACAGGGCCCTACCTGCACTTCTTGGAGCCTTACCAGCAGAAGAACAGCAACTTCTACAATTATTTCTTTTTATATCAGATAAGAATCTAAGTACATTCCTTCTTTTTTTTTTTTTTTTTTTTTTTTTTTTTTTTATTTTTAATTATACAAACGTTTTTTTTTTTAATGTTCAATATAGCAAAGCTGTGCTTTGAAGCTTCAGTAGTTCAGGTGAATACTGTTTCAGCAATCAAATCCTATGGTTTAAGTCCAGCCTGGCCCTCCACGTCAGCTCCTAAGCTGGCTGGATGGCTGCTCATCTCCTATCAGCCATGCCTCTAAAGGAGAAGACAGGAAGGAGCAGTTAAACTGGTACTGTGTTCAGATGACAAGAAATGAAGCACCAACGGCCTTAACCTTAGAGAAGCAGAGCTCCACCTCTTCATTATCATACAGTTGTCACTGGTAATCTGAAAGGCAACCTTTGATTCACAGCTGCATAAAGTAACCTGCTTATCAGCATCAGAAATGCAAGCCCCATCATTTCTAACTGCAGACACAGCACAACAGAAGTAATAAAAGATTTTACCGTACTGTTTATAACCACCTGGTGTAACAGCCTAAGTCATTTCAGAAGGTGGAAGACTGCTCTTGCTAATCCAATTTTCAAACTGTCTGCCTAAGAGTCCAGCTGATGGTGCACAAAGCCCAAACGTGTTTGGTTTTGCTGCCTCCCACGCACACCTGACAGCCCAGCACCGCGGCAGGCTGCAGACCACCTGCTACAGCACATTGGCATGGCATGGGAACATGGTACCAGCTTCCATCCCAGGGCACCCTGCCTGCAGAAGAGTGAGGCAAGCTCACAGCACAAAAGCACAAGCTCCCTGGAGTTTTAAATCAGACAGCAAACCTTGAATTAAATACGGGCAAGACTCTTCATCAGCTGCAACCCGAGGCTCGGCAGCGCAGCAATGCACAAGAGGTTGAACAGGCTCTGCCCAAGCAAGGATTAACTCCGTGCAAGGGGCTGGGAATCCTACCCTCACCTTACTCCAAGTATAATAGGGAAGAGAGAACATCCACAACCCCCCCTAAGCCATCGGCTGCTCTCAGACCTTTGTATCTGCTGCCGAGTAAACCAACCCCCCCAAAAAAAGCAGAGGTCCTGCCTGAGATTTAAAAGCCAAACCAAAGCACCCCTCTGAGTTCACAGAATCATACGAGTTGCGGAAGACCCTTGAGATCCTCAGGTCCGACCATTAACCCAGCTCTACCAAGCCCACCGCTGGATCACAGCGCTAAAGACTACTTTAAAGGACCTTTGAAACCTTCCGGGGACGAGGACTCCGCCAGGTCTGCGGGCAGCCTGCTCCGACCCCTGACCGCTCCTGCAGTGAAAGCATTTTTCCAGCGCCCAGACTGACCCTCCCCTGATGCGGCCTGAGGCTGCTCCTCCTTGTGCCGTCGCTCACTAGAGACCCGCACCTACCTCTCCACATTGCCCCTTCAGGTAACTGCAAAGGGCCAAACACCTCCCCTCTNGCCGCTCCGGGCACGGCACCGCCGATGCAGGGCAGGCTGCCATCGGCTCCCTCTGCCCCCAGGCACACTGCTGGTTACTCTCCGGCCGCCGGCCTTGCTCGGGCAGCTCTGCCGCGGCGCAGGCAGCCCGGACCGCACTCCCCAGCCTGCCCGGCAGCAGCCTGCCCCTGGCCCGGGCCTCCCCTGCCGCCCGCCGGCAACACTCCCGGCCACCAGCGCGACGCCGAGCCGAGCCGAGCCGAGCCGAGCCGAGCGTTCGCGGGGCCGCGAGCAGCCGCCCGCCGCTTACCCCTCCGTCGCCATGCTGCCGCCGCGGCCGAGCCGAGGAGGAGCCAGCTCAGCGCAAGCGCCGCCAGCGCGCCGGAGCGGCCAAGCGAAGCGAGGGGAAGCGCCGGGCGAGGCGGAGCCAGGGCAGGAAGGGTCCGGCCGGCAGCGCGGGTGAGAGGCAGGCTGGCAGCAAGCGCAGCCTTACTGTATGCGGCGAGGAGGATGCGCCCTGCGCTGCGGGGCACTGCAGCCGAGATCCCAGCTCAGAGCAGCTCCCTCTGAGCTGTTACTGTCGCTCGCCTCCCGGGAGCACTTCTCTCTGCGCTCCCGGGCTGAACGCCTGGGTTTGCACTTCGGGCATCTTCAGAACCCCTGCTGCAGCACTTGGATAGACAAAGAGGTGCAACGCTGCAGCCTGCGACGGGATCATGTGTCCCAAGGCTGCTGGAGGCCTGCTGCGTGAGCACTCCGGGAGGCGGGCAGGGGCTCTCTGTCCCCACTGCTCAAACACTGAGCACAGCAATGAACAGGGGAAATACAGAGCTGCAGAATGAGTGAAAGCAAAATGCAAAAGCACTCGAACAGGAGCATCTCTTGGCCCTTGAGCCCTTGCAGTGGGAGCAGGATGGCAACTGCAGCCCTGCTCTGGCTCCAGCCAGCGTCTTTCTGAATTGCACCCAGCTGCAGACAGTCCCTGAGCAGCCCTAGGAGGATGTTCTTCCCTCCCCTCTGAGCCTCAGCTGCCTAGCTCCACTCAGCTCCTATGCCTTTGTGCTCCTGCTCTTGGTAGGACCTCCTGTCCCTCCTCAGGCTATGCACTAATTAGCCACAAGTAAGTGAGCTGCACAAGGAGCTCTTTCGGTTCTTATATGAAGATTTAAAACAACTCTAATAGTCTCCCGCAGACAGCCACTCACCTGGCAGAGAAGGCTTTGGAAAGATGAAGAGAACGGTTGTCTAACAAGTGGTCACTTTGCACCCAGCCAAGAAACCAGCACTTCCCTATTGCTCCTTGCCCTGGTGTTTGTACTGCGCTGAGTTCAGCACCACCAGGGACTGTATTTGCAGCTTCTGTCAGCCGACCTGAAAAGAAATTATTTTAGGCTGTTTTTATGACATGAACATTACAAAACTGTTGCAGATATAGGGCAAGATACTTTCCCATTTTTGCAGCACAACAGATAGAACCCAAATCTGGCAGGGACAGATGCAGCCCAGATACAAAGAGGGGGAAAGGAAGGACCCTGCAGCTCTGATGACAACATGTGCCAGGGAAGCACCACCCTCCCTTCTGCCCTCCAGCCAGCCAGGGTGTCAGGAGAAGAGCCAAGCACTCTCCGACCGCTGCACGGTGCTTTAGCTTCTCTCCTGCTTTGGGAAAATCCAGCTGGTCAGAGACAAAATCACCCAGGGCTGCCACACAGAGCACAGTGCCACCCTGAGAAACCTCCACGTGCCAGCGTCACGACACAAAGCAGGGAACAGGGTCTAGTACTGAGGGACTAAGTTCACAGCAGGCACTCCTTGGCCGATCTGTACCTGGATGTGCCAGTTCAGTGCAGACTGCCATTGGATTCCTCACTGTCCAGGAGGCTCCACATGCTGCCACAAACCCTGATTTATTGAACCAGAAGTGTTCCTAAGGCCAGCTTCATCTGTTTTTCTGCTGATTATCCTCTCAAGGTTTTGGAAGCTGGGCCGTTGCCGGCTGAGATGCAAAGTGACCTTCTTCACTCAGAGGGGCTGGGCAAGAACAATAGATGGAGTTTCAGTGAGTGCATTCCATAGGCTAGAGAAACAGCTGTTAGTGCAAAGCCAACAGGAAGGTCCCTGCGTTGAGCTGCGTCGATGCTGGGGCTTCCCACCAAGTCCTTTTCACAATCCTTAGCATCCCCTCACTGCAAGGTGTGTGTGCTGCCTGCCTTTGATACAAGGGCTACGAGTCTTTAACTTGGAATTAAGACTGCAAGGTCCCTTCAAAGTAACAGGCTGAACCAAAGCATCTGCCTGTGGCATTTTCGTCATGAAACAATTTGGAGTAAATTTTCCTTCAGGCACTAAATGTATACTGCTCTATTGATCTTTTGGAGCTTGAAATAAAAGTGTGATTTTCCCAAAGCCAGCTTGGACTAAATAATTATGAGAGACAAGGAAGGCAAAGCGCTACCTTGCCTTATTACTCTCCCCATTGACTTTCACTTCAGAGCAAGAAATTCTCCTCCAACCCAAACGTGCCCATCAAGGATTGCACAGGCTGGGGTAGCTTCTCCAGTTATTGAGGGATCTTCACAAATGGTGTCATTTTATTTTGGGGGCTGTTTTCCTGCAGTTCCTCAGTACAGGCTGTCATTGTTTTTTTTTTTAAATCAACCTGCCCATCTGCACTTGTAAGCTGCTGCCAGAGGAACTCCTCTCTCACAACGATAAAACCAGCACTACAGAAGCTGCTTGGGAGACACCTTTCAGTGGGGACTTTGGTTTGCTAGGCTGTGTGAGGGCTTGGTGGCCTGGGTGGTGATCTCTAATGTTCCTCTAACATCTCTGGCAGCTTGAAAGAATCAGCTTTTGTACATTGCAGCACAGTGTTTGCGTCAATAAAAGGAGACTTCTGAATGACTTTCGGTCTATTCGCTCAGAGGTTGGGGCTTTTGCACGCTCCATAGAATCACAGAATCAAGCAGGTCGGAAGAGACCTCCGAGCTCACCCAGCCCTATCCGACCAACCAGACCACGGCACTAAGTGCCCCATCCAGCTTCCTTTTAAACATTTCCAGGAACAGCGACTCCACCACCTCCCTGGGCAGCCCATTCCAATGCCAATCACTCTCTCTGGCAACAACTTCCTCCTAACATCCAGCCCAGACCTCTCCTGGCACAGCTAGAAACTGTGTCCCCTTGTTCTGTCCCTGGGTGCCTGGCAGAAGAGCCCAACCCCACCTGGCTACAACCTCCCTTCAGGTAGCTGTATAGAGCAATGAGGTTTGCCCTGACCCTCCTCTTCTCCAGGCTGCACACCCCCAGCTCCCTCAGCCTCTCCTCAGAGGGCTGTGCTCCAGGCCCCTCACCAGCTTCATCACCATCCCTGTCTGTGTGTCCTCTGCACAGTGCCCAGCACCACACCTCCCTTTTTGTTGTTCTAACATTGCTGCACAGAAAAGATGCTGGGTGATGCGAGTGTAGCTCAGTCATGGCCATGCCAGGCAGAGGAGATCAGCCACTGCCCTGTAGCAGCATGGCAGACAGACCTGGCTGGTCATCTGGGTTAAGTTTTGCAGAAGGGGCTGTGGCACTGAGTTCAGGACACGGCGGATGCAGAACTATCCTTGCAGCCACTTCCCATCGTGTGGACACACCCGAGAACAAAACTCCTTCACATTACTCAGGATTTACTCACCCATCACTTCCCATGTTCAAACGCAGCCTCTTCCTACAAAGAGCAGCAGCACACTGCCTGGATTCCGAAGGGACAAACCAAAGGTGCTCTGCACCTTCTAGAGCAGAAGGGTGGAAGAAGCTGGGGAAGTTCCTGTCCTGCATGGCAGAAAGCTTTGTCTGGGCTGCATGCATGGACTTGCAGCCAATTGTGCAAGGGAAGCATGACTGCTGGCGCCAGGTGCCCACGATGCAGTGTGCAGTTCCAACAGAGAAGAGGTTTCGCTGCTGCTGCCTGCACAAAGATGCATCACTGCTGTCTCTCCCCAGCGCATCACAAATCCCCGAACAACCTCATCATGTGCTTATGTAAATATTTGCTCACAAGATTAATGCCTCCGGGGTTTTGCAGATTACAGTTCTTATCTCCACACCAACTTAAAGTCAGACCCCCACTCTTTTGGGGTAAGAAATCCCTCTTTAATTATTTACTGTTTATAAGGAAAGTATTTTCCACTTTGAGAACCTGCATTAAAATTTTAAGCCACTGGTTTATCAAGACCTGCATTGTGTCATTGATGAGGAAATTGCTTTATCTTACAGAGTTATCTGAAAGGAGCTCTTTCAGGCTTTGCTTGGACAACATTTCCATTCTCTGCTTGAAGCAGTCTTACCTTCCTTGCCAGGAAAGGACGGACCTGCTCCCTCTGACACTGCTCTCTGATGAGAGCCACCCCTGCCTCCCCCAGCTTTTGCTTTCCAGGCTCCATTGTGTGGCCCATCTAAGAGGGCCAAGTGATGGCAAGGTTGCCATGGCACCATGTCTGCCACCTTCCTGAACTCGGTGGTGTGGCTGTTCCTGGCCAAAATCTATCATTGCTCCTGTCCCAGAGTGACCCCCAGGGTTAGCCATCAGCACCAGCTGCAGAAGATGACACAGATGGCTTCCTGTTGCTACAAACCTCTCATCTCCCTTGCATCTGACTGGAAATGCAACCCAGCTGGCACTGACTTCAGTTCTAAACCAAAGCAATGGGCAGCTGATGTGGCCATCAGGCGATCTCCTCATGGTGTGTGCCCTGCACTGTGCCACTGTCTCACGTCGGTCAGAACACTTAGCCCAGTGCCCAAGCCCGCTCCCATGAGCAAGCTGTAAGCTGGGAGCTAGGGAAGGAATGGAGGGGATGGTGCAAGCCAGAGGACAGAGAACCCCACAGCTTGAGAGCCAGAGAATTCAATCAGTGTTTGGACTGTAAAGCCTGACTGCTCCACACAGCCACCCCCTCCTCAGAACGCAAACCCAACAGCCTCTCTCGGGCAGTGCAGACTGTGCCAGCAGTACCAAGCACAGTAAGGATGGGAGATGCCTCTGTGCCTCTCAGCAAAGCACCTGACTGACGTTTGTGACAGGGTCACGTTCACAGGCATTGGCAAAGCCTGCCAGTGTGAACAGAGTCAGAGTCAGCTCACTGCAGCGACAATCAGCCCTCGTTTGCAGAGCAGGCACCTGCCTGCCCTGGTTCAACTTGGGCAACAACAACGATGTCCACACTCACTGCCCTCTGCTGCCCGGCCTCTAAAGTCCGGTACCAATGTCTGTTTTAACTTCACAGCCATGGACACAGACAGGAGTTCTAACAAATGGTTATTTGCCAGCTCAAACTCTCTTCTGCTGCACTGCCTTTCAGCCCTGTCCAAGTTTAAGCTGCTGTGAGGACAGCTTCACTTGGTCCCCATCAAGCACCAGCAGTGTAATTTGTGCTGAGGAGATTCAGAAAGCAAGCTCCAAGAGCCTGTGTGGGTTATCTCTGTGTGCCTGTGTCTGTGTGGCATTTCCAAGCATCCTCTGTCTGCAGCCTTGGAAAGGAGGAGGCTCATACAGTCTCACTAATGCAGTGCTAACCCAGGCCCACTGCTCTCCTTGCTTTGCATGCCAGCAGCAGATGGGTGGCAAGGAGATGCTTTGGGTTTGGCTTACTTCTTTGTGCTAACTTCTTTGCTCCTATAACTGCCAACAGCAGCAACTCTTCTTGCCCAGGATAGCATCATGTGATGGCCAGAGATAAGGAATTCAGCTTCAGACAGGAATCTGAGTTCTTCCTCAGCCCCAGAGCTGGGGAGATGCTGAGCACTAGCAGCACAGGACAGGCTTTGCCCTGGGATGCTGTCAGGTTGCAGCAGGCAGCCTGCTCTTCTCCAGCCTCTGCTTCCTTCTCAGGGAAACATCTGGGGGGTCGTGCAGAGTATCAGGAGGTATAAAGCAGGCACAAACCACAGCATTTCCAGTATTAAACAGGACACAGCAGTGCTCACTTAGGAGCTGGCTGTGTGTTCTTTTGCTTCCTACTGATTGCATGTCTTAACTGTGCAGCACCCTTCCTTGCTGCCACCCTGCCCAGCCTGCACTGTATGGCAGGACAGCAGCAGCATTTGCTGCTTTCCAAGGCCGGCAAGGGGCCATTGTCACTTGCTTCCAAAGACAGAAACAGGAGCAGGGGAAACCTTTCCAAGTTCAGGCTTCTTTCTGCAGTCACATCTTAGGGCACTTTGGTAGCAGGCAGCAGCCCAGCACACACTGCAAGGTTCTCCCAGTCTCGCTTCATGCAGTGACTCACCTACTGACCCATCTGTAAGCTGAGATTTCTGCTTTTCACCAGGCTGAGAGGCAGTAAGATTGAAAAGTGCAACAAGCAAAACCGTCAAATACAAAATGAGAACATCCAGGGGAAGCAGCTCCGGGAGTGTCCCCACAAAGCAGCCACTGGCAGGCTGAGCAGCGCTGCTGTGACAACACCCAATAGATTGCACTGACATTAAGAGCTCCTCAGAAGTTCCTCGGCAGCACTTTAGGAAATGCTTACTGAAGATTTGCAGAGCTAACAGCTCTGTGGGTGTCTGCTGTTTGGCCAGCCACATAAACAGCTGGCACAGCTGGAAGAGAACCAGCAGAGTTGGTGCTAATTTAGACTCCCTGGGCCTGCGTCAGCTCCAGGCACAGACATGACTCTGCTGGAACACACTGGTACCCCAGCTATTTTTAAACTGCCAGCTTGGTACCAGAGAGAGCCAGCCACAACGCAGAGCTCCTGGTGGGTTCATGCACCCTGCTGTTTGGCTCAGGCCTCAGTGCCAACAGGATTAGCTAAGCCCTTGGAAAATCAGGAAAGGAGATACAAAGGACTAGATTCAGCAACGGTCTGACTCGAAGGGAAACCATGCAGTTGCTGACAGACACTGGGAGCTGTAAGAGGCTGCACAGATGGAGACAACAAGCTTAAATCTGCTGTGGACAGCAGGCAGGCAGGGAGCCAGTAAAAGCAGTGGCTGCTGTGGGGAAGTCCATGGAGAATGTCACATGGAAAAGAAGGAGATTCCTTATATCAGTCACTGGGGTAATGTGCAGGGGAAGAGGAGGAGGAATTGTGACCAGACTGGTTTGTCTGCAGAGAGCTTTAGGTGCCCTGACTTACTGCTTCTGGGCAACCTCTGTGACTTCAGGGACCCCAGCACCAGCTGGCAGTGTTCCCCCTCTGTCTGCAGTGATTCCTTATCAGCAGTGCCTTGTTTTATGCAGGTCACTCCTGCTTGTTAGGGGCTGCTCAGACAATCAGGAGCAGCAATGGCCCAAGGCAGTCAAACACTCACTGCCTGACCACCTCTGGCTAAGAGGAAGGATGTTGTCCCACTTACCTGGTCACCTACTGACCCATCCCTAAGCTGAGATTTCTGGTTTTCACTAGGCTGAGAGGCAGTAAGATTGAAAAGTGCAACAAGCAAACATGTCAAATATAAAATGAGAACATCCAGTAGACTTCTGGGCTCCAGCATCAGCTGCTGTGCTGGCTGAGGCCCAGGCTGTTAGAGCAGCCCTGGCTGAGAAAAGCAGTTTCTTGCAAAAGACTCTGCCTTCTCGGTCAGAGTATCTAGGGCCACAGCTGGGGCATGGACCAGGGCTAGGACCTTAGCAAACTCAAGGGAAGATTAAAAAGATGAGCATTAAGAAGTCTCCTCCAGCTGTGCCAGCTGAGCACAGAGGTGCTGAGAGCAGCGAATGCACCCAGCTATTAAGTGGAGAGGAGCAGGGTCCCTCCAGTGCAGCCAAGAAAGAGTGAGGAGTGTCACTGCACAGCACAGTGCAGCTGTGCCAGGCTCTAATGAGACAGGCTGACAAACGGGGCATGGAGATGGGAGATGTTCAGCAGGAGCAGGCCTTGACCTTGGAACTGAGCCCGAGTGCTGCGCGAGGAGTAGTAATGAGGGAGGCAAGATCAAAGGAGACAGCTCCAACAAAGAGGGAAAGAGATGGGTAGAGACACTCCAGCACCTGCCAAGTGCTTGGCTTCGCAGTCCTCTGCTTTGGGCTTGACCGCCTCTTCTCCCAGCTCTCTCTTGCCCATCATCTTCCTAAGCCTGAGCCTGGCGAACAAGGACATGGTGCAGCTGGCTGGATGCAGCAGTCCTGCTGGGTACACTGACAGCCATTATGCATGGGCAATTTTGATTACCCAGGGGCATTTCTCTTTTACATATCCCTAGCTGCAATTGTACTGAAGTCGTTTTCTCTTTTATTGGCCTCTTACACTGCCGGAGTGCCTGCGATTTCCCCACGGTTAGCTGATGAATGGCAGCACATCACACAAAGACAAAACAGGCATTTGCCAACTGCAAAACGTAGTTTTTTCATTTGATATCTTCCCTTTCTTGTGCGACAAGGATCAGCAGCCTTGGTGGGGAGAACAGTGCAAACAAGTCTGACAAGCTCTCTTCTCAACCCAGGATCACACGAGAAACAGATTCAGCACAGACAGGAGGTTCCTACTGACACCAGGGCCCTTCAGGAAAGGGCCATTTTAAAGGCAATTTCTAATAGGAGAGCTGGGTTCAGTCCTGCAGTCAGCTGTGCCTGGGCAGCCAGCTGGGTCCTTAGGAAGTTCAACTAAATCACTGGGAGCACAGAGAGACACAACCCCTCATCTCTACACTGTCAAAGGCAGGCTGAAACCCACAGCAGTTTAGGGCTCTGCTCTCCCCTTTCCTCTCCCCAGACCCACACATCGGACCAGAAGCACAGACACCCTGGCAGTATCCCAGGAGCAGGCAGCCTGTCCCTAGCCCTGTCAGCTTTGGGTAGCAGCAATAGTTCCTAGCCAGCCCCATGCAGGAGGCAGCTTCAGCACAAACAGCATTTTCTGTTCAAACAGGCAATCCCAGCTGCTGCTGGGGAGCAGAGCACAGATATCACTGCTCTCCTGGCTGAAGCACTGCACTCCCAGACAAGCTTCAACAAGACCAATAGGTCTTTCCTTAGGAAGCCCAGGAGCAGCAAGCAGTGTGTGGGTGTCCAGAGGTGGGTGAAAGGGGTTCAGGGATCAGGGATGTTCCACAGGTAGGCAGCACTGGTCCAGATGTGCAAGCAGGCATTTGCTCTCAGACACCTGCAGTGCCTGGCCTTAACAAAGGAGATTCAGGTTACAAAAGTTAAGTAGAAGAGAGATGCTCATCACTGTTTAATGTCAAATAGTTCAAGAAAATCCCACTATCAAAAGTCTCCAAGCATACTTTGCTGGGCTTTCTGGCCTGGAGGTGAAGATTCTGGTGGGAGAATGCTGCAGGAACACCAAGTGTCCCAGGCACTACAGAAAGGCATCAAGTACTGGGCATCAACCTGGACACCTATGTATCTGCACAGCACTGCAAGGAGGACACACAGCCAATTCTGCCTTACCTTCTTCAGTCCTGGCCTGTGGCCCAAACAGGCACACCAGGAGTGATGAGCTGTCACCTCAGTTAATTCCATCTTCCCTTCTCAAGACCTGGTCCAAACCAAAGTGAAGCTCACTGAAAGACTCCAACTGACCCAAGGCTTTGGTTGACCCTTGTACCCCAATTTCTTCTATTAACCAGAACAGGGAGTGAGGGGGAGGGGGAAGAAGATTCTATCGCTAAAAGAAAAAAAAAAAAAAGAAAAAAGAAAAAAGAAAAAAGAAAACTCAACCAGAACAGAATTTCAGAGCATCAGATGGAACTAACAGGGTTCCAAAGGGAAGGGTTAGGCAGAAAGCACAAGTAAAAGGTAACCCAAAAGGGCTTAGAAATGAGTTATGTGCCCAAATGTTTGAACTGGCTTTGTGCATTGGGTTCTCAGGTACAGAAACACCCCGAGTGATGGACTGGGCAGCTGCAGCTCTGACTTTGCAGGGGAGATTAAATTCTAGAAAGCATCTAAGCCGTTTCTAGCCCAGTAGTAGCATTAGGCTGATTACACCTTGAGTTAACAGGAAGAGCTGCTAGATCCAGCCAGTCTTGTAAGCCAAGAGAAGGCCTGCAGAAGAGACAGTGCTCCAGTGAATTGTTTGCAAAAGCACTGGAGTAATCTGCCTCACAAAGCAGGAAAGATCTACAGTGTAACCTCACAGAGGTTTTCAGCCAATGTAGGTAGGAAATGAAAATGAGAGGATCAGGTTGCTAAAGGAACAACGGAGATAAAAGGAGCAGCAGTTGGGCTGTGAAGTGCTGCTCAGGTGTCACCCGCAGGGAGAAACAGTGGCACTGTTCCAGGAGCAAGCAGAGAAAGGGTGATGCTAGAGGCCCAGTGTCAGGCAGTGGGGCTGAGGAGGGTGGCTCCAGCACAGCCAGAGGATGCACGACCAGCCCAGCCCAGGCACTCACCAAGGAGAGGCACCCCAGGTGGCCACACACACCTTGCACACCCAGGGCCCTCCTGTGTCCTGCAGGACTTGTGCCCTCCATGTGGAGCAGGTTGGCACAGCACTCCCAGCAGAGCAGACACTGTGGGACTCCTTTGGAACAGGAGTCCCCAGCAGCCACATGAGGTGGCAAGGGGAAAGGATCCAAATGCAGCAGCTGTAAAACGCTGTGACGGAGCTACCGTTTTGAACAGCCTGACGCAGGCTGTTCCATCCAAAGTTCTGCCAGTCACACAGGAACTGCTGACAAAACTCTGAGAATCCAAACTGAGGGTTTCAGAAGGCAGTGTTTTCCCTGAGCAATCACAACATTGATAAACAGATGGGCTGGGCCATACCAGCCCAAAGCCTAGCCACAGCGGGTGCAGGATCGCTGCTCTTACCCACACGTGCAGAACTGTGGCCAGCTCCTCACTGCCTGCTTTTGATTAGAACCATTTATCTGGGTCTTCTCCAGGCCTCATCAGAGCAGGATATATGCTGTGGAGAAGGGACTTGTTCAAGGAATTTGCAACAGCTTCTACCCTGTGTAGTCCTGGAAGAATCAGTATTGGGCATAGTGTGATCTGGCATTGCTGTGACAGACCTGTGCTGTGAGAGCTACAGAAAGGCAACACTGGATCAGCTCTGGGAGCCAACAAGAAGCAGATTCCACTTACCAGATATTCTACCCTGCCAGACAGTGACTTGTTCACATGCAGCAGTGACTAAGAAGTACTAAATCTTGATCTGTTTGTCACAAAAATGCTGCATGGTTTCCAACCCCCTCCCTATCCCCAGCATTGCAAAAAAGGGCAGCTTCCTGCTATCCTACAGCTTCAGCTGGAAACCCTCCGGACACACCAGTGGCACAGCAGTGCAGAAGAAAGACCAAGAGCTGGTGTAGAAGGAAGAGCAGCTCCTCTCCCACATGCAGGCTCTGGGAGTTCAGATTCAAGCACAGCATTGATTTGTTCACATATGGACAAAGGTGGAACTTGCTGAGAGAAAGCCGACTGGAAAATGCCCATTCAAAAAGGACCCGATCTTGCATGCCTCAGGTGAACCTCTTTAGCCTGGGAAATGCAAGTTAAAATCCTCTCTGGCCTCCCAGCCAACAGCACTGCATAAGAAGGAAACTCAAGTGAAAGGCATTTTGCCAGGGACATCTTGGGGAGATCCACACAGACCTCACGCTTGCCCCACGTCAGGCCTCTCCCTGTAGCAAAGAAACCAGGACCCATGCTGAGACAATCTTCCTGACAGCCCTGCCTAAATGTCACCTCTCCTGCAATCACCCCCTCTGCTAAAAATACTGCAGCAGGACCTCAGCTGGAAGCGGCTCCTTGTGGAACTCCCTAACACCGAGGTGGCACACCTGTGCTAAGGACAGGGATGGAGCTGTCAGCCAGGAAAACTTCTCACTGCTGCCTCTCTCAAGAGCCCCAGATCATGCTTACCAGGTTCTCTGCACTGGCCAAGGGGTGCCCACCCGGCTATGTCCAGGGGTCAGTGGTAGCTCTGTGAGGTAGGCAGCAGAAGAGAGAGCTCCAGATCATGCCTCCAAGGGTCAGAAAGGTGTCGGCCAGTGGGCACACACAGGAGCACCACGGCAGCCTGCTGGGGAGTGCCTAACCCACCCAGTGCTGAGTCCCTCTGTTGTGATGGTTGTCATGACATAGCATCCAGAGCTATGAAAAGAGCAGGCAGATGCCTCCTGCTTCAAAGGAACCATCTCAATTCACTCCGGGGCCTGAAAACACCTCAAAGACAGAGCTTGCGTTGTTCAGTTGCAGGGTTTGTAGTCCTAGCAGAGCTGCCTCCGAGACTTGGAATAAAAAATAAAACCAAACAACCCCAAATCTAAGATGATTGGAACGGATCCTTATTTTGAGTGTTGTTTCCCTGCTGAGCTTCTGTTTAAATGTAAGCTTAATACATTTTTCCCCCATAAAACAAACGCCCAGTCTGGCAAGCAGGGAAGCTCCTCACGCTGCTGCACTGCTTCACCCAGGCCTTGTGCAGACAGCTCTTGCTCTGCCGGAGACAGCAGGGGCAGGGCGACAGCGAGGCTGGGATCAGCGTTTTATTAAGGACAAGCTCCTGCCACAGCCCATGGAGATTATTTTAAACCGTGCCTCTGCGTCTACGTTGCAATTTGGATTTGAATAGTATTCTTGGATAGAAAAAGAGATTTGTTCTCAGGGTCTGGAAGCCCTGCTGGGGTACCAGAGCCACAGCAGGAGCTGCCAGGGGAGTGCACTCTTACACTACAGCTGCTCCTCTGACCAGCCCTGCCACAAGGCACACACTGCACACACTTGTAGCTGTCTTTATTTCCATTTAGATGTGTTCTGTAACAAAAGCAGCTTTGTCCTTGCAGCCGCTGCAGCAGCAGTGAAGACCTTTCCAAATGGGAGCAGACAGCAAGGATTTAATCATTCTTACCTTGGCTCTAGAGGCAACACAAACCCTGCACACGTGGCTGTTTGCGAACTGATGCTTTAGGCACAGCTCTGAGCAAAGTTAATTTGCCTGCACATTCACAGTGTCTTCAGAGACAAACCTAAGCCCGGAACAAAGCACCACGCTTGAATCTGCATTTGAAGATGGCAAATGCTGCCCTCCACATGTGCTTTGCCAGTCACAGAACAGGTTGGGTTGGAAGGGACCTTAAAGGTCACCCAGTTCCAACCCTCTCGCCACAGACACCTTCCACTAGTCCAGGATGCTCAAGGCCATTATAGCAGCCTGGTCAGGAGGGAACCATCTGAGATACCGAGTTAGTGAAAAGCTGCACAGATTGCAGAGGGCAAACCCCACAGACCCATTTGGACTCACTTATAAAATGCATCCAGGTCACACTCTAACTACCACGGGTAGCTAACTGCTTGTACAAGTGCCAACATCCATCCTCAGGTCTCCTGACGCCACTGCATGACACCCTGGGTGGGCTGGCTGAAGAAGCCTTGCTGCAGGACAGCTCCTATTCACTTGGAGAGAGGGACAGGGAACTGAGCTGTGCAAAAAGGCCATCACTGGGGACAGAACTCTGCACTGTGTGTGCCTGACTGCTGTACAGCTACCAAAGGGAGGGAAAGGCACAAATGAGGGAGACAAAAGGACCTGTGGGGTTTGGGGCTGATTGCTTTGGCCTGAACCTGAGGTGATAGCATGGCAGGGTGTAAGGCCACAAATCCTTCCTCAGCTGCAGCAGGATGGTGTTGGAGCTGACAACCAACCTGGAACAGCTCCTCAGCTGAGCTCCTCCTTCCAGCAGTGACAAGAGAAGGCCTCTGCTCAGAGCACAAAGTGCTGGGGAGCAAAGCTGCAGGAGGTCTTTTTGCCTGTGTGCAGATGACAGAACCACAGCACCCTGCTTGGCACAGGCATCACACTTGACCTTGGAAGAGGCAATACATCCCTTCAGAGCTTTAGGGCTGCTGCTTTAAAAGCCTGGTTGAGCATCCTATCAGAATATGGAAATTACATGCATGAACTCAGTGTCTTCCCAGAGGTGGTACAAGCTCCTAAAGCTGCCTGCTGACATGATTTCTGTGCTGAATTCTCTCTTGAACTTGGAAAAATCAGAGCTCCCAGCTATGAGTTCCTGACTGCCATTCTGCTGTCCATACAGCATCTGTGTGGATTACCACAAAAGGAAAGGAAGCTCTTCATGCAGCAGAGTGCCTGTATTAAGGTCATGCAATGGGCAACTACATTAATTGGTCCCTGGGAAATAGCCTTGACATAAGAAGCACCCCAAATAATCCCAGGATGTGATGCTACCACACTCCTGGTAGTTACAGCGTGGAAAGGGAACGATAATGTGATTAAAATGGGAAGCTCTGCAAAAAGGCCAGGGACAGGACAGAAGAGGAGGATGAAGCACAGACCTGAAAGCACAGGACATCTCCCTGGGTGAAGATTAGTGGCCCACCACGCCCAAGTGGAATTGCTTCTGTTTTCCTCTGCAGTAGGAGGAAAAGAACAAAGAAAATTAGGGAAGGAAGTGCCATTTGGATGTGTGTAGTGACAAATGATACCCTGCAAGAGTCTGTGCACCCCGGCTCTAATCCTGCCTTGGATTACAACCATGGGAATAAATAGCTGCCTCTGCTCTCTGCTGGATCTCAGGCAGTCCCAGTCAGACTCTCAGAGGCAGGAGCTGCTCACCGTGGGCAGTGTGGGGGTGTTGCCAGCTCTGCTGGCTGTGCTCTTCATGAGCTGCTTCTCCTTCACAGCACCTCCACCCCCATCTTCTCTCCTCCTGTGCGCACACACTCAAGACAAACTCTCTTCATCCTCCCTCCACAACACCAGATCCTTTTGCTGCTCCTGTGGAAAGATGGAGCCTGGGGGCCAAAAGTTCAGCTTCCTCCACAGCACAGAGGTGGGGGAAAACCAACGTCTGGGGAATGCCAAAGAGTTACCCTGCAGAGCGAAGGTGGCGGAAAGCGTAGCCAGCTGGCAGCTCCCCTTCCTCCCTCTGCACTGCTGTCACACTCCAAGATCATCCTCCCTTTTCCATTCAAAATTGGGAACCTACATGCCTTGGGCTGGGAGTAGGTGGAACTGGGGGCGGCAGGAAGCTTAGCGTTTTGTGTTGATTTACTTCCAAACTGCTGCTCCTCCTTCTCCGAGAAGAGGAAGAGGAGCTGGTAGCCAGCAGGAAGGCAGTCAGTGGGTCCTGCCGCCACGGCCAGCAGTGCAGGACTGAACCCCACGGCTCACAAGGCCAATGCAGCAGACCCCTTCTCTGGGGACGGAGCATCCCCCACACCTCACAAGCAGCAGCCATGTTGACATCTGGCTCCATGTCACTGCAAACAAGCTTCTGCAGAGACCCAGAGGAGCACGAGCACAAATCCAGCTCCGCTGATGAGGAGAGATGTTTTGTCCCTCTGTAGGCACCTGATTGCTTGGCTGTGTTTGAAGTAGTTCATGGTTGAGCAGGGGTACCCGTGACAACGCAGGGCACACAGGGTTGGATGCTCTGGGGGGCACAGAAGGGTTAGGTCATCCAAAACGAGAAGGATCTTCCAAAGGAAGGAGAAGAGTGAATCACTTCCATCAGTGATGTAAAAGGAGACCGTGCCATTGCACCCTGCGTGCTTGGTCTCCTCTCAGTACCTTCCCACTCGTCACACAAAGGAATGAATGAAGACTCCGCTTCCAGCGTGCTGCTCTGGCAGCCGGGCGGGAGCGGCGCGGGCCCTGGCGGAGCGGGAGGGATGTGCTGGCTCCAGGAGCGACAGGAAGGCAGCACTTGTGCAGCCCAGTGGAGACAGGAAATAGAAAAACGGCACAGCAAGCGGGGCCGAGTCTGCTGCGTCTGCTGCTCTTGTCCTGCCTGCTCATCCTGTTACCGGCACAGAGCTCCGGCACCCGCAGGGGTAAAGCAAAGCCAAATTACACTGCGAGCGCAGGCCTGGCCCCATCCTGCCACTCTGCTGGGCGACCTCCCCCTTCCACAGGCAAGGGCTGCAGCACAGCACAGTGGTCTGGAGCGAAGGACTGCACCAGGGCAGGATCACACCCTGGATTCTCTCCTTTCCCTACACATGCAAGCGCCAGCAGAGCTGTCGTGCTACGCCCCTTGGGCCAGTGAGGACACAGCACATGGAGCCATGAATTTCCATGCTGGTGCTTAGCAGTCACAGCGGATTTCAGCTGCACCTCGGTTCTGTCTCTCTTCCACAGGACTTCTTTTCTCTTCTCTTTAAACTCCTGATGCCAGTACTGTTACTTAGCAGCACTAACTCTCATCCTGGGGACTGGATGAATGGAAGCCTGGAGAAGAGAAAGCTTCCAGGAGACCTTAGACTAGCCTTCTAGTATCTGAAGGGGGCTACAGGAAGGCTGGGGAGGGACTATTGACAAGGTCTTGCAATGACAGGACAAGGGGCAGTGGGTCTGAACTGGCAGAGGGGACACTGAAACTGGATGTTAGGAAGAAGTTCTTTACAGTGAGGGTGGTGAGACACTGGCACAGGTTGCCCAGGGAGATTATGGAGCACAGAATCACCCAATGTGACTGAAGATCGCATTGGGTGATTCTGTGCTCCACAACCTCCATGGAAGTGTTCAAGGCCAGGCTGGACAAGGCCTTGAGTGAGCTGTACTAGTAGGAGGTATCCCTGCCTATGGCAGGGGGTTGGAACTAGATGATCTTTCAGGTCACTTCCAATCTTACCATTCTATGATTCTATGACTGCATCGCAGCACAGAAAGACAGAACATGCGCTGTAAATGCTATGGAAATGCTGCCCCAAAGTGCCATAGGATGCAGAACACATCTCTGTCTTTTCCGCTCCTGATGAGACCTCTGAGCAGTTCTCCTGAGCATTGCCATCCCTTGGACTGGGACAGTATCTGCTGAATCCATCCTAATTTCCAGGTAACTGCTTCAGTCCGATTTATGATGTAAGTTCTTTCTTGTTTAAGCCATTCATGTAGGATTTCATTAAAGCAGAAGAGAATCTAAAAGGGATTCAATGTGTAATGCAAAGATTAGCTTTGAAAATAGACTTATTTCTGCCAAAGTCATCAAATAATACATGCACACGAGTCTGACAAAGCCCAGTGAAATAAGAAGCTGCCTCTGAAGATGATACTGTGGGTGTTCGGGATTAGAGAGATTTTCCATTTGTTCAAGGTCTTTTTTCTACTCTCATGCTCAGATCTTCCTTCCCACAGCTCTGCATCCTTTCTTTTCATGTCCAGCAGCCCCTCTGTCACCCTTGCTCCCTGACACTTCTTCCTTTCAGTGATCCTGTGTCCTCCACCATGCCTGTTTGAGACATGGAAAATACATTATATGGCCTCCTGATATTTCTGCAGCACCCAAATGGGTAAGCAGACAAATCTTCCCTCCTCGTTGGCAAAGCTTCCACAGAAGTTAACAGTTAGAGTCAGTTTTTGCCTGCTTCAGTCTTAAATGCTGCATGTATTAAAGCAGAAAGGAAAGCAAAGAGATGCTGTCAGTTAGCATCCCAGTATTTAGCTACAAAATTAAGGATCAAAGTCTTTTCTCAAATGAGAGCAGACTTGAACCCTTTAGAACAGGGCAGAATCTACCAGCAAAACCTACAAGTGGGTTCTGCAAAGCTATTTCTATTAATAATGAGCCTTCAGTCCATCTGGGCAGGCTTCTCTAAATTCTCAGGGACATTTACAGGCTAATAACTAAATCAAATTGGCTAACAAGGAGGTGAGGGATCAGAATTGTTTGAGGCATCAGCTACAGGAAGAAAAAGGGGAAGGTATTCACAGGAATTCTTTTTCAGCTAAGTTTGCTGTGGAGGGTCTGCAGAGGGCATGAGGTAGATCAGAACACTGGAGGAGTAACCTTACCAATGACAAACATCTCCTTGGATGTCTGGCAATGAGCCCTCAGAATGAGCAAATGAATTCACCAAGAGTCTAAGCAGCTTAACGATTTGGCCTCCAGAATTTCAAGGCCAAGGCAACATGCACTGGTGAGCCACATGAAATGTAGCTCTCTGGCACACCCTTACAGAGACCAGAAAATTGCTTGATTCATGTTTGACAAATAACTGATCTGACAAGTTTCCTGACTGATTTGGAATAAGGTGTATAATGATTCACCTTCCCCTTCCCCTCTCTATTTGCAGCTTCCAGAGCTGCATGAGTGACCAATGAATGCATTCATCCAGGGTTTATTGGATCAATGTGTCAGAAGTGCTTAGAGACAGCAAAGGCTTTCTCCATTTCCTTGGTCACGTCATGCCACTGCACTGGAAGTTACAGATGGCAGGGAGCACAGGAACGAGAGCCTCAGGGAGTCCTCAGCCTTCCTGGTTACAAACGACAGCAGCAAGCACCTCTCGGTTAGCAGCTGAGAGACTTAGCACACAGTGGGGGCAGTCCTGGTTTCATCCATCAGGACCACTCCCTTTTGCCCTTGGAGTGCCCAAAGCTCTGCAGCGGCCCTGCAGATGAGAGGCATACAGTGTAGTTACACATGCCAGGGCCTCCAGTTCTGCCCACTGAAAGGTAAAGATGCTGAACGCTCTGCATTTATTTTTCATGTTACTGTGTAAAACCAGAACCTATACAATTCTTGCTGTAAAGGTATTTCAGCAAAAGCCCTGCTGGTAAGATGAGGAAATGCCTGTTTAATGCCCTACATCTCTGCTGTGTCTTTACTGCTGTGTCCCAGCTCCTTCACTACCGGCTCAGTAAAGCAGAGTATGATGCTACCAATTGTTTAAATACATTTGGGGCAAAAAGCAAGCCCCCTACAAAACCCTAACTAACAGGATTGCAGTAAGACCTGAGGAGCTTCTGTGTAGGTGGCCAAGTTCACAGCAGGCACAGCAAAGCAGAGCAGAGCACCAGAAACCAAACTGCTGCTGCAGAGCGGAGATCAAACTCTGCTCGAACGTGAGCAAGGGTAAGGACGCCCGAATCAGGAGCTGCGCCTGCTTCTCCCAGTACAGTTTCCAGCCAAATGCATGTACTAGCAGCACATCCCTGCAGCCAGGGCTGGCCAGCCCTCCAGAAGCTCTTGCTGGCCAACAAGGAGGGATGGTGCTGGCAGGCTCAGTTGGCCCAAACCTGCCATCACACAAACATTTGTTTAGCAGTCCTGGTATTGTTCTGTTCACTGGGGGCCAGTAGGGCTGTACTGCTGGAGAAAGGCTCAAAATGACATGTGCAGGACATGCCTCCCTCCTCTGCAGGAAGCAAGGTAAGCAGCAGATGGAACTTCAGCAACAGATCCCTGGAGACTCCTCTCTGAAACCCTAGCACAGCAGGTACTACCCATGGAAGCTTGCAGGGTGCAGAAAATCAAAGAGGAGCACAAACCTTATCAAAGCCCAGCTCCGAACTGGCAAAGACTGTGCCGTCCTCTTTTTAAAGCCTTCTCTTCTGCATGGCAGACGCTGCAGTCATGCTGGGTCAGATCCTGAGGTGGATCAAAGCTCAGACCGCCTGTTCTCACACACAGATCCTACTTCAAACAGAGAAATCAGAGAAGGGGAACAAGTGATGAAACATATTCCAAATGCCAAAAGTCATCCCCCAGCTACTGCTGAGCCAGAGGCGCAGATTAAATTGCCGCGACACAGAGGGAGCAGCGGCAGAGGCAACCCAGCTTTAGTGCTCGATATTGCTTAATCATAATGAAAGATGTTTGGGCTGTCTGCCACGCGTCCCCCAATCACAAATTCTTCACACTTTTACAGAAGGCCTACTCATCTCTCTTCCTCAAACAAGTAATCTCTTGGTCTCATTGCAAGCCACCGGTGGCACTTAGTATTCTGATCACTCCACACCAGTCCACCTGGTACAGAGCGCTTTAAATCTCTGTGCTCTTCGGGCTCTGCATCTCCACTGCCTTCCTGCTGCAACACAATGGCTCTATTCAGGGAGAAGTAAATCTAAATTCCAGTGCTCGACTGATGAGGGTTATATAGGTTTGGGGTTGGGTTTTTTGGTTGGTGAGTTGTTTTTTTTGTTTGGGTTTTTTTGGTTTTTTTTTTTTACACTTTTATGCAGTTTGAAACCACATCTGTCAAAACACTTTAACTAGACAATGGGATACTTAAACTCTGGTTGCAATATCAAGAAGCTTTTTCTCCCTCCCACCTCACTGGTTACAAACCTTTTTGATCTTAAGCAGCTAGAAGGGATCATTGCAGAAGTCCCTGCTGCCTGGCAGCGCCTAGGAAGCACTATTTATCCTGGACAGTTTATCAATGTGTCACTTAGCTCAGGAAGATTATAAAAAGGGATGAAACACGGTGGCTCCAGAGGGACTTTCACAAATCCTGACAGCACCCTCACTTGGCTCCTGGCTCACTGTTTCCATATCCCTGCAAAAAAAGGAATCCTAAGGAGATTTGCACTCTGCTGCCATATGGATGGAGCTGCTGCACACACCCTTCTGCTTGGCAGTGAGTGACATCCCTGTCCCTGTTTCCTCTGAGCACCAGGTGTGAGCCCAGACCAAAACGGGCTGAGGAGCACTTCAGCAGCAAGGGGAAGCACAAGGCAGAGGCTGCTCCAAGGACCTCTGGCAGCATCTGGAGCAGAGCCCTTTTGGAGCACTTTTGCAGGTCTTTAAACTGAAGTCACTGATAAAAGCAGAGGGACAGGTGTGAGCCCAGGCCTGCCTAAACTGCCTGCTCTGCACTGTCATTATTGCCTGTAATCCCAGAGGCTCTTCTTACACCTAACCTCTGTCACCACTCTCCCTCTCCTCAGCTGCCCATCCCTCCCATCAGCCTTCCCACACAGAGCAAACCTGTGTGGCACAGAGCTCCTTGGTGTGATTTATAAAGCTATCTGAATTGCTTTCTTCATAGCACATCTCCTGTAACCCATTTGTCTTTTGATCATAGCATCTCATCTGCCCCTTATTCGCTGTAGCTATTTATCAGGGAGCTACAATAACAACTCCTCTAACCTTACTGATGTGGCTGCTCCATGGCCAAGACCTGGGCTTCGTCACGGCCTGGCAGTGCTGCTGCAGCAGAGCATGGGCTGGGGAGGCAGTGGCAGCCCTGAGCAGCAGTCCCAGCAACTTCAGCCACCTTCAGCTTCCTTAGATGGTCTCGAAGCTAATCTCCTACCCTGGGCAGCTCTTCATTCTCCAAGCACCTGCCTCTGCCTCCGGCAGCTTGGGCAGTGTGCCCAGAGCACTCGCTGATGGAGAGCAGCTCAGCTCTCCCCATGCCCTGGGTAGCCAGCTCTGCCATCTCCTTCCAGAGGAGGCCCACACCTTCCCTAGCCCTCCCTTTATCACCAGCGCACCTGTAGAAGAGTTCCTGTTTCCCTTGGCACCTCTGTCCAGATTCAATTCTGTAGGGTTTTAGCTTTCCTGACCCTGGCTGCTCACAGTTCATCTGTACTCCTCACAGGCTACCTGTCCTTGCTTCCACCCTCTGCAGGCTTCCTTTTGGTGTTTGACCTTGTCCAGGAGCCACTTGTCCATTCATACAGGCTTCCTGGCATTTGTGCCTGACTTTTCCATTGGGATGCACTGTTCCCGAGCTTGGAGGAGGTGATCCTTGAACAGTGATGTGCTTCCTCGGGCCCCTTGTCCCTCCAGGGCTTTATCCCATGGTACTCTACCAAGCATAGCCCTGAAAAGGGCAGAGCCTGGGGGCAGCGAGCCTGCTGCCTGCCCTCCTCTCTGACGTAAGGGCTTGCCAAAGGGACACACACACATTTACAGGGGTACCTTAGGCACACGCCCTGCACATTCCTTCTGTGCATGATCTCTTCTGGTACAAATCCACACGAGCCAGGTAAAGAAAGCCTCCCTCTGTTTGCCACCACCAGTACTGTGTGCTGACACCCCAAAGCAGCAAGTCCTGTGCACTCAGGACAGGGTGTGTTAAAAAATGACTGGGTTTAAATTGTTGTCTTTGAAGGCAGTTTGATAGTCATATGCCCCTTTGTTTTTTAAAGCAGCAAAAGGGAGGAAATTTTACTTCAAATGCTGATTTATACATCACCTCTTACTAGCTCTCCTCAGAACCAGCTAGTCTTGACCTTCTAGCCCCAGCCTCACATAGAAATTTATCTACTTATTAGCAATCTGGTTTCATTTACCAGCTCTGTCGAGTGTAGAGAGACTTTACAATGGGCAAGGACAAGCATGAGAGGAGTAACAAGCTGCAGTGGACTATCAGGCTGACCTGGGACACTGGAGGAAAGATCCAGCTGTGAGAGGCCAAGGTCTGTGAGATGGCCTCCTTTAAACCCACCACAAAGCCTTCCTTCGGCACGGCCGGCTCCCTCAGAGAGATGCAGGCTGCAGGGCAGGTCCTGCTCGCCACCGCCTGAGGTGGACAGAGTACAGCGAGCGTCGGGAAGCCTGCAGTGAGCAGGAGGAACAACTTCTGCTCCAAATCAACCCCCAGCAGGAGCATCCTCAGAGACGGCCCTTTGCACCCATGAACACAATAGTGAGCATCCACATTAAAGGAAAAGAAAAAAAAAACCACCAGCCCAGCCCCAAGGTTACTTGAGTTAGATTTTTCTGATTGGCTCAGCCAATTAGTTCCTGTGGGTCGTTGTATGGAAATAGTCAAGGACGTCATTAGGAGTTCACCTTGAAGAAGCCATAGAGGAGGCACAGGACAACCGGAGAAATGGCAGTGTCTGCGGTGAAGAAGGGGGAGGAGGGCAGGGCAGGGAATGAAAGGGAAGTCAGGAATGCTGGAACTATCAAACCGGTGATTTGTAAGGCCGTGGAGAAGGTGAAGGAGCTGAGCAGCACGGCACAAGACTGTCACCTAGAAACAATGTCAGATCTTATCGCTTCATATTGCAACCAGGTGGCAGAGCTGGTGGGGAAGGGCAAACGCTGTGCTTCACCTGCAAGCCGCTGCCGCCACTCCCCGCCGTGTTTCCGTCTCAGCTCTGGCTACACAGTGTGTATTAAACATCACGAGGGGGTCGAGACAGGCAGGCTGACTCTGCCTGGGGAGGAGGTATTGATTGGTTAGCGCAGGCACGGAAGGACACACAAAGGCCTCCTTGGGGATTTGTCCTCAGCCATCTCTGTTCAATGCCCCCTTACAGTGACCTGGAAGGTAGGACTCGGAGTGTTCTCCGCACATTTGCAAATGACCTCCAGCCAGAAGGGACTGCGAATATGTGGGAGGATAGGATCAGAATTGCAAATGGTCCCAACGAGCTGGGGAAGCAGCACAAACAATAGGGTGCGTTTCAATTAGAGCATGCAAAAACACCCACTGCAGAAGTACAGGAGGGAGGCAAATTGATTAGTTGGAAGTTCTTTAGAAAAGGATCTAGCAATTAGAGTAAATTACACTGAGTGGGAATCAAGAACACCACAATTTGGAAGGAGACAAACATGCATACGTAAATAAGGGGACAGCCTGCAGGTTGTGGGAAGCCACAGGGCTCCTGTGGCGTGAGCTCGGCCAGCGTGGAGCATGCCCCTCGGGGGGGGACCTGCACCCTCGGCTGGAGAGCCGCAGAAGAGGTCGCTGCCCAGGAAACTGACCCACACGGAGACGACGAATGAATGTGGTCGTTTAGCTCAGAGCTCCGGTGCAAAGACAAAACAAATCAAACGCTCCCTTCGCACACAACCGAGGCATTAGGAAGCGGTGGGGACCCCGCACCCCTGGCTCTGCGCAAGCAGGCAGACTGCAGAGCTGGTCGATACAGACACCGGGGAGGGAACCTTTCTTGGAAGGAGAAAAACCCACAGAGCGACTCGGATAACGTGAAACGAGTTTAGCGGGCGCTCGCACAACTACTCCAGCTTCGGCTAATCAATTCTGGGATGGGAGAAGAGGAGCCGAGCCCAGGCAGCGTTAAGCCTCCGGTAGTGGAGGTCAGGGCGTGCCAGCCCACCGAGGAGAAAACAGAGTGAAAACCACATCCTCCTTCAAGGATAACAGCAGCCCTGATCTGTACGGTCAGGGGATTGCAATATTATCGGGGAGGTCATCCCGTTGACTATTCAGACACTGCCCTAGGCAAGGGCTTAACGTGGTCAGAGAAGTCTCTGGCTGCCCAGTAATATAATTTTATTTGTTCTTAATCAAGTTTCAGGATCGGACAAGCTTATGTAATTGCACTTAAAATGCTCCCTTGCCGGACATCTATCCCATCCAGCCTCACCTTTTATTGTCTAGACTTGTTTCTTGGGGATTGCTTTTGCCTACTCCAAAGCCTACAGAAGGCAGCTTCTTAAAATGCAGGCAGTGCCAAGAAACTCTTCATCTCCATCCCCAAACCCTCAAACTCCTGCAAACCATCAGAAAGGTCAAGCATGGCTCTTGGCCATGGCTCTTTAGCTGAAGCACACCAGCACACTACTGCAGGCCCAGGACCCTCCTCTAGACCCAGCAAAATGCAGCACCCTTGGCTACATCAGCCTGCTGGCATCCAGCATGGGCACTGCTGCTCTGGAGCCGCATTGAGCCATCTAGACACAACTGCAGCTAGTAAAACTCGTTTCTAGCCACACACNNNCAAAGCCTGACCCACAACCACCTCGCTTTTTGCTGCTTATAGCCAAAATGATAATATTCAGCCTGAAAACCTCCCCCATCTGACTCTGGCACTGATACACAGCCCTGTACCATTAATGAATTAGCAGTAGGAGCAAAACTACTCATTTGGAAGAAGGCTTCTGGAGCAATAGAAAGCTGCAGGAAATCAGCCTGATTTGTCTCTTGGCAGGTTCAGCTCCTAGCCTTAAATTAACACTGCAAGTGCTAGCAACTGATTCTCTCCGGGAGCTGGCTGAGTGAACCCCTGCAAGTCTAAAATTGTGAGCTCAAGTTACACGGACCTCGGGTTTCTGTCTCAACAATTTAGGCTTATTTTTAGGACTGTGTCTCCACCTGAATCCAAACTGTAGCCACAGTGCTGTAACGTTAGACCCACAAAGGTCTCAATCAGAAGAAAATTATTGCAGCAGCCCTTATCAAGCAAAACATGTATCTTACAGAGCTCTGCGGGCAAGATTCTGTTCTGCTGCTCCGTTCTTCCACAGTTCCCTGTGCCTAGAGACTGGACATGGGCACTGCATTCTGTGAGAGCTGGCTAGGAACTTCTTCAGCTTACACAAGCTCTTTAAAATCAGGACTTCATCCCTGCCGTGTCAGCTGAGCAGTAACCAGGAAAGGCTGATTTGGATTGTCAGGGTTTCCTTGCATCTCAAGTGCAATAACGGGGAACTGTTTGTTTTGCCAGATTAGGGTGGCTTAAGAAATACCAAAAGAGCTAAGGAAATGTAGCAGTTCTTACAGCCTCTGTATTCTTAGTAACATATGATGATAAACAGGAGGAAACTCAGAGCTTGTGGAAATCTGAGCACTTTTACAACTGGAGTTAACAACTCGCCCAACACACTGCCTACCACTGCCAGCAGCAACCTGTGAGGCAGTTAACAACAACTCTCACCCCAAGTTATCCACATGCCAGTCACTGTCAAAATCTCTCAAGTATATCAGATCTTACAGTCAGCTCTAATTAAGAGTATTTTCAAGACAAAATATAATTCCCCCTAATCTTGGTGGCACAGAGCCTGCATTTTCTCTCAGCTTATCTTTATGCATCAAACTTTGCCATTTCACCTACCAGCTTCATGGTCACCAGTTCCAAACACTGCTGTTCTTCATGGCACTCTTCTGAAGGCTGTCATTCATCAGAGCCACTGAAAGCAGCCTTCAAGACTACTTTCACTCTCACCAAGAGACCTACTCAGTGCTAAAAAAGCAGAAAATCAGGCAGCCACGTAGATGGTTTCAGCAGTGCCTCCATTAACAAGCAATTTGGTTCAGCTGCAGTGGGTTTGGGAGCCCCATGCAGCAGGTGCTGAGACCCTTCACATCTCCAGCACGTGTGGATCATGGGGTTCATTTGGATTAGCTTTAGCTCGATCATCTAGAACAAATCTGTGCCTTGCTCAAGGAACCAAAGCTTTTTGAAGAGGAAAAGTATTAGGTGCATGCTGTGAGAGTCTCACGGTTCAGGGCACAGTTCAGATCCCAGCATCCCATTAAACCCTGCAGTGTCCTGCGGCTCACCTCAAGGCACAGTGTTCTGGCTAACCACCCCGGTGAAGTCCTGCCCTCCTCACTGCTCTGCCACCAACAAATGGAAAGCTTCTCAGGCTAACCAGGCTCATTCTGGGGACAGCTCTGTAGATGCCACGAAAAGGAGGGCATCACACAGAGCTACCAACCTGGGTTACGAATTCCCTTAATCCGCACTGCTCCACACTAGAGAGGTCTGAGTCACATCTGAGATACCTCCTGCTTCCAGCACAAGCATTGGGGGCCATTGCCAGGCGATTTTTAGCAACAGTAACGTTGCCAGCCAGCAGAAGTCTACCTGAGCTGTTTCAGCCAGTGTGACTGAGGTAGTAGTGCACCTTTCCCTTCCCTGTGCATGACAAACTTTGCCAGAGCTGAGGTCTAGAAGGGCAAAGCCCCAAATGGACACAGAGAGTCCTCTCAGGTTACAGTCTCGGGATGCGGAGAAGTGGATTTCCAGCGTGCTGAGTTGCTCACCCAGCTGTAGTTACTATGGGTTGGAACTCCCTGTGCACCAAGCAGGAAAGCTGCCCCTAAGCATTTTTTTAATTATTTCCCCCCACCAGACCCTGCAAACTGCCAGAATACTAAACACATTTTTAGGAAGTTGCTCCCAGTGGTAAAAATTCACCATCTGATCTCCAATCATAATTGTAAGCCTGAAACACAGAGGGCAGGCACAGCCCTCTCATTAGGAGCCGGCAGGGACTTCTGCCAAAACGTATTTTGTCAGAAAACGTCAATTAATCGACTTCCCCCCAAAGAGACTTTTCCCTATTTCAGTGAAATGCTTCCTGAGAGGAGCCTGAGTGCCATGGACAAAGCAGGCTCCTTTCCTGCTCGGCTCCCAGCAGAAACCGGACCAGAAGGTGCCTTGGCACTGGGCTGGGATTCTGCTGGCTGGGAGCCCTCCCAGCCTCTGAGCTTCCCGAGTCTGCTCTTTACTGAGTAATTAACCATTTCGTGGCCTCAGGTGCCCGCGGAGACAGCCCAGCAGCTGTGCCGCTCAGCTGGGTGTCCTCTCCTGCCCATAGGCACCGGGGTACAGGGCTCAGTGCCAGCCTTCCCAGTGCACTGCCGACTCGGGGAAATGACTCCAAGTGCGGAGGGTAGCTCTGGACTCCGGCACGTTCTGCGAGCACGGGAACCGCCACAGGTTTGTCACTTATGCCGAGTGAGACAAGGCTGCCTGCAGTCCCTGCTCACTCTGCTGCCCAGGCTCTGCCCAGTGCATCGGTCTGACGCTGGTGGCTGAAATGCATGAAGAGAGAGATGTTGGTGTTGTTTTCCTGGAGGAATGACATTCGCCTCTGTTCCCTTTGCAAACATCACAGTTGCTTGAAATGTTGCCTTCTGATTTTCTTTTATGAATGCACTGGGGCATTTTCGTGGGGGATGTCCAAGGGGAGAGCTACAGAACAGGAAATGGGAGAAATGGAGGGGCTGAAGTCCACTTTTTACAGAAAGCTGAAAACATTTTAATTTTCCCCAGTTCTGAACTAAAAATATTTATGTTTGCAGCTTCTTAAGGCTTCCATGAGAAATCAAAATTTTCTTCTTTCAAAAAAGGTTCACTTTACCAAAGCAGGCCAGTGTCTCCCAGAGGAATGAATAGCAGCCTGTTCCTCACAGCTGTACCTCTCAGCCCTGCTCAGCACATTCTGCACATCAGAAAGGGAGGAAGATGTGAGGAATTATTGATCACCGCTGCTTAACTGCACTGACATTCGGGACGTAACAGCAGCGCAGGCCTGGCACTGGAACTCTGCATGCCCCTGAGACAGGCACTTCACAAGCGTGGCTTGTGCAGAGCAGCTCATGGTGCCCCCACTTCAGTTATTTTCCCCAGAAGCAAGCTTGCCTTGCATGTTATAATCAAGGCCATCCAAACAGGCTGGGAATTAATCAGAGATTCACAGGACGGTTTGGGTTGGAAGAGACCTTAGAGATCCTCCAGTCCCAACCCCCTGCCACAGGCAGGGACACTTCCCACCAGCACAGGATGCTCAAGGCCTCATCCAACCTGGCCTTGAACACCTCAGGGAGGGAGCAGCCACAACCTCCCTGGGCAACCTGGAAGAGGAGGAAGATGCCACAACATGGCAAGAGAAGGAAGATGCCCCCTTTAGGGCGCTCCTAGCGGTCCTGTCACTGCCGTGACAGCTGGTTCAGCTGCCTGGCAGAGGCCAGCCAAAGCCCACCCAGCGCTGCCAGCCGCACTCCGCAGCGGCCAGGCTGCAGAGCTAGCTTGGGGACCGGTCAGGGAGCTGCTCCCGGCTGGCAGCAGCCAGGCCTCCACCCAGGACAGAGACTAATAAAGCAGAAATCATTAGCACAGGGCAGAGCAATTAGCACAGCTCAGAGGGCAGTGGCGGTTCGGAGCCTGCGGCACCGCTGGCACAGTGCATGTAACATCTTAACCAGCCCAGCTTCAGGAGCTCAGGAGAGGGTCTGCTCGCTGCAGCAAGGAGGCCTCTGAACAACAGCAAAGGGTGTCGACTGTGCCCTGGCTTCTCCTTCAGCTATGTGCTGCACCCGTATCTTTCTTCAAAAGCACCTTTTTTAGGGCCTTTGGTGTCGGTGCTGGATCGACAGCTGCAGAGATTGACGCTGATGTGCACTCACCGAGCAGGCACCGGGCGGGCAGCACCAAGTGCACCCAGCCCCGCCCTGCCCGTTTGCCTCTGCCCCCAGTACAAACATTAACCCTCTCAGAGGCACTGCTGGCAGTGCAAAGGGAAGCGGTGGGACATGGCCTCCCCGGGCCGGAGGAGCAGATGCACAGCCATATCCTGCCCCTTGTTCCCTTCGGAGAGGTACTGCTGCCTGCACCTTGCCCTCCTCCCTCCTCACCCTGATCAGCTGCTTCCAGGCTGCATCCCGCAGCTGAGCAGGGCAGAAGGGCACAACCCCCCTGCAAATCCAGCGGTCTTCATTTTCAGCTGGAACCCATATCTAGCTTCTTAAAGCTGGGGCCAAGCAATTTCCCGAGGGATCTCACAGACAGCAGATCCTCGGCTGCATCCCTCCTTGTTCCAGCAGGACTGGCAGCCACTGCAAGCGCCAGGGAGTGGTGGAGCAGCAGACAAGGGCAGGAAATGGAAGTGTGCTGTTTAAACATCTTCTGCACACCCTGCAAGCAGAAGAAGCTCAGTTTCCTCAAATTGCTTTACTAACCACATTAACCTCTGGGACTCCCCTTTGTTTCCCTGGTGTGAGTGAATAATAACTCAGGGACACACCAGTAATGGCTGAGCTCATGGGCAGCGAGCATCACAGGAGCTGACTGGTACAGCATGCCCTGCATCTGAGGCTCCGCTGTTCAGAAATGATGGATTGTCAGCACTGCATCTCAAATAACCCAGTAATTGCTTAATGCTTTACATTTACATGGGCTGTACATTATGTTTGCTCTGAGAGAGGGAAGAAGTAAGCAGGAAAAGAGTTTGCAATAAACCTATAGTAAGCAATAAAGAGCTATAAATGGTAATCTGTCAATAGCATCAGCCTTGCCAAGGGCTTGGCTCAGGAAAAGAGGAGCATCCTCAGCTCCCAACTGCTGCCTCAGATCTAAGGCAGCTCAGATTGGATGTAGTACCTAGTAGGATTGAGCCTATCCTGAAGGAGGAGCTATTAAATTTGAACATACATAAAATCTTATTTGAAAGATCGTTTTCATTATTAATAAGAGGAAAGACTATCTTTTAGACAAGGCACTGCTCTGCTGGGACTCTGCAGTGAGCTCCAGCTCTGCCACAGCTTCCTTGCTTCATCTGAGTGACTTCCTCAAGGTCGCTGTTCCACACATCTTGACCCTCACAGTGGGGATACCTCCTCTCCTTCCCCGCCTGTACTGGGCTGCATTGTCCTTCTGTGAGTGCACACAGCTCCCCAGTAACAGCAGGCCCTGCACTCCAGCTGTAAAGTAAATAATGATTGGTAGTCACTCTTGTAAAATATTTCTTCCTTCTTTCCATCTCAGTAACTGCTTCCTACCCCACTGTACATCACAGCAGTGTCCTGTCACGGTGGATTGGATTTGTGTAGTGGGAGAAAGGGCCAAGGACCCATTTAGTTTCATTTGTATAGCAAATGAAGAGTGCTGCAGAGTTCACCATGCTCCCTAAGAAACTGAGCCTGACCCAGCTGTTTGCCAGGACATCATTTTAATCATTTGGTCTCCTCTGCATTTGCTGGCTGCATTTAAACTGCAGTCACTGGGAAGAGGAGCAAAGCTACCTACGCCAGCTTGGGGGTGCTCCTCTGTTTTTAAAACCAAAACCTTCTGCAGATTTCAATAGCAAAACTGCCCTGAGAAATAAAGAGCCAAACCCTGGGGAGTAAGTGAGCAAGCGTGTGCAAATGTGTGTGTGCAAATGTGTGAGTGCAAACTCAGAGTGGCATTGAGTAACCACAGTTTACAGCCTACTTGTTTTACAGGTCTTCAGCCTTCAATTTATGTCACATTGAATGTAAAATGAAACAGCTCTTAGCTGTATAGCCTGAAGAGCACCTCTGAAGTCAGCTAAAAGAGATTAGGTTTGGAATTTTTAATTCATATACAATGCAGAAAAAAAAATCACTGGAGAGAGAGTGCTCTGCATGAGCAGCAGCTGTGTGGAGGGTGCAAAGGCAGGCACCCAACCTCCCACCAGCTACAGGCTGCCAGATGGTGCACGGTGCTGCAGAGGGAAACTGCCAGGTCCAAGGGTGAAGGAGAGCTGAGAGCTACAAAAGCTGTGAGGCTATTACCCCAGGATTACCACATCACACATACTGCAGCCTACTGTGGGCAAAAAGAGAAAAAAGAGACAGGAAAATGCCAGGCAAAGCTAATCCCCTCAATTTACATCCAGTTGTGTCTTGCAAGCAAAACACATGATTCAGCCATTCCCAGCTTCTGATTCCGAGAGAAAAGCTGCTCCAGGGGTAAAAAAGTCACACAGCAGTGAGCAGCAACCAAAGCCAAAGGAGAGCACAAAGTGAAGTCAGGGGAGGGTGAGCAAAGGGCACAGATCCAAGATTGGCAGACCCAGGCAGGTCTTGCATCTCCATGGAAGTTGGGTCCTCAGGAGCCTGCTGCCTGTGCAGACTGACTGGGTTCAGCCCTCAGTGCCACCTGGTGCTGGCACAGGAGGAGTCTGCAGCATCTGCCAGAGGCAAGTGGAGGAGCATTTGCTCAAAGCACCTCTTCGCAGGATGGTCACCAGGAGCCTGCATGCACAGCTGAAGGCGAAAGAACCCAGGGCTTCCTGGCAGGGCAGAAACGGTGATGGAAATGGATCGAAACTCGAGGAGGGCAGATTGAGACTGGAGGTTGGGAAGGAATTCTTGCCAGTGTGGGTGGGCAGACACTGGCACAGGTTGTGGATGCCCCCTCCCTAGAGGTGTTCAAGGCCAGATTGGACGAGGCCTTGAGCAACCTGTACTGGTGGGAGGTGTCCCTGCCTGTGGCAGGGGTTGGGACTGGAGGATCTCTAAGGTCCCTTCCAGCCCAACCCATTCTGTGACTGAGCAGCAAGAAGCTGCCTGCCCACCACGTGGGATGCCTTCCCAAGGCTTCCTGACTGGTTTGCCCTGGGAGGACGCTGGAGGCTGAGGAATGTGGCTGGACAAAGACAAAAATCTTTTCCTGACAGAAGCCCCAAGCCCACCCCCCGAAGCCGTGCAACAAGACACTACTGGAAGAGCCTGCAGCTGGTCAGCCAGACCAGTGGGTCTGAGTAGCCTGAAAAGTCTGAATACATTTAATTTATTATTTTCACCATGGCAACGCTCAACAAAACTGACCTTTTCAGCTTCAATAAAGCTGGATTTTCCTGCAGGTCCCTTGTCAGCCGCTGCAATAAGTGGAAGTGCTAAAACCCAGCGTTATTAAAAACGGAAGGGGAGGCAAACATCTGCGCCCTGCCGCTGGGCTGCTCCGAGCGCCCCCAGCCTGCCGGCAGCTCTGCTCCGCCCCAGCTCAGAACGCCCAACTCCGCCTGGCTTCTGCGGAGCCAAACCGCAGCACCTGCTCGCTTCCACAAGGTTAGGCCTGGCTTGCTGGGTCCCACTGGGAGCAGGCCACGGCCATAGTCTCTGCTGACCTACTGCAGCTCCTTTCGTCTAAGGCATGCCGTTTAGGGGGCATCTTTGCCAGCCGTTCTGGTGTATCTGTCCTCCAACAGGCTCGTTCTCTCTTCCTATGCAGAGCACTACTGGACAGTCTGCAGGCACCAAGGAACAGAGGTCATTCTCTGCTCTCTAAGATGCTGCTTCCTGCTGGCTGGCATGATGGAGAAGGGTGCAGGTGGGGCAAAGGAGCGGGACCAGGGAGATGCAGCAAGGCATGAGCAGACATTCACAGAATGATTTCAACCCCTGAATGTCTCATGTGTCCTACCAGGGACTTTTGGCATGCCCATCCTTCAAATCACCAGCAGTCTCAGGAGCAATAGCTATGAAATATGGCTAGAACAATATGGAAGATGCTTGCTTCATTAAGCATCCCTTGCTCGGCAGCATTTAAACGAGGAGATGATTTGCCCCTCGCGTCGAACCTCCCACAGGCGTGGGCAGCCTGCCTCTGTCCGGCAAGGCACCCCTAAAGCTGAGGAAATTCAGGCGCTCACACCTCAGCCAGCGCTCCTGGAAGCAGGTAGGTTTGAAGCTTCCATTTCACATGTCCCATTTTAGTAAGACACAGCTATGAGTTGACAACACCAAAGCACAGCAGCTTTTAATAACCCTCTCAGATCTCAGGCAAACCACACCGTGAACAACAGCTACAACCGTCTCTGCGTGTCACTCTCCTCCCCGCGCCAGCTCCAAAGCCTGTGCTGCCTCTGGAGACTCAAAATGAGTTGTTAACATGCCAGATGTACTTGAATCCCTCGTTTCACATGTCAGACAGGCAACAGCATCTGACTCCAGACAGGAGCCACCACATGCGAGCCTAAGGGTGGCACGAGGACTCGCTGGGTGGCTGCAGGTGGCACAAGGAGCCCTGGGGAAATGGGGAGCCCTGGGGACACAGCCCTGCTCTGGCTGCCTCACAGGGTGTCACTCTCCATGCCCTCCCTCCTCACCTGTAAACGAGGCTGCACGATGCCAGGGCTGGCCTCGCTGTGCTTCCTGTCCAGCCCTGGCTCTGAGTGCAGGGTTCAGGGACAAGGCAGGGCAGTGGCCGCAAGCTAGCAGCGATGTTTCCAGCTGTGCTTGATCACCAGCTCCTGTGCACGCTGCCTGCTGCCTAGAAGAAAGATGCAGACCTGCACCAACCCTTTTTTTCTTGCCAGCTTTGCACTTCCTAAAGCACGAGATCATGCAAATGTCTGACCTTGCATCACTTGCTTCCCTTTTGTTCCTATGACCAAGGCTTTGGCTCTCGCTGTTACAGCAGCAGCAGCACTGATCCCCCTCAGCTGCAGCTGAACCTTGCTCTCCATACACTGGCTGGGGCTGCAGCAGCAGAATGTGCTGCTCCTTCCTGAGACCCCAGCTTCTGATGGTGCTGCCTTGCACGAAAGGAGAAATGCCACCTTCTGCTGTCAGGTACCACACACTAGCCT
Organism: Eubucco bourcierii; assembly: GCA_013396675.1. Lineage (NCBI taxonomy): Eukaryota > Metazoa > Chordata > Aves > Piciformes > Ramphastidae > Eubucco > Eubucco bourcierii. Next base: position 749,868 of record VWZE01004761.1, on the reverse strand, counting down.
CTGGTGGAGTGTTGCTTTCTCCAGACTCCTCCTGTCTCTTCTTGCTGTCTCCTGAAGTCCAGAGGTCTCAGCTCTCTTCTACCAGGCAGCCTCCAGCTCTCAGACAAAAACTGGTTGGAGCCGAGAGCTGGTGGAGGGAGGAGCCCCAAGAGGCACTCGATACGGGGGAATGCACACGGAGCTTTCTGCTCCACCTGGTGTGTCTTAAGCTTGGCTTCTGCCTCAAGAAGATAATTTCTTCCTTGACAGCTTGAGTAAAAATAACTTCTGTTGTTCTGAAGACATTCAGAAGTAAAAAACAACAACAAACCCTTTTTTCCTGTTTGCTGACATCATTTTTGGAAGAGCTTTAGAGTGAAGCGGGTGTGGGAACAGGTCTCAGCAATATTCTTACCTGATGCCATTGTCACCTTTTGCAACATGTGGCACATGTGCTGCAACAGCTCCTAGAGCTGTGCGGGTGCTTGGGGCCACTGGGCAGGACATGTCAGAGTTCCATGGAATGAGCTGTGACAAGAATGAGCCTGTCCATGAGCTCAGAGCTAGACAGAGCATCTTCAGCTGAGCTGGATCTTTCAGCTGTGTTGTTCTGTTTCCTGGAGCTTCGGACCTTCCATCCTACCACTGCATTTGCTAAAAGCAGTAAGGGTGACTGCACCTGACACATTGCCTCTCCTGGGGGCATTCAGCAGCCTCTCAGCCATGCCACCAGTGCAGCTGCAGAGCAGGATGCTGGGTGGGAAGGGCGCTGGGAGACTGCTTACCCTCCAGGGAGCCCCACTTGGGACAACTGCCTGGCACCAAGGCCTGTGTCAGCCAGAAGGAGCAGGGCATTTGCACAGGTCAGGACTTTGCTTTAACTGGCCTTCATAAACCAAAGTACAGGCACTAAGCCCTGCTGGCACAAGGCCCCCAGGAGAGGACACCGTTAGTACTTTACACCTTAGTGTAATGCTCTCCTGCGAAGTCTCCCCCAAACCCACCGCGGCTGCAGGAACCGAGAGCAGTGTTTGTGCCCTCGGTGCCGCTGACACCAGGAGCCCCAGCAGCCCCTGTTTCTGCACACGCCTTGAAACACAGGCTGCCCCAGTGCCTGAAAGTAAACAGGAACAGCTACTGAGGCCAACTGTGTGCTGGCCCCGAAGCTACTGCTGTCCTGTACTGGGCACGTGGGGCTGCCCTCTGCTGCCCGCTCTGCTCTAGCTCCACTCCCTCGTTAAGCATGCCAAGGAAAAGTCTCTTCCCTTTATAAATTAGGCTATTAGTTCAGATTCACTTTCTCTCCTCACTTAATGAAAAGCAAGTTTCTACAGCACATCAAATAAATTGCCCTAAGTACAATGCAGTCCACTTCTCCAGTGTGGTTCTTGGAAAGCAGAGTTCCCACAGGAGGTCCAGCCTGGCATTTGTATCCATCACTGAAGGACACCCATCACCTTTGCACCCTGGCAGAAGGCACTGCCACCTCCCTGGTTACCAACTGTCCCTTCTATCCACGGTATTCTCTCCTTTTGTCCCTTCACTCTCCTTTTGGGCTTTCCTCTGCAGTCCTGCTTGCGCTCAGCCCATGGCAATGCTGTTCTGCCTCCTGGAGGGCTTCATGGCTTGGAAAAGGGAGATCTCCTCAAGCCACTTCATGCTTTCCCTTCCCTTTCCCAGCACACACCCTGCTCCTTCACTCTTGCTCATCACTCTTACCTCCTTTACTGTTTCTTCACCATGTTTCTAGTGATCCATTCTTCTCTTCTCCCTCTTCCCTTCACCTCTTTGTTCCTCTTCCCTCCCTGCCCCACACCACCAAAGTTTCCATCCTGCTGTGTTCCCCACTGTGGTGAGAGGAGACAGAGTGCCTGGCCCCAGGCTGCACTCCACAGCCAAAGCCATGCTCCCTGAAACTCCATAAATAACAACACACAGTCCCTGTGCTCTCCCCATATCCAGAAGCCTCCTGGTAGCCAAACCATCTTAAACAAACTAAAGAGAGAGTTAAACGGGGAATAAATTGGGCAATGAAAGCCTCCCAAGCACTAAGCTGCCCTCAACAGCCACTCCTCACTTTTCACCAGGCTCAGGCTCTGCAGAGGTCTCTTGATCACTGCATGCTCCCCTTTCTTCCAGAGATGCTACAGACACCATGTCTGGCCAGGTAAGCATACACAGCATCCTTTCTGGCCTCAGACTCAAGTGAACATCTCTTTTGTTTCCTACTAGAGCCTGCACCAGGGAGAGGGCTCTCAGCTTTTTGCTCAGGACCTCATAGACAGATTCTGCCCCCTGCACACACTCAGCTCAGCTCCAGTCTCAGGTAAACCCCCAGACACCCCTGCACTAAATAACTGGTCTTCTGTGAGTCCTTTGTGCTTTCTACATCTCAAGCAAGTGAACCCTAAGCTGCCTTCTACCCACATCCTTTCAGGACAGTCCCTCCCCAGCAGGAGCGGGGTCAGAGCCCGGCGGGTGGCATGCGCTGCCATCACGGTTGGTACACTGACATCTGTGACACAACAGTGCTCTCCTTGACAGCCATGTCAGGACAACCATGCCAAAAATCATTTTCCCAGCCCTGATGATGGTCAGAATCAAAGGCAGAAGTGAGCTGCTGGGAGGGTAGAGGAGAACCAGCCAGGAGGAGTTAATGGTTCCAGTTTATACAGCCAGTGTTAGACAGAACCTTGCTGAAGTTGCTGTCACCTGTGTGTGAGCTACTGCAGACTTGGGAGAATGGAGACAGGAAGAGAGACTAAGCAGACACCACACCCATAAATGCTGCCACACGACTCTCTCTTGCACTGCTGAAGGGATGCAGAGGAAGCAGCAAAGAAGGCTCTCTATAGCTGCCAGGCAAGCAAAGCCCTCTCCTGGTGCAAAGCCACAGCCTGCTCTACCTGTGCCTACACAGGCACCCGGGGGAGGGAAGGGAAGTAGGGAGAATGGCACAAGGGAGAAAACAGGGAGAGCTTCCTGCTGCCACCAAGCACAGCACTTCTGTCAAGAGGGAAAGATCCCGTCCCAGATTCAAGCAAACTTCCTAGGACACAGCCTAGCATGTACCTCCTGGTGCCCAACATCTGCCTCCTGCTCTCTGCTTAGATGTGTCCCTGGCCTACTGGATCACAGGTTCTGGATACACAGAGCCAGGGTGGGAAGCTGTGGGGAGAAGCAGAATCAGGTTCCCCCAGAAGGTTCAGTTAATTGCTCTGAAATGATTAATTCCAAGTGGTTTCTCTTTTGACACAGTCTCCTGTTTGGTGCTGTGGGTATGCATATTGCCTAGTGCCCATTAGGAGATCATAGACTTTACAAGGAAACAACTTCCAGGCCCTTGCAGGATCAAACAAAAGTTGACTGTATTCTGGCAGCAGCAGCAGCAGCAGCAGTGAGGTACAGTGCAAGCTGGCTTCATGACAAAGCGGGGACATCTTATCACCGAGTGCCTCTCAGGGGTCCCTGCCATTGCTTTTTAAGGTACAGACGAGCAAATAATCAAATGTTTTGTTGGCCAGAAAAGAGCTTCATTTGCAAAGCAGCAGGCCAGAGCCAGGTCTTGCCTGAGCCTCTCAGAAAACCTGGGGAAGGCATGGTGAGGGAGTTTCTGCAAACCTAAGAGCAGCTTCCCAACTAGAACAGGAATTAATTATTAAACAAGAAAGGCTGTTGGCATCTCCAACATACATCTGTGACTCTGCCATCAATGTTTGGGGAAAGCCACCCAATGGATCCCCTGTCTTAGGGCCCAGAGTGACTGAACTGGATGAATGAGCAAGAGCATCTACACTGCAACCTCTGCCACACCATAAAAGATTGTTTCATGCTTTACCCTTTTGGAGCCTAAAGAGACATTTGGCATACTAAGAAACTATCCAGAATTGAGGTGAGGGCAGAGTCTGGCCCTAGGTGAGAGAAAGGAAAATTTCAGTGCAGTGTTAACCTGAGAGCGGCACAAAGAGCCTCTGGGCACCTCCACTGTACAAGGAAGAGCAGCTTGGGAGAGCCAGAGCAAGCACTATTGGTGTTCCTCCTTCTCTGGCACTTATACAGACAAAAGGAAGTCCCCAGTGCCACAAGCCTTTGCCCCAGAAGCTGGCACTGGCACCAAAAGGAGAGGTGTTCCTGTGCTGGTTGCTTGGGGCACCCTAACAGGGCAACACCACAGGCACTCAGCACCCCAAATCTGTGCTCCCAGCTACACAGCCGGCAGCCTGGCATGGAGAGCTGGGCTGTAAACACAGGCTGCTCCTCCAGTGCATCACAGAAGTACAGCAGCTTGTGCTCTCTCTTACTTTCTTTCCAGAACAGCCAGAATTCTTGGATTCAGCTGCAACTATTCCTTTCCCTTCTTCCTTCTCCCAAGTGCCCAGTCAATTAAATCTTACTCACACGAGGAGTTCCTGCCGGCCTTACTCCTCCAGTGACAGCTGACAGCATTCAGACTAAAGGATGCCAAAGTCTGGTTTTCCCTGGATAGCAAAAACAGAAACAGAAATGAAATCCAAGTAGACCAGCAAAGGATTAAAAGAGCTGACAGTGCTTTGTGACTCTGAAAGGTTTGCATTTAAACCGAAATCCTGATTCCACCCTCAGATTTTGCCTCCCTCTTTCACAGCGTTTAGAGGCATTTTTTCCCTTTGTCATATGGACAGTTGTTCACAAAGGAGTTCACTGACATCACCTTGCTCATCCAGTCCAGATGGCCCAAAGTGAAGGAATTCCAAAGATATTCCAGGAAGTGACCTTGGAGATGCTTCTGTGATTCAAAACTCAGGGGAGCCTGGAAGCCTGATTCTGGAAGTGTTGCTGCTTTAGCCCTACAGAGAACCCGTGCACCTAGGCAACAGCTGATGCAAAGGACAGCAGCAGGCTCTCCCCAGTTGACAAGACATCTGCTACAGTATTCCACATTCCCTGGTCTACTAAGAAAACAGGAGCCAGTCAGCATCACAGATGTCAATAGGTTGGATTTTTGCCTCCCGACCCTTCAGCTTCTATTCCCTCTAACGAGACGAGATGACGACGCCTGCTCACAAAAAGAAACGGAGAGGGAACACTCAAAGGCAAATCTACAAGTCAAGGGTATCCACTTGCTGTGTCCTGATCTGCTCTCTTCCCTCCGAGAAGTTGGCCAAACTAAAACTCCACAGGTCCACGCTGCACTCACCCTCCGTGTGCTAGGACACATCCTACTTCTGCCTGCACCATGCCAATCGAATCAAGAGGCTCTGCAACACAAAAGCCACCCTCTCGCTTCTGCTGAGCACCGTCTGAAATAAAGATGGATCATAATGTGAGTCATTCATCTCTCCTCTCTGACGGGCTCACACACAGGCCTCCCACTGCAGGGGGGTGAGAGGAGTGACCTGAATCTCAAGCACCCTTGAGTTTGCAAACAGAACGCAGGCAACCAGGTCATGCACTGACAGACCTAAATCCACGGCTTTCCCTTTACCCCCTGTTCTCCCCTCAGGTTTCAGTCAGTGAAGGTACAGGAGAAACAAGGAAGGGGACCAAGTAATGAAAAGACATAGTATGGAGCAGCTCCAGAGCAAGACATGTCCATGCCATGTCTGCAGCCAGCAGACAGGGTGAGGTCCCAGCAGACTACAATACTTGAACTAATTTTAATTGTTTACTGGAAGGAGTGTGGCAGCTGCACAAGAAGGGTAGAAGGAAGGACAAGTGCTGGCTGGGCTCACAGGCTCAGCCCCCTCCACATGAACCATGTGCAGAATCAATTCTTTATGGTATCCATTAAAAAAAAAGAAAGAGAAAAAACATGGGGGGTGGGGGGAAGACAGCAGCAAAGGGAGGAGAAGAGGTGGAAGGGTCTGGCCACAGGCGGTTTTGTTTCCCCAGCAGACGTGTGAGAGCACAGAGCATGGGCCCCAGGGGAACGCAGCACAAGAGAGAAGGTCCATGCCATGGAGGCAGGGGCCAGGCCTGCCCAGAGGCAAGCAGGAGCACTGCTTGTCCCACTGCCCAGTGTGCTGGTTTGAGGCTAATTGGAATATTTTAATAGAGAAAATTACACTATAGGCTGTGAAAGGAAAACATGGTGATGTCTACTTCACTCATAGGCTTGCTGAGACTGTTTTGGGAAAATAATATAAACACAGATAAGGCATTCTCTGTCTCTGGGGGAACAGTGTGTGGGGCAGGCTAGCGGCTTCTGGCTCTGGCTCTTCTCCTTGCTGATTAATCTTCACTAACCACTTTTCTTCTAACCCCCCTGGCCGATCCTCTAAGCTTACCTTGTGTGTAAGGCAAACCTTGGGGTAAGGTACAGGGGTGGGGAGAAGGTGGAAGGGTGGTTGGGAGCCCCTCCTGGGGTCTCTGTTTTCTGGCAGGGGAGTTGTGTTGCTGTATTCCCTTTAACTTGTCTATGTCTGTAACTATTCCTGTCTATAGTGTCTATCTCTGCTTGTACATTGTGCTGAGCTGTAAACAGAGCTTCAGTCCTTAACTTCCAGCCGGCTGAGTCTAGTCTGGGTCATTTTACAAAGTGTGGGAGGCAGGGAACTCCCGAACCATCACACCCAGGCACCCTGCTGTGGCTGGCCCTCGGGAGCAGCTCCTCTGCAGGCCCAGACGCCTGCGCTGCGCTCCCTCTGCTGAGTTACAGCTGCCAGAGCACTGCCATGCCATGGCGAACGCCAGTGCCAGGAGATCTGCCCCTGCTCCTGCCAGCTTGAAAGGGAACTTGCTCCTGTCACCTATGAAAAAGCTGTGGCACACTTCTTTAGTGACGGAGTGATCCCACTAGGCTCGCTTCTGCTGGCCAGCACTAAGCACTTCTTTCTCCAGTTCATCTTCCCTCTGATGCATTCCACTCATCCGGCTGGACAAGCATGCTCAGGGCCACCCCACCTGCTGCCCAGCACAGTGCACCGCTGCACTGAGATCACAGCTCCTTTCGTGCCCAAACACAGACAAGAAGGAGCTGCGTATGAGATGCATACAAATCCTGTCCCTGAGCTTTGCTGTCTTTGGAAACGGCGGAGCAAACCCATCCAGGACAGCCCCCAGGCCCCAAGTGCTGGCAGCTGAACACCCCAAGTGGAGAGCCAAAGCTGGAGCAGTGCATCACTGCACTCACAAGTAATGACGTCCGGGAGAGAGGCACTACCTGACAGAGCCCTCCGGGTGCAGTCCTTCCGAAGGCCATTAGCACTCACTCCACCCCAACCACTGCTCTTCCCGGAAGGACAGCGCAGGAGAGGAGCAGTAAACTACTCTCGACCTATGCCCTTGTGGGGAGTATCTCAGCACCCAGCTTCCCAGGTCCTGGCAGCAGAATCTTTTCCAGCACCTACCTACTCAGTGTAACAAGGATACCAGTTACTCCAGGTTATCGGTGAAATTTCCACAGTGGTTCTGAGGGCAGGTCTGGGATCCTGAGCTGGGTAGGTCTGGATGTTCTCACTTAAGACTAAATTAAATGTTCTCAGGCTTCCCTGCGTAAATCACATCGTTCCTCCCAGGCCTGTTTGGTCCATGTTATGAAATAACTGATGGCCTCTATATCCAGGAGACAACTTGCTGCTGCTACCCAAGGATGAACCATCTGATCTCATACAGCTCTTTCAACTCTGGCTTTTGAGGTTTCTATCATTTTTCCAGAGATATTTCTTTTGTTCCCAAGGAATGGTTTGTGTGCCCAGCAACCTGTCCCACAGGTACTGCTTGGTCTGACAGAGGCTCTGCCTCTCCAAACCAGCCTTGCCACTCCTGCCTTCCAGATGCCACCCACACAGCAGCACTGCTGGGGGGCAGAGTGCAACCAGTAATTTCATGTGTTCCTATTTTTGGTTAACTCCCAGAAAATTCACTTTTATTCTGCCTTCTCCTGCCCGCAGCATTACTTGCCACTGTGCTTTTCCCCCATCCACAGCCTCAGCCGACACTGTCCTGCTCCCCATCTGTCTGTGGCAGAAGCAGCGTTCAGAAAATCACAGAATCAAGGGGTTGGGCTGGAAGGGACCTGTGCTGGTCTGAGGCTAAATGGAATATTTTAGATCATTGGTTGTGAAAACAGTGCTGAAGCCTGTATCATTCGTTGTTTTGCCCAGAGGGCTAAAAAGCCAAAACATAAACAATTTGCCCACTCTGTTCTGCGAGGCTGCTTCCATTCGCTTCCTCTTCTCTCCACTCACAAACAAGCACATCAGCTTTGCTGGGTGTTTCTGTCTGCCTGGCTGGGAAAGTAGAGGGAGAAAGAGAGGGGTAGCTCTGAGCCCCTTCTGGGCAGTTTCTTTGTCTGGGAGGGAGTTTGTATTTCTGTATAATTCTAGTTTGCATATAACTGCAAATACCTGTAGATGTATTGTGTATGTATGCTTATCAGTTCTGCTTTGCTGTAGTATAGCTTCCTCTTAGATCCAAGCCATCTGAGCTAGTCTGGTAAGTCTCAACAGAGTGTGTAGGAAAGTTCCTAACCCACCACAGGACCTTAGAGATCATCCAGTTCCAAGCCCCGGCCATGGGCAGGGACACCTCCCCCCAGACAAGGCTGCTCCAAGCTGGCATTCACCACCTCCCCAGGCAATCCATTCCAGTGTCTGCCCACCCTGACTGAAAAGGAGATGCTCCCAGAGGAAGGCCCTGTTTGCACAGCAGGGCACAGCTGCTCCAAAGCACTAGTAGCAGCAAAATAACATCAGATCCTGGGACTGCTCACAGAAGAAATGTGACTGCAGGCCAAGTGCCTTTGTAGCTCCAAGCCGTGGTCTGAGCCACTCCTGTACCAACCACTTCCTATGCACCTATCTCACTGGGCACCAACAAAAGGAGCTTGCCCAGCAGCTTGCCTCCCCAGCATCTGCGGCTCCCCTCCAGGAGCATCAGCACCCTGCGGTGAGTTGCTTTGCACGGGGAGGATGCAGAGGCCGAAGGGTGGGAGCAGTGGCAGGCAGCCTGCCCTGCCTTGGCTTCAGACTGTCCTACAAGGTTCCCTCTTTGTGCTTCCTTGCACCGTTGTGGATGTGCCACTCAAGGAGCTTTATTCACAGGGCTCACCTCTGGGTCTATGCAGTGTTTCAGTAGCACTTTGGGGGGAAGAGGAAGGAGGGGGAGAGCAGAAATGAATACTTTGATTTTTCTGGCTTGAGGATTTGCCTGATCCCAGGAAACCTACCAGGTTGCAGATAAATACACACACACACACACACACACACACACACAGATTTTTCTTTCCCTCAATAAACCTCAGTTGCTTTTGCTTCTTCTGTAGGAGACTGATTTTGAAATATCCCCTCCAAAGCTGGGATGGATGTTTCAGTGCTGGGGTTTATTAAGTTCCTATGACAGCTATTTCTAAGGCTGCTTTCTCATATATTTCTTTGCAAGAGACTTTAAGAATGGCAGAGAGGCTTTGCAGATAAGGATTTGAATTGCAACCGTTACACTAGAAGTGTAATAGGAACATTGGGGAATTAAGTAAAATTATATTTTTCCTAGATGTCTGCTTAAAAAGGAAATTCAGGATTTTATGGATGCCCCAGAGACAAACTATTACATTACAGGGCTCGCAGTTGTTATTTGAGTACTGTCTGTTAGAGCACCTCCAACAGCACAGCATCATTCATAAAGAATGGGCAGCAGAGACTCGTCCCATCAATATTTCAAGCTTGGTTATCAAATCAGGAGAAATTCATGAGTTCTGCTCCAGCTCAGCATTTGCAGGTTTGATACTATTGTTTGACAGTTTAGGGCTTTCCCCCTCTGCATTCTCCTTGTCTTTAATATTTTATAACACCTTCCAGTGATGCTATTGTAGTATTTATTATTTTTTTTTCTCCTTGGCAGCCCTAACCAGTTTTCTCTTCTCTTTCAGCAGGGAGAAATTCACACTCATTTGCTATTTGTGGGGTGATGACATAGTGTGAAGAAGCAGTAATGATGACTGACTGATAGAAGACACCATATGTTCTCTCCACTTTTCTCTCTGCTGTTTTCTGAGAGATGGATAAAGACTCAACAGAAGATGAGCTTTCCCATAATATATAAAAAAACTTAAAAAAAATAAAACCAAAAACAACCCACAGTTTTTTTTTTTTCCCCTTTCCAAATAATTGGCAGGATGGGGGAAATATTTTTTTCTGAAGCATTCAGGTGGTATTGCTATAAATACCAAGCTCCCAAAGCACTAAGATAAATCCTTTCCACTAGAAATATTTTACATGTCTAAGCACCAAACCAACTTGACAATTAATTTCACCCTCCCTCAAACACTTCCCATCCTCCCAGAGCACACATTCTCAGAATGGGAGCTGCTTTTGCTTATGATTAAACAAAGGTAAACAATTCCTTTCAGTTTTAAAATCAGTGAGGTTACAGACAGGATCCTAACTGACAATTTGTAATGCACAGCAGCAGCAGCCCTGGTTACAGGGACAGCACTGGGCTCACCAGATCACAACAGCAGCACCAGATTATATGCTGGGATTTTCCCTGCACCCTGGCTGTGCCAGTCCTTGCAACTAGCCACACAGAAGATGGTGCATTTGCTTTAGCATGGTTTGATCTCAAAATAATTAGAAATCTCATTTCATGGGAACACCCGAATGAAAATCTTTTATTGCTACAGTATACACATTCACCAAGGATATTCTTTTTTTTTTTTTCTTTTCCCTATTCTGTCCTCTTATTTCATTCTACCCTCTCAAAACCAAGGCTTTTTTTTCATTGTTGCTCTTCCTCCCAACTTCACAATAGCCACTAACCAGCATCAGACTCCAGTCAGAGCCACGGGCATATCTGCTCACATTATTAAGCAGTCAGGAGCAGAAACAAAGAAGTAAACAAAAGGGATTCACGTTGCCTTCTGTTGCACTGGAGGAAGAGAGGGGGAAAAAAATAAAACCCCACCCACCTCAATACAAAAAGAAAGCCCAGGAATCATCGGTTTGTTTTCCAAATTTCCAAGGATGGTTTGCCAGCAGTAGAGACAAAACTGAAGAAAAATGCAAGTCCTGCAGGGAGCAGGGCAGAGAACTCGCTGCACCTGGCCCTAGTGCCAAGCCTATTCCTTGGGCTTTGCTCTCAGGGTCATTTATTTACAACATTTTTTCATAACCACCTGAGCTAAGACTCCAGAGCCACACCTGCTCATCCTGCTTGCAAAAGGAGCCACCACATATGCGGCAGAGAGGTTTGCTTATGTCATACAAACAGGAGCTGGCCCTCAGAGGACAGTTCTCTTGGTCTCCTGCTATAGCAACAGCCACCGAGGAACCTCTAGTGCCTAACTCAGGGCACTCACCCCATTTAGACTTAGTCATGTTTGCTTCATTAAAGCTCCGCATCACAGAGGCCATGGGAGAAGGCATTCGAGGGAAGCAGCCATGGCAGCTCTCACCTAAGGAACCTGCATTACTCTTCCTCCGAGCTCCATCTCCCCCTGAAACGCCACAGCCCAGGCAGGTTTTTCGCTAGAACAATGGAACCACCTCAAGCCCAGAGGCAAACATCTCAGCCAAGAGCTGGCTTGCTCAAAGGCCGCAGGATGGGGTCCCTGATCGATACTTTCACAACGAACACCTCCTTACTGGGAACAATTGATTGCTAGAGAGCAGCCTAAGCCTAATGTATTGCTGCTAATCCAGCCGCAGGATGAGTGTCAGAGGTTATTTACAGGACAGACCTACAGCAGATAGGATCCATCTGCACGTGCACTTACCACTGGATGCACAGCAGCTGGGTAAGGATGGGGGGTGGGTGCTTCAGCATCTCCTGGCAGGCTTTGTCTGTGAGCTCTGCTGCTGCTCCCTCTGAGCTGCCAAAGCGCAGATCCATCATTCCTCGGCAGAGAGGGCAGCTCCTGGGACCTGCCACAGACATCCCTGGGACAGGGCACCATGGCCTGCTTTGGTGCAGGCTCTGGGGGTACCATTTCATCCAACTCCAGTACTAGTGCCTTAATTCCTTCCAGTGGCTACTTCCTTACACCCAGCAATTGCCTGGCTTGCTGTGGAGGCTGCTCTTGAGGCTACAGCTATGCCCTCAGTTGGCTGTTACTAGATTGTTTACTCTGCCACAGCCATGGAGGAAAAGCCTCTAGGTATTTCAGGGTGGGAAATGGCCATCAGAGTGCAAGAAGCACCTGCTGTGCTGTTACTTCTAGGGTCTAGCCAAAGCACCTTGACCCCGACCATGCCCTGGCTACAGTGCACCCGCTCTACTGCTCCGGAGCACCTTCAGCTCTCTTCCAGTTGCTTCCACCGGTTCTCCCCTTGGGGCTTGTGCTCACCACCACCTTCCTCTGGGACAAAGTGCGAGGCGCCCATCTTCCCGGCCGCTCTCGGAACGCGTTTCCAATAGCGTTGTTGAGTTGCGGACCCAAGGGGACGTGTCCGGCTAGGGGTCGGTGCCCACCCGCGGGTGACAAGAGGAGCCTCTCTGCCCTGCTCCTCCCCAGTCCCCCTGCAGCACCTGGGAGGNCGGGCTGCGGCTGCCGGCAGGAGCCGTGTGCGCGCCCGTGCGCACCGCGGCACCGACAGCCGCTACCCCGGCAGCCCCGCTCGGCGCGGCCGCCACCTCTCTTTCAGACCATGCACAGCCCCGCAGCCACCGAGGCGGCCGGGGGCGGGCGGCGTCGCGACAACGCCTCAAACTCGGGCAGCGCCGGCACCCACGGAGGGGCGGCTCCGGCACCGCCCGCGCCGCGCCGAGGGATGCTGCGCCGGGGGCCGGG